>CM046374.1:32502653-32722459 GCA_025413025.1 Ficus hispida
TCGGGGTCACTCTATAAGGAACGGAAGATTGATTAGACAGTGGATAGCAGAGGGGTTTATCAAAAGCAGTCGAGGACAAGACATTAGAAGATGTTGCACAAGAATACATGAATGAGCTGATAAATAGAAGCTTGGTTGAAGTGTCTCAATCTGATGTGACTGGAAAAGCTAGGAGTGTCGTGTTCATGATCTTTTGCATGAGATCATTCTCAAGAAGAAGAGGAAGTATGTTTTTGTCAAGTTTGGTCAGGAAGTACTACTGCATCAAAGTTTCGAGGAACTACTCGTCGTCTTTCGATCAGATCAATAGTTCAATGGATGATTTGCACGGCATTAAATTTCCTCACGCCCACTCTGCCATTGTTTTTGTGAAGATGAGACAGTCAACAATATCGTGCCCGTATTCGTGAGAGATTTCAAGTTCTTAAAAGTACTTGATTTTGAAGATGCTCCACGTCTATATCATCTCCCTGAAGAGATTGGGAGGTTGTTTGACTTGAGATATTTGAGTGTACGGGGCACAAAAGTGAAGGTTCTTCCAAAGTCCATTTCGCAGTTAGAGAACTTGGAGACGCTGGATCTACGGGATTTCATTTGTGTGCGAGCTACCGGCTGACTTGATCAAAAGGCTTTGGAAGTTGAGGAACATTTATGCTTTGAACATTGAACATGAGGACGCAGGAGCTTTTATGGAGGGCAAGCGAGGAGTAAAAGTGGTTGGAGGATTTGGGTTCTTAAAAGCTTTGCAAAAGTTATTTTTATCGAAGTTGGCCATGAAGGGGTTGATGACCTGCTCAAAGAATTGAGTAACCTGACACAGTTGAGGACGTTGGGAATTTATCTTAGGGTGAGAAGTGAAGACTGGAGGTCTCTGTGTGGATGTATTGAGAAGATGGAACTGCTTGAATCTTTAGTTTTAGGCTCATCAAGTGAAAATGAGATCATTGATTTGGAATCCATGTCATCACCCCCTAAGTTTCTTCGGATTATTAACTTAGTAGGGCGTCAAAAGAAATTACCAGAATGGTTTGCACATCTTCAAAGTAGTCTAGTCAAGCTAAGGCTTAGCCACTCAATGTTGGAAGATGATCCGCTTGAAGTCCTTCAGAATATGCACAATCTTTTGCACCTTGAGATCAGTGACAATGCATATGTTGGTGAGCAACTTTGCTTCAAGGATGGAATGTTTCCAAAACTAAAGAATCTCCTTCTCATGCACATGAGTAGACTGCGGTCACTGATAATAGAGGAAACTGCATTGCCAATGCTTGAAGAACTATGTATTGGTCCTTGTCCTGAAATGAATGATTTGCCATCTGGATTACAACATCTGAAGAAGCTTAAAACCCTTGCGTTTAACCTATTTCCACTGGAATTCATCTTCCTTCAAGATTTTCAAACCGTTAGTCATGTCCGACTGGTTGGATTCTCTTAGACGATGAAGGAGAAATCAAGTGGATCACTCTGCCGGATCTCCTCAGTTATCAACAAGAGTGGATACAAGGTACACGTCCTGAGCCTCCTAACTTATGTTTCTTTTTTTAGTTTTCATTTTTAAATCTTCATGGCTTTCACAATGCATTCCGAACAATATATATCTATGCCTACGTTCTCTGATCCTGCTAAATATAACCGCATATAATTTTACTGAAGCAGAGGATGAGGAAGACGATGAGGAAGAGGATGAGGAAGAGCAAGAGGAAGCTACTTGAGGGACTACTAAACATGAAGAGACAGATCAACAAGCGATTGCTTATAACTTGCCGTTACAAATCTTGTCTACTTTAAAGTACTCTTCTTGAGGGGCGTGTATGTGTGTGTATATATGTAAAAAAAAATTCATGTATGAAAGTACTTATATTATTGCTTCTTTCACCTTTCATATTGATTAAGTGCAACGTCAGTGGGAGCTACTACTTCTTCGACTAGTAAGAAAGCCGAAGATCATGAGTAAGTTGTTTGTTTACTTCGATGAACAATAATCTTGTACAAATTTGAATTTCTATTTGAGAAAAAAAAAATTCTTTTTATATTTCCTGAAGTACTCAAATCTGATTTCCTATGTATTCATGCAGAACATTATTTGCTCTTGGTTTGTATTCAAGGATAATTGTGATGTTATTTATTATATTCGCGACTTCCGGTTTCTTTGGAGGATTATTTTTATCCACCATGAATTGCTTGCTGAACTTGTTAAGTTAAATTACGAACCTTTATTTTTTTTTTTGCTGAATAAATCATGAACCTGTTGAATAATCATACTAGCTATTCATTTTCCACTCTATTTTTCTTTTGTAGTTTATTTTGATTTAGATTACGATTTTCTTTTTATTATTCGACAGCCTCTGTTTTTCACTATATTCACTACTCATACATCCTCTGTTTTTCACTCTGTTTCTCTCCACTTCAATCTTTCTTTGCTCCGCTTTTGAGCAAAGAAAGCTTAATATGCCTACTTTCATTACCCAAAATTTTTTTAGATTGCGGAGCCAAATTAATACCCTACGAAGAAATGTCTTACGCAAAAATAGTGTGCAAAGCGGATCTACCTAATTAAGGGTACAAATTTTGGAGATTTCACATGTAATTTTCGTTTTCCTTGGCTTTCTTTATAAAGAGGGCATTGTAGTTAGGTTTAATTATTAGTAGATGTTAGAGAAAACGTAGTGCATGTGAAGATATGAATTTTTCATGTAAACTTTTTGATCATCATAATAAATTACTATAGCAGCTGAAACAAAATGTAGTTTCACATTAAGTGAACCTATATTAAAATTCTTGGTTTGTTTGTACGTTTTATTTTTTTTCGGTTTGTTCGCTCTCGATGATATTAAATTAGGTCGTGACCTAATTCTCAACAAATTGAAGTTTCAAAATAGAAGTATTGAAAGAGAAAACAAGATTGCAATCAACAGTGCTCAAGGTGTTTGACATTTTCCAAATCTTTCCAAAAAGAAGCTTAACCTCAAAATGACAGATGTGTAGATTAATAAGTACCTGTTGCATACCTATTAAATAAAATTCTCTCGATCAAACAGTAAAATAAATAAATAAATAAAAATATATTTCCTTCAGTAGTAAATTAATAAGATTTCAATGAATTGGATTATTTGAATTATTCACCCTTTCACCATTTTCACTCTAATTAGCACTCTTTGCTTAATGAATGTTATTCTGCATTAAAGATCATAATTTTGATCATTACCCAATTTATTCAGCAGAAGCTATTTTGAAAATTAGTATTATTCTTATATTTGAGGTTATATATATAATAAAGTTATATGTAAGACCTTGTGGAATGTTATTTCTTATATCTGATAAGAATGTGTATGATAAGTTATAAAAAAAAAATATTCTGAGATTTTCAGTACTTTAGTATAAGTAATTGTAAGTAAAGATTGAGGTTAAGTAGTAGAGTAACGACCTATGTTGGTGGGTCATTAAATAAATCACCAACAAAAAATCACACTAAACACTATTATAGCTAACAACACCGAGTCTAGAGTTTTACCCCAACGTCAACACCGGATCAAGATCTAAAACGCTCCTAGAAACTAAAAACACAATATGTTAATTTCCTCGCCACTAAACCCATAAAAACCATGGGTTTTTGAAGGGAAAAACACAAGAGGTTCAGTTGGAAAAACTACATCAAAGCTCGTTTAGTGGCCGGATCCATGCTTAAGACATATTGGGGATCACCTTTTGTGAAGGAGACTTGAAGAGATTTTTTGATCAGCTTTGGGAGGCTTAAGGTGGCATTTGGGAGGTATGGAAAAGAGAGGAAAAGTGTGAGAAAGTGGAGAGAAAATGTGGGAAAGCAAGAGAGAATTTTTCTTGCAGGTGAAAATTGTAATATCCGAAAATGTACATGGACTCATGATTTCCTTATACATAAGAAATCTATGTTTATATTATGTGTTTTTGTGATGTTTCGTAAAAAATTGTGAATATCAATGCGAAATTCATAATTTTATCAGTAAATGTTTGAGTTCTCATTAAATTAGCTAAGAGACTCAATAAGCAGTTTGCTTAGCCAAGCATGCGACCTGTGAGCAAAAAGGGAAGAAAAATCCTATGATTTCATGTTGGTCAAAGCTTGACCGAAAAAGTCAAAGGTTGACCAGAGAGGTCAAATAAATGACGGTACCGAGAGTTGATAAGCAGTATAGGAAATATACTACGAAAACCGTCTTTATAAATAAGATAGCATGAGTAAAATTTAAAACCACCATAGAAAAATCAAGCACACCAAGTAGGATACTAAGGGCAAAAAGGACTTAAAGAAATAAGAAAATTTTTATACAGTCCATTTTTGCACAGATAAATTTTGGACTGCAAAATATACTACAGTACTGTGTATTAGTGAACACAGTATTAGAAATATCTGTGTAGCTCAAAAATGGATTGCATATTGAAGAAAAGAGCCAAACAAGGCCTTATGGTGATGACATCACCTTATCCACAAAGTATGACATCATAATTGAATTTTTGGAATTAAAGGAAATTAGAAGAATTCTTTGGAAGGTTCTAGACACTTCATGGCCGGCCACCTAGCATGCCTTTTGTGCAAAATTGTGATTTTTGAAGGACTAAAACTAGCAATTTTGTAAAGTTTCAAATGCCTATAAATAGGTGCCCATTTTATTCAAAAAAAAAAAAAAAAATCAGAAAACTTAGCCATATGCTGTCCATTTTCCAGCTCCAAAAACCGCCCTTGATCAGCCAAGAAAAACAAAACAAAAACCAAAATCCAAGTGTGGGAATTAGTGGTGAAGTTCGGATTTCACCTAGGAACCAAGAGGAAAAGCTGAAAAATTTTTGGAGAACCATTTTGGCCAAGGGGGCCGGTTGTGGGTGAGCTGAAAAGGAAGAGAAAAACTGATTGGGAACAAGGGGGAGTGGTCAGATTTTTGGTGAAAATCAGCGGCCAAAAGAAACCAAAACTTTCGGGTAGGCTAGGGGGAGGCCGAATTCACCAAGGAGCCAAGGAAAGGAGAAAATTCTTGGAACCAAACCCTAACCATTCTTAGGGTCAAGAAAGGTAATCTCCCATGGCCTTAAGCTTTTTCAATTTGGTTCAATTTGAAATTCAATTGTATTTCAAGTTGTCAAATTGTATGAGCATAAGCTCAATTTTTACTAATTGCTTTAGTTTAGGAAGTTAGATATGTGCTTGATTAGGACTTAAGGGTGGTTTGAATTTATTAAGTTTTGCATGATTTAATTGATGCTTGATTTAATTATGTGGTATGTATGTTAGCTGCTGCCTAGGGTTATATGTCCCCTAAGTGAATTTAAGTTGAGCTAGAATGGTTAAAAAGGTTGCATGGCTAATGTAGAGCAAATTATGCAACTTTGGAAATTAAGCATACCCTAGAATTCTAGAAAAGAATAATGGGTTGCATGGCTAAATTTTAAAATGTGTTTAAAGAAAATGTATGTTAGAAAAAGCGATGTATGTTGATGTTAAGCTCCCGCTGTGGTCGGTTGAGGTAGTGTGCGCGATTAGGACGTAAAACCAATTTGAAACAAGAAACTGCCAGATTCGGGTCTAGGTTAAGCAGTTTTCTAGAAACCCGAATTTGGGGCCCTTAGAGGCCGAATTTGGTAAAACCTAAAACACGAAAGTTGTAGAGTAGGGTTTTCCTAGTAGACAACGCGGACATTTTTTCAAAATAAGGCTCCAACGGCCTTCGTTTTTATGGAAAACCGAGCCTGACCATGCCCAGTTTCCATGCACGGCCAGGACAGTTTAACAGGGTAAACGAACGAGTTAAGTTCCGAACTGGGTTTCGCACAAAACATGAAAGTTTTAGGATTTTTCAAGATCAAAAACTTTTATGAAGAAAAGTTTTTCAAATTCGATATGGATTTGTAAATAAAAATTTGATTTCAAAAACTGTGTAGGAAACAAGAAATTTATGCACAGGATCTTCTAAAACAAAACAGAAAAACTGTATGTTTCACAAAACCCATTGTTTTGACTGCTAAAACTGTTCCAATGGCAGTTTTCAGCCCTTAACAATTTACAAAACCTACTCATAAGTTTTCAAGGATTTTTGAAAGAAAAACCTAAGTTTTCTAAAAAAAAAAAAAAAAACAAAGCAAGAAAGGATTTTAACCAAGTTATTGGTTTGGGCCCAAAGCCCGGTTATCCAACGTAACCCAATAAAGGACCAAGCCTTTCGATTTCAACCCTTATCTCGAGGGTTATTTACGGGATTATGAATAGTAATCCGTTTACGATATTTTTCCAAGATAATGACATGGGGACATATAAGCCTAATTAAGTATGAATGTTGGTTTGGTTACCAACATTCTATAAGTACAGAATTCTTACCCTATGTCCTTATTATAACAGGAGATAACCTGCTGTTGTGTCCGGAATTAGAGCAACGCATTAGTGGACATAATAGACGAGGTAAGTACAAACCTCACCTACAGTATGGAAAATAGTAATCTATTTTCAAGTATATGACATGTTTACACGTTATGCCATGTTATGCTATGTCATGCTATGTTATGCTATGCCATGTTATGTTATGTCATGTTATGCCATGTTATGATACGATAAGCCATGTTAAGTTATGTTAAGCCAGGATACATTAAGTATGCCATGTCTAGTTCATGTACATCATGACTATTAAGATCACATGTAAATACTCTTAGTCTTGAAAATATAACAAGACTAAGACTAAACCAAGACAAGTAAGGTGTCGTACCAACCTCCCGTTGATGCGAGAGGATCATGTATGTTACAAGTTTATGATTATTAACCTTCCGTTGATACGTGAAGGGTCATGTTCATGTTTTCCAGAATGGTTAAGGGCCTTGCAAACCCTGACGTTCTGAGACTTGCGCGCTTTTGATACGTACACTAGGGGCCCACATGTTAAGCAAGATAATAAGTTCAAGTCAATAATTGGTTATAAAAGACTCATAATTGATTCATGCATGAGTTGCACGACATTGTTACATTTTGTGAGATTATGTTTGTACTTGCTGAGCGAAAGCTCATCAGTATATTTCATACTGTCGGTAAGAGGCCTGCAGCTTAATTGGTGGGTCAGGTGGATGATACGGCGGTGAAGGGCGGTGTGGGATACCACTATGCAAAATCTTCCGCGAAGCTATGATAAGTTTAAGTTTATATATATTTTTTAAAGACAGTTATGTTGTATAAAATTATGAGGATTTAAAGACTCGAATAATTTTGTAAGAAGTATGTATGTTTTTATCTTAGTATGTATGTATGATAAGTTTCCATATGAGTAACTCTATTTTATATGTAAGTTTAAAAAAAAAAAAAAATTTATTCTCGATTTTCCAAGCAAGTTTAAGCAGTGTTATAATTCCAAGTATGTATGGTAACTGCCCTACGTAGGTTGGGGCGTTACAAAAATGACTAAAAGGTTAATACCTTTGGTAATTGTGGTCTATTTGTAGACCCTCACTAATGACAATAGGACCCTCACTAATGTCAATAGGTTAATTTGGCCAATGGTGATCTAGCCTTGCTTAACGTCCATAGACTTAAGCCAACTTAATTAAGTTTTAACTTTTAACACAATTCAAACCCTTGGTCAAAAATTCACTAGTCATGGTTATGTCATAACCATGTGTGATCTTGTCCAAATTCAATGTTGCCTTATTTTCCATTGATGATGAAAGAAGCAAAGTTTCCCCTAGGATTGGTATAGGCGTTATTTTGGGCAAGATAAGTCCATTAATGGGTCTTGCTCAATCTCAACCATTGATCCCATGTTCTTATCTCCTCTCAACCGTTAGATCAAAATATTATATTTGTTTTGAAAATTTAGAGAACCGAGATTTTTCTTGATGTTATCTAATAATTTTGATCTGCATATGTATATTAACAACGTTTTCCCTTATCTTCCATTAGCTCAGATCCCAATGTCTTTTACTGTTAAAAATTTAAACAATATAAATTTCTACTGCAGTTGAAACTTGGCCTCCAAGTTTCTCTAATGATAAAGAAGATCAGTATAAATTTGATCTGTGATCAAAACTTAATTTTCAAGTTTCCATACTGCTAAAGGAAATCTATCTAATTTTCATCTATCAAAAGGTAGACAATCTAAATCTTATTCTGTCTAGAAATTTGACGTCTAAGTTTCAATACTGTTTTTTCATATGCTGTAAAATCCTATCTGTGTTGATGTTAAAATTGTTACTTCCCAGTGGCTATACTGCTCAGGTTGTTGTAGTAACCGTATAAGATGATTTGTCAACGCCCTATGACTTTCATCAATTGGTCACCTTTACTATTTATCCTTTTGAATAAAGTAAGGTGGCTTCAAGCTATGTGACAAATTGTCACATCATATATCATACCACCTCTTTTTATTATAAAGTCACTTCATTTATTTTTTATAAAAGAAATATTGTGAATTTGTACTATGTGACATTAAATTGTCACACTATAAGATTATATTCTTAATCTTATCATACTTCATGTTACTTGTTCATCGATCAACATAAAAATTAACAAAAGATTACAATGAATAAAGTAAAACAAATAAAAATGATAGCCTAGCCTTTAGGTTCGGAACAAAACGTGTGCTTTTTGGAGCAAGACATGCTCCATATGCACTGAATCATACACATTCATACAAACAAGATTGCTAATGAAAAATTAAAATGTTAACTTTGTTCTCCAGACGATCGAGACGGGCAATCGGAAGAGTGGGGAATTTGCTTGAAACCAAAGAAAATCATGATTGTGGTTGATTAAGAAAGTAGTGATCGTCTCTACAAGTTAGCATGGCGGAGGTTGCACTAGGTATTCTTAAAGACAATCTGGTCCCGTTACTAGCCGCAGAAGCAAGGTTGTTGGCAGGAGTCCACACAGAAGTTAGGGAAATTACGAAACAGTTGGAGGACATCCTCGATCTCCTAAACGAAGCTAATAAGAAGGCAGAAGGCGAAGGGGGCAACAGTGCTGTTAAAAATTGGGTGCAAGAACTACGGGACGTTGCACTTCAAATGGAGGATCTTGTTACAGAGTACGCACATCACTTCAAATGGAGGATCTTGTTACAGAGTACGCACATCATGTGGACGAACAACCACCTGACTGCCATGAGGCTGGGTTTCAAGAATGTCTAGGAGAAATTGCTTCCTTTTTGGTATTCTGGTACTCAAAACTAAAACAGCGCCATGATTTAGGTTGGCAGATGCGAGACATTAAAGTGAGATTTAATGGAATACTCCAGCGTGGTAAAAATGAAGGCTTCATAAACTTCGTTCAGGATGGGCCTTCAAACATTGCTCCTCGACATGCTGATCCTTCAAACGATGTTTGAAATCGTTTTCACAACTATTTGGAAGATGAGCTCGTGGCTTTTCAATCTTTCAGAGTTAAGTTGGTTGATTTGTTAGACAAGCCGTCCAAAATCAAAATCATCCCGGTGGTTGGCAGCGGAGGATCGGGGAAGAGCACTCTTGCCCAACAAGTTTATGATCATGTGAAAGAAATTTTTGATTGTCATGCGTGGATGGATGTGCGTACACCATACGGGGTAGAGGAGATACTAAGGACCTTGATTACGAAGCTTTACAAGTCGAACGAGGAGTCCGTTCCTGGTGCAATTCAGACAATGAATCAGAAAAATCTGATACGTACATTGAAAGAGTTCTTGAAAGAGAAGAAGTATCTTGTCATCTCCAACGATGTTTGGAAAGAAGATCTTTTGGCCGAGATAAGGCATTCTTTCATCGAAGAACATGTTGGTGGAAGAATAATGATCACGACACGACACATGAAAGTAGCAGATTATTGCAAAAGGTGTTCCACTCTTGTCCAGCTCTATAAGGTGGAGTTACCAGCAAATGAGGCTCGGGAACTCTTTTATAAGAAGGCTTTCCGACCTGATGGTTCTTGTCCCGAGGAATTAGAAAACATTTCAGTCGAGATTATTGAAAGATTCAGAGGTGTACCTCTCGCACTTGTAACTATAGCTGGTATTCTATAAGCAAAAGATAAGAATATTGAAGTGTGGCAAGAGTTTGAAAAGAGCCTCGGTGCAGAATTGGAGAACGACGTTGGTCTACAGTCGTTAGGAGTGGTTTCACGAAGAGTGGTTGGTCTACAGACGGTTGGCAGGAGTTTGAGTGGTTTCACGAAGTTGCGGTCGTTAGGAATTATTGGTCTGAGATATAAAGATGGATGGCGTCTGCTTGGCTGCACCGCGAAGATGGCTAAGCTCAAATCGCTGACCGTAGAATCGACAAGTGAAAATGAGTTCATTGATTTAGGACACATGTCATCTCCCCCAACAAAACTTAAGCGTCTCAACTTAAGCGGGCGTTTAAAGAATGGTTTTCACAACTCCAGAAACTGGTCAAGATAAGGCTGAACTACTCACAGTTGGAAGTCGATCCCCTTGATGTCCTTCAGACGATGCGCAATCTTTCCGAGCTTTCCATCCGTTACAATGCGTATATCGTTGAGCAGCTTCGCTTAAGGAAAAGAATGTTCCCAAAACTAAAGAGGCTCTACCTCATAGACTTGAAGAAACTGAGGTCATTGGTGGTAGAGAAAACCGCATTAGCAGAGCTTGAAGAGCTACATATTGGGCAATGTCCTCAAATGTCGGAGGTGCCAACTGGACTAGAGCATCTGCAAAAACTTAAGACCCTTGTATTTGACAGTGTGAAGGATGCCAGTTTCATATATTTTCAAGATTTTGAATCTGTTTCTCGTGTTCCACTTGTCAAATTTAGTTATGTCGATGATGGAAAGAAAGAGTGGATGAATCTGCGTCCTAAACCTGTACTTGGTAATTTTATTTACTATTTCTTAGATCCGGCCTTCTAATTTTTGTTTTCTTTTTCTTTTTTCCCATTAAGATTAAATATCTCATGATTTTGTAATTCTTTCAAAACAATATATAGTTTTGCAGTATCAACTTGTTTTCAAGTTTAATTGTTCTGTATCATCACTATGCAATATTGTTGGCTTTTAATTAGACTAAAGACTTCTTTTTTTTTTTTTTTTTTTGCCGTGTTCGGGATTTAAACACAATTATTTTGTTTCTTTCTGAAGTTTATTATATTTTTCTTTTCCTGCTATGCTTAATAGATCTTACCTAAAAGTTATAATCCAATTATGCAAACAGAGAACGAAAAAAAAACAAGCGGGAGCTAGTACTTCTGGGAGGACTGTAGATGAACAGTAAGTTTCTTAATTAACACTTATGTCTAAATTAAATTGTTCTTCCAATATATATTTCCCCAATTTGTCTACATATGTACTACTACATAATGAGTAAGAAATTAGGTGAGGTGAACCATTTTTATCTTTTTTGTCATTAAAATAATTGATACACTAGTCAATCACGAAGAAGTCAGCAAATTTTTAAAGTATATTGATTAAATATTGATTGATAATTTATTAATCATTGATTACCCACATGGTTGCTATATCTAAATGATGAAAATACCATTTTATTTTTCAAACATATAGGTAATTGGTTATAACATGTGTGTATTTATACTTTAAATTACTAATCGTCAGATTTTTCTCTCACATTTTGTGTTCATGAAGAGCAAATTCAGAGGGAGCTAGTACTTCTGGGACTAGTAACTAGAAAGCCGAAGATCATGAGTAAGTTGTTAATATACTTGTTTGTATACTTACAAATCAAAATTTTTTTTATTTTTTATTTTTTATTTTGGTATACTTATTTGTATACTTATAAATCAATTATTATTTTATTTAACGTAATCTGTACTTTATCTTTGCAGGTAAATAATTTGCTTATCTCCATGAATAATTGGATCTGATCTCCAATGCATATGTGACGCAGAATATTATTTCTCTTCGTTTGTATTAGTTATAAGTGGGATATTAATTACTTTTGCGTCTTTTTATTCTTTCTTTACGGGATTGTTTATGGACCAAGAATTGCTTGTTGAACGCACGTTTGGTGTATCATATTGTATTGTGTTTGCACTCTATATGATATTATATTGTATAATTACTGTAAAATATGGTGTTTGGTTTTATGTCGTGTCAAATTAATATGTTACTTTTTATTACGTTTGTGATTAATCAGCATATTAAAATTATTATTATGTCATCGCTAATAACATGCAAGACAAATACACAGGAACGAGAGTGGTGCCCCCTTTTTTTTTTTTTTTTTGGCTAAAATTTTGCTATATAATATTTTTTGATAGCATGATGAAATAAAATATCTAACTAACAAATAGAAAGTGATTGATCAACCACAACAGCAGGGCGACGGAGCGACTTACAACAGCATGTTGACAAAGAGGGCTGAGCGTGCGAATGATGGCATGGGCCGAGAGCATATGCGCTCAATCGAGTGGGACTTGGATCTGGTTCACGGAACCATGGTCAACACAAACGGCGGTCTGTGCTCGCTGGGGAGGCGAGTGCAGTTCCCAAAAGGGGAGACACTTTGCTAAGTAGCAGTGTGTGTTTTCCAACTTATTGGGCTCGACAATTACACTACGTACATAGCATATTTATAAGACTAATCCAAATATTGTATTTATAACGTATTTTTAATTTTCCCATACGAGGGAATCTCCAACAAGATTAAGCCTGCAAGTATAAAAATATTTTCCCAAGTACTATACTAATATAATATTAAAATTTTATTTCCCTTCGTTTACTTTGAGATATAGACATCCAAAATTTTCAGATCTTATATATGCAAGTTGTCAATAATAAAGAGTTTTAGTGACAGCTAATTATTATTTAACCCTTACTTTAATTTCTATCCTCTTTTGGGAATTCCATTTCTTCTCAATCTCCTCCTTTAGTTGGTGTTTCATATGCTCATATTTTCAAAGCTTGTGCTGGAAGGAAATACTTATAGAGAGGTAATTGTTATAGATAGCCGTTTGCATTGATTGCACTCTCCTATTAGCTTTGTTTCATAGGTTGATTTTGATTATGAAAAACATCTAAATGGACCCTTCCTGTATGGAACTTTTTTTCCTCGTTCTTTTTCTTTATTTCTTTGAATGCACTTAGGTCTTTTATGTGAGAATTGAATATAGATTTGAAATCTGATAATACGAATAGGATATTTACAATTCAAAAAATAGATATGAATTTTTTTAATCTCAAAATACAGAAGGTGTATGTATAAATAAATAAATAAATAAAAATATATATATAAACACGCAGAGATTTACAATTGTAAGTTAAACAGCTCACCAACGAAAAATCACACTAAAAACTTTTATAGCTAACAACACCGAGTCTAGAGTTTTACCCCAACGTCAATACCGGATCGAGATCTAAAACGCTCCCAGAAACTAAAAACACAATGCGTTAATTTCCTATTGAGTGTAATAATTACTCTTGATGATTATAAAGGCAGCTCCCAGAAACTAAAAACACAATGCGTTAATTTCCTATTGAGTGTAATAATTACTCTTGATGATTATAAAGGCAACACTGTAGAAGCGACTCTTTTGAGGGCCTCTACCGGTAAAGTTTTTTTTTTTAAGTCGTAAAAATTGAATCGGATAGTGTAGATATTGAGGATGTATATGATGATTTGTTGGCATTACCCCATATTATAACAAACTAGGTGAAGGAAAAAAAAAAAAAAGGGAAAAAGCTAGAGAATCAGCCCAAGTCTTCTTTGTTGCAGGCGACCTTCCCATCGCCGACAACAGCCCCGATATTGGCGACCCACCCTCGGCCCTCTCAACCGGAAACCATAGCCCCGACCGCCCCCCATCCAACCCTGGCCCCACACTCCACGGCCACCTAGCCCTCCCTCCCCACCCCCTCTTTCTCTTCCCCTCTCTCCTGGCCCCCAGCCCCCTGACCCACGACGGGGAGCCCCCATCCTCCTCTCTCTTCTCACATCGGGGTTATGAGGGGGGGGGGGGGCTCGGGCTGGAAAGAGAGAGAAAAGGGGGGAAAAGAGAGGGGGTGGGGGGTCCCCATCGGGTTAGTGCCAAGGAGCACTGGGGGAGGGGGGGCTCAGGCTGGAAAGAGAGAGAGAGGGGGTGGGGGGGTCCCCGTCAAGTTGGCACCGAGGGGCACCGGGGGGGGCTCTACGGGGGGGGGGGGGGGGGGGGGCTCTATGGGAGGAGGTCGGGGGAGGGGGGCCTGGGGTGAGGGTGCCGTGGGAGGGGGGGACCTGGGGTGGGCTAGGGGCTGGGAGGCCGACGAGGGGGCGGTAAGGGCTGGGGCCTGGGGTTGGGGGGCGGGGACGGGGGGGCTTGGGGGTGGGTCACTGACGCCGAGGCTATCGTCGGCGGTAGAAAAGTTGCCGGCGGCGAAGAAGAATTAGGGTTGATTCTTCAGCTTTTCCTTTTTTTTTTCCCCTTCACCTACTTTGTTATAATATGGGGTGATGCCTACAAATCATCATATACACTCTCAATATCTACACCATCCGATTCAATCATTGTGGCTTAAAAAAAACATTGTCATCTACCACAATGCTGTCCGATTATAAAATTTGTCAAGTTAGATCAATTTTAATAAATGGCAAAATATTTTATCTAGATTAATAGTTCGGCGAATAATATAGGAGAGAATGGCATTAGCAAAAATCATAAGCCCCCATTAATTAAGAGAGGGTAATCCATCTCCGGTTGTCAGCACAGTTTCTGAATTGTGAGAGTTGTACTTTTCCCAGCCATTCCATCATCATCATTTCTCATTATTGCTTTTATAATTGTTTATTTTACACTACGAAGAATATTTGGTGACAGCACGTACGTCTCTAACCCTTTGCACAAACATCACAACTGCATTAGTCCTATAAAATATTAATTATTGTCAATATTTTTTATCCCGAAAGATGCCATTAAAGATAGTCAGTTAATAAAATGTTTGTTAGTAAGATGAGATCCATGGGGTGCAAAGTTCCCTTGCTCCAGGAATGGCTAAATGACAAAAAAAAAAAAAAAAAAAAAAAAAAAAACCTTATGTATACATATAGATATATGCATGTATTACATAATATACGTGACCACATACTCAAATCTGAAGCAACCTTGGACCCTAGGCGACCTCAACAATAATATTAAACTATACAAAAATATGATAAAGCAAATACACAAAAAGGACGTGCATATTAATGGACTGGATTTGATCCAAAACGAAACCAGGGTGCCAATGTATGCAACGACATCCAACTGGGCTAAGATATATATGGCCTAATAATGGTTGAAATGATTAATCCAAATAATAAGTATTTTTTTTATTTACAATATTTTATTAAACAACGTTACTTCTTTACTACTACCATATTGTTGACCAGTGCCTTGGTCGTTATTCATAGACCAGTGTCTTTATTAATTTAAATATGTCATTTAACTCTCTGGTGAATAAAATCATGTGTATCACGTCAGCATGGTCCCTGCATTCACACACCGTACATCATCCTGAGGGTCCCACAGGCACGGTACACGTAATGTTCCCTCATGGACCCGGGAACACTTCCAACGTCCATTTTTCAAAGTTAGAAAACTTCGACGTTTGATCCAAGCAACTCATTTCATGTTCAATGTTCAAACCATAAATGTTCCTCAACTTACAAAGCCCTTTGATCAAGTCATGAGCCGGTAGATATCGAAGTTGGCCACAAAGGAGTTTAAGATCTGTTCAAAGAATTAAGTAACCTGACACAGTTGAGGACTTTGGAAACTGACATTGTGAGAAGTGAACACCGGAGGTCTCTGTGTATATTGAGAAGATGGAACTGCTTGAATCTCTAAGTGTAGGCTAAGCATGTGAAAATGCGATCATTGAGTTGGAATCCAGAACATTACCATACATGGGCGTCTAAAGAAGTTACCAGAAAATATTGAAATTATAACTAGAGAGCCGTAATAAATAAATAAAAATAAGATATAACTCAACATTGGAACTGAGCTTGAGCCATATATATGTAAATATACACACATATAATGTGGAACAATATAAACGTTAAATGGAATGGTAAAATAATAGCGAAATTAAAATCAGGGTGAATAACTACTAGAAGCAACTACCCTTTTCAATTTCTTGAGCAAGCTAAACAGTTTCAAACAATCAGGATATTATGAAAGAGGGATTTGAAAAAAAAAAAAAAAAACAAAAACAAAAGAAACAAGGATTCATGCAGAACTATTGAGAGAGGGAGCAACTGTGGTAGTGTTGTTATCAGTAGTTATTATTTTTTGGGCCATTAAGATTGTAATAACTCATTTTTTTTTTTGGTATGATATCATCTGTTTTGGACCTCGTGCCTACATTATTCACTCATGGACTCACCCCAAAATGCCTAATTCCATTAAGAAATGGTCTATTTACTAATAAGCTATCACATATATCCATCCCCACATACAATATGAGACTGCACAACTTACCTTTTTCTTATAAGGACTGATAATTGTCACAATCACCCCTTCTTTTGGGGCCCAACGTCCTCGTTGGCCACACTTCCGGTTGGTTATAGGCTCTAATACAATTTGTAACGACTCATGTCTCTCTTTAGTATGATATTGTCCACTTTTGGTTTCATACCTGCAAGGTTTTGCTTTTGCACTCACTCCAAAATATCTCATACCATTAGGATGTGGGTTTTTTTTAATTATAAATCGTCACATTTATTCATCCTCAAATAATATAGGACTGCACAATTTATTATTTCTTTGTAGGGACTGTTGACTGTCGCAAAGATTGAATCAAATGCTATCAAATATTTAGTTCTACAAAATCCTAAATGGACGTACTTATGGGATAACCTCTCTACATTACTTTTTTCACTTTCAAATATTTGTATATAACTTTTTATTAACTAAAAGAAAAGCCAAACTCTCCATCTTCTCCTTCCTCTTCTCAAGGATGCGTGACCGGTGACCCAAAGATCTTAGGCGCCACAACAATCACCCGCTTGGCCATCAGAGATATTGCTCTACCACGCACGACATCGTGGTCGGAGTTTCTCTTCCTGAACTATTGGCAGTGTAGATCTAGCCCAATAGTTTTATTAATTAAATTATATATTTTATGGGTTCCGGTGTTGCTTAATTAATGGAACTGCTTTTCTTGAATCCCATCAATATGCTGGATCTTGTTGCATTTTACAATCCTAATTTTAACTCCTCTGCATTTAAAATCCTTTTTGTTGTTGGTGGTGAGGAGGTTACCTAGAGTTTCTTTGTTTGGCGTTAGCCTGATTTCCTTCACCACCACCACCTCCACACCACCCACACCCACACAACCCACACACAACACCCACCCCACCGCCCCACCCCCCACACACCCCCCCCCCCCCCCCCCCCCCCCCCCCCCGCGGCTTCTGTCTGTGTGTGTGTGTTTTGTTTTTTTCCTATCCGACACAACATAATATTAAAATTACAAAAATGTGTTGTTAGTTTCAGTCAATGTTTGAGTCTTAACAAATCCATGAATCATAATACGTCTTACCTGATAAGAACGCCTGAACGGTAAAGATGAAAAACGAAGATGAAGATGACGAATAAATTTTTTTTTTTTTGGACCATGTTATTTCTTGGTTTTGTTAATAATCATCATAAAAAGTTGAGAACTCTTGTAAAATTTCTTGTGTAAACTTTGTTGCTCAAACGATTTTGCAGAGCTCTAATGGTGGGGTTTGAGGAAGTATTTGTGCGTTTGGTTGGATTGATGGAACCAGCTGTGAAAAGAAATAATAACTAAATAAATAAAAATATAAAATAAAATAAAATAATATATCTGTCAGACTACATTATTTTTTATTTTTTTTTATCGTTGAATGGAGCATTATGAGTTAATTGCACTTTGTTGGATTTTGAAATTACGGGAATAGCATTGATTCTTTTCTTGGTCGGGCATTCTGGAGATTCTTTTCTGTGCTTTTTGCTTTTTGTTTTTGGCCTTTTCTTTTTATCTAAGCTTTCTTCTCCTTTTTGGTTTCTTAAATTTATTAACCTCCTTTTTATGATGCTTAATCAGTAATCCTAATGCACTGTTGTCAATTAAAGAGAGCATAATAATGAAAATCTCCTACAAATATAATCCAAATTCAAGATATTTTTCTTGTACTTTGAAAATGTTGAAATTATTTACCTCTACAGATAAAATGATAAATTATTATAATAGTTTCTGAACTTTTAGTAAGTGTGCTGATCGGTTCTCATTTTTTTTAATTGATTGGTCCTGAATTATTAAAAAAGGAGCAAAATGAGGTAAAACCCTAACAGCTGTCTGAAATGGACGGATTTGTACCATGTGAGTAGGGTTAGAGGGAAAAGGGGGTGCAAGTGGGGGAGGCAGCCCCCACTGATTTTTATTATAATTTTTAAGGGTACTTTATTAAATTCAATTAAAATCCAAGGCCAACTCTAGGTTTTTGTCAAGTTTTTTAATGTCTGTTAGAAAAAAAATGGATTGATTTGTACCTGTTTTAAGAGTTTGGGGATCTTTTAATAATTCAAAAAAAAAATTTAAGGACCAATCGATAATTTTCTTAAAAGTTCAAGGACTACGGGATTAATTTACCCAAAAAAAAAAGGTAACATTATGTTTTTCTCATTTAACAAAATCTAGCCATAATGTCATATTTGCAAAAATTTAACTCTGTGAGAAGAAAAAATAACCCCTAATGAAGAAAATGATTATTTTTTCTTTTAAAAGGGGATTGTATTCAAATTCAACAAAGACATGCAAGTACCAATAGCAATATTTATGTAGTAATTTACAAAACAAAACAATAAATTAAGACCGGTTCGATTAGTAAAATCTGATAAAAGTCAGGAAAAATTACATATACCGAGACACAAAAACATTAAATTATCTTGATACAAGCACACATGCTCTTTCTGACAAAACCTCTATAACCAGTGGAATCTTCCAATCGATTGAAAGTTAGATCGAGAGTTAGTATCCTGTATGACAAAGGCTATCTCCAAATTTCAAATAAAAATAAATCTAGTAGAACCAAAACACAAAAGCTACCAAGCGGGCAAACAATAAATTCGGAGGATGAAGAACCTCAGTTATAGGGACTCTAATCAAATGCAACAAAACAAAATACAAATCCTAATAGCCGAAGGATGATTTACACATACGGCGAAATTAAAGCCATGCCTTTAAAAAATGTCTAAAAGCAAACTTAATTGCATATTTGAATATAAAACAAAATCGACCATGTTGTAATGACAAAAAAGTCCTTAAATCTAATTTAAGAAATTAAAAAAGAAAAAAGAAAAAAAGATTTTGTCTCAAAATAAAATAACCACAGTAATTTAAGTTTTTCCGTTTTTTATATATGAAAATATAAAGTCAAAAATTCTTAAAAAAATTCTCCATTTATATTCATGTATTTGAACATTTTTATGAATAAATTTTATTATTTACTGTTGTTTTTTCTTTTTGCTGTTAATTGATCAATATGGTATGAGATACTAAAATTATATTCAGTGAATTTTTTTTTCCTCTCAACGACACTATGAATATGGTAAGATCTGAAAAACGATAAAATCACGAATTATGATATATGAAGTTCTTGCATTAAATAATACAATCATTATTATATAGATTACATGATCATGTTGTTATTGATCAAGTGTATGCAATATAATGATAAGGTCCTTATAATATGAACAACATATGATAAAATACGATTGTTTAAATGATAAAGTCGTTATCATGTGATCAAAAATCAAACAAATTAAAGAATATTTAATTCTAAATGTAGGACTGCTTTTTTTAAGATAAAATCAAAGAAAAAAATGTATAAAAAGATCCAACTAACCACAAACATAGGATTGCTTCAATAAAATTTGAAAAAATAATTTGAATTTAGAAAACATACGAGACTTGCATAAATAGGAAGAAGTAAAAGAAGGAAAAAATTTGACATATATTGTTTTGTATTGTATTATTGTTTTGATTTTACACTATATTATAATATTATTCTACATAATATGATATTTGTTTGTCACAGTATTGTAATATTGTATTAAGAATTGAGTTTTCAAAAGGTTAAATTTTAGTTATGACCTCAACACCAAAGTCAAGTTTTGAGATAGGTGTCGAAGTTGAGTTTCATGACCTGAGTCGAGGTCAGGATTCGAAATCAGAGTTAGAGTTAGATTGGGTTCACTACTACAGAATGTGGATATCATGACAGTTTTTAACCATTATGGTAACATTTCCACGATAATTTTTAACTGTCGTGGTAATATTTCCACGACGGTTTTCTAACCGTTGTGGAATCGAAGGTCGTGAAATCTTTTCAGATTCCACGACGGTTTCGTGGAGTGGGCAAAAATAGAGCCTAAATATGGATATTTAAAAACATATCATGACGGTTCTACACAAAAAACCGTCATGGTAAGGAAACCTACCACGACGGTTTCCTTGAGAAACCGTCGTGGTTAGTTAGCCTATCACAACGGGTTTTTCAAAAAACCGTCGTGATAGGTAACAACGAAATTTTTTTTTACGAATTTATTTCATTCCTTCAAAAACATTTCAATCACAAAATCAACACTTTTGCCCGGAAAATTTCCAAATCCGTGCCTTACCCAACAAATTTAATTCAATCCAATATACAACCATAATGAACAATCATGGAAAATGTAGGGGATAGAATTTGGCTATTTCGAACGGAATATTCCCAACTCAACAACCTACAAAATCAACATTTTGGATTTTGGATGAAAATTCACAATCAACAACTACAATCAATAAAATCAATATTTTTGACGAAAAATTTCCAAATCCGTGCATTACCCAAGCAATATATACTACAACTTACTAGCTTGTCGAGCGTGGGTACGGACAGAGTGCAGCGAGAGAGAGAGGGAAAGCTGCATGAGTTCCTTGGTGGACCCATCGGAGAATGGAGGAGGCTGCATGAGTGGTAGAGAAGACCGTCGGAGAATGGAGCCAAGAGAAAAATTTGAGAGGTGAGATAGAGAGAGGAGGCGCAGTGAGATAGAGAGAGTTTTTGGATATTTTAAGTAAGGCGGGAGCAGAAAGAGAGAAATGGAGGGAGGAAATTGAGTGGTTTTGGGTATGGAGTTAGAGTGTATATTAGAGAGTGAAAAAGTGAAAAAATGCTCGAAATGTAATGGGGTGGGAAATATAGTATTTTTTTTGGGTTTTAATACACGCTCCAAAAAATTGAATTTAATTAAAAAACTTTCAAAATTCCCACCTTAATATTTACCACGACGGTTATTTGGAAAAACTGTCGTGGTCTGTGAACATACCACAACGGTTTTCCCCAAAAACCGTCATGGTAGAGTCCAAAAATAAAAATAAAAATTGAAAAAAGACCCTATCACGACAATTTTTGGGAAAAACTGTCGTGGCCCAAAAAGTAAAATCCGTCGTGGAAGCACCGTCCTTCCATGATGGTTTTTGAAGATCGTTGTGGAAGCCTCGGCTTCCATGAAATTTTTCAAAAATCGTGTTCCGCTCCGTATTTTTGCCTAACTTTCCATAACCGTTTTTTAAAAACGGTCGTGAAACCTCCGTCGTGGAATGTAAATTTTATAGTAGTGGTTTCAAATATTCTAGCTAGGGAAAAAAAAAAGTTTAAAGACAAAAGTTACACAATATAAAAAATTCAAAAATCAACCTATTAATTTATCCTAAAACTTAAATTACACTGTTATTTCCTACAAAACCTTTACTGAGTCAAAAATTTAAGAACGGAAAAAATATCTTCAAAACTAATGGTCAGTATTCGGATTACTTTTAATGCAACGACTAAGGTTTGGATTGGGATGTGATAAAGGTCATTTGACCAATTTTTATTATTAAAAAAAAAAAGTAGATAAGGGAACCTTTGTTCCACGAAGCAGGAGTAGTTTTGTTTTAAAAAGCTATTATATTACATAGCTTTCATCCCATTAACTCTTAAGAGAGAGAGAGAGAGAAAGAGAGGACAGAATGTCCTCCAGCGAGGAACCTCCGGTGGTTCTTTAAGGCATTTGAAGGGAAGATTTTCCCATTAGCCCAAAAAGTGAGTCTAGTTCGTACCCCAAAAAAAAAAAAAAAAAGTCTAACTTTCTCTTCCTCCTCGTTTCTCTACCATGCCAAACAATAAAAACCTTCCTCCAAGTATTTCACGAAACTATTTTTACAAGAAGATCTAGTGTTTTAGTTGAAATTCCAGGTACGAGCAAGTTTTCCAATGGTATTTCAAGGAGATCAAGAAGCCAACAAGCTTATTTTGAAGAGCTAGGTATATAATCTAAACTTTTAATAAATAAATATATCTACCAAAAAAAAAAAACTCCATATATAATTTTCGAATATATATATATATATATATATGTGTGTGTGGATTTGGTTATGTGGATCTTGAAATCATGGATGTGAGTTTATTATATGGTCTTGGTATACTTTTGATGATGATTTTTATGGTATGATGTGAATGGTAAAGAACACACCAAAGATCAAAACCTTTTGAAGAAAGATTTCATTTTAATGTATATGGTGTGTTGGAAAAATATAGAAAAAGAGGTGAAGAGAGATCTGTGTGGATGATTATGGGTTCCGTGATTATCATGGTGATTGAATTAATTAAATACAAAGACTGAACTTTTAGGTCATCATGCTTGGATTTTTAACAAGATAAAGTAGTAAACTTTGAAATTATAAAATAGTGATCTAAGTTTCGAACATAAAAAAAAGTGTTTATGGTATGAAATTATAACAAGTTACTTTATTTTAGACTTTGAAAATTCATTTAAGAGGATTATTATGCTAAGAGAATTATTAGCACAAGTTTTGGATGCAATAAGGTTCAATTTACACATCGTTTGGACAAGTTTAATAAAAAGATAGTATGATTTTTAAACTTTATAGACATAAATAAATTGAATTTAAGATGGAAACTGAAGGGCAGCAAACTACCCATGTTTCTCCAAAGAAAACCCCAAATAGAGTTTCCCAGAAGTGGCATAAAAGAACCAAAAGTGTAAAAATTTACACAAACACAAAAAAAAAAAAAAAAAAAAAAAAAAAAAATACATAAATAAAAATAGGGGAGACCTAAGAGCTAAATTTTAAGCCGGATATTCTAGTTAAATTATTGACAGTAAAAGCTACAGTTTGGGTCAAATTTTGATAGTAAATAAGTGAAACATAGATTAAAAACCTGAGAGAGATCAGCATGAAAAATATGACTTTTGGGCAAAACTACAAAAGTTGAACGAGAAAGCACTTAAATAATACAAATTTGAACACCACTTTATCAATATAACAAAAAATTTTATCACTTTATCAATATGATCAATAATTCTAGTTAATGGTCAACCTATAAAGTCAAAGGTTTACCTAGTATGTTTTACCTAAAATATTCCTATTACTTAGAAAATCAACTATAATGACACACATTATTTTGGATATTCTACCAAAATACTTTTCAGCTTTCAAAATGGATGGCCGGATATCATAGGTTCCGGTCATCGGTGCCGGTTGTTAACATACTCTAGTAGAGTTATGCTAGACATATTTTGGATATTTTACTAAAATATTTTAGTTTTCGACATGGATAACTGGATGTCTCTGGCTTCGGCTACCCGTGCCGATCGTAGACATACTCTAGTAGAGTATAGTACATATTTTATAAAAATATAACATATTCTACTAGAATATTTTCAATTTTCAATATGGATTGTCAGATGTCTCCAACTCCGATTACCGGTATCGGCCGGCAGAATACTCTAATAGAGTATAATTCATATTCTACTATAATATAAAAGATTCTCTACTGGAATATTTTTAATTCTCAACATGAATAGTCAAATGTCATCGACTCCGACCGCCGGTGTGTGCTTTCAGTTTTTAACACTAGATTTTCGTACAAGACACCATGCATTTAATAGGTTTTGACACTTATAATATATCACTCTGTTAATATTGATACTTTTTCAAATATAAGTAACATCTTTGGGAGGTGGAATATAAGAGTGGATTAGAAAAATGTAAAAACTAATTCAGCTACCAAACATAGTTTAGACCAACTAAACCAAAAAGGCCAAAAAGAATAAAATCATCCACATCTGTTAATTAAGCCGCATTCCCCTTTTCCATCAACATTAAACAAATGTTCTATATCGACAAATACTGAAATCAAAACCGATATTCAAGCAATAATTCAAAGTACTTTCTAGCACAATTCCTCAAACACAATATTCCCAGAATGAATATGGTGGCTTCAACTATCAACTTCTAAAACTACATTGATACGAGCAGCAATATTATCCAATTCCAGAATATCAAAAGCAATGCTTGATATAAGTGTCAAATCATCTCAAACAAAAATCCTGTAACGGAATAAAAAACTTTAACTATCGGCTTTCTAGGCTTGTTTTGATCATTTTACATATGTTTGACAGTTTCAAAGCAACCATGAAACAAACAAGTTCCAAAAGTAAAGCACTTCCATTAATTTGGTCTTTGACCAAAAAAAAAACCTTTCAAATGCAATTTGTTTGGCTGAATTTCTACTCCTATCCATAATGCTGCATTTCATTAGGAATTGCAAGGATGATAATAACAGTATCATCTATATATTCTATTAATTCATCGCCATTGATCGACTAACACATTTGGTTGAATTTCTGACAAAATACGAAGGAAATCATCAAAGACATCAAATTTGGAAGATCTGAAACTTCGACTCATAAAAATATTTAACAGTCTGACTATCTTGATTATCGTGATATCTTTTTCCAAAACTGTTCTCAACAGTTTGGTATCGTTAAATGTGAAGATCGACTTATCCAACTAACTCAGGGATAAGGGCTTTTACCAACTTCATGACAAAATACTATCTTTAATAGAAACACAATTTGAGAAGACTTTCTTCTGCAAACTGGTGTATTTTAATATATTATATAAATATCATACTTTGCTGAAAATCGAACACATTGTTATGAGGCAATTTAAAATTCTACTTAAAATAATTTTATGTTATTTTAAATGTATTTTCTGTAAAGGATTTCTTCACGAATCTTATAAATCTTAGATGGATCTTTAACTTACATGTTTTAACTAAAAGCTTATTAAATATTTAACAAAATTAGTTCCTTGAATTTCCGAACTGTATTGTGTGAATGATGGAAAAATCACTATTTTGAATTTATTCCGTAAATCACATAAAAATGTCTCATAACTTTGTTTCTAGAAACTTCTTCATGCATAAAACTTGTAGATCTCTTTGAGATTTAAAGCCTAATTCAAAATCCATCGTGCTTATTTTCTGTGAAAACGAAAATTTTCTAATCAGGAATTTTCTTGTTTTCCAGCAGTTCATAAATCACCATGAAACTGTACTTTAAAGACATTTTCAAACAATATCATCTTCATTAAACTTGTTTAAAATTCATAAATCTTAAACTTTTCTTTTTTGGTCAAAACTTTGTTTGGCTTGTATCTTACACTTTTCTTTGAAAAACTGAGACAAAACTATTTTATTTTTGGTTTGGATCAATTTTGTAATCCATATTAAACAGTACCTTAAAGGCATTTTTAGTAAAATTCATTTTCATTAAACATTTAGTCTCATCAAGATCTAAAACTTTCATGTTTTGACCAAAAGCTAATTTGGTCTCTAACTTATTCTTTTGGATAAAAAAACCCGTTGCTAAATCCTTGTTCAAAGAACAACATTGTTCCAGTTCTACTCGCTTTTAAAACTCCACGCAAAACTCAATCTTAACCTCATTTTTAGACAAAACAATCTTCACGAAACTTTTAGATCTCATCAATATCCAAAACTTTACCTTTTGATTTAAATCTAGTTCAACCTCGAAGATACTCTTTTTGGCCAAAACCCGTGGGTAAGAAATATTGTTATAAAAATATCTCATTTCTTACGGTAGTTTGTAAATCGTCCTAGAAGCCTACTCTAGAGTCGTGTTTAGACAATATAATCTGCATGAAACTTTTAGATTTTTAAGAGCTCTAAAACTTTCACGATTTGAGAAAAATCTAAATCGGCCTCTAAGACCCTTGTTTGGGGTATATTCCGTGGCTGGGTGGGTTTACTCCAGTTTCTGTTCAGTTTTGGAAAATGTCTTGAAACTTGGTCTCAAAGTCCGAATTTCAGAATCGCTATTTGAGGAAGAATTGTTTCTAACATCAAGATCTAAATCTTTGTAGTAGATGCCGAAAGCTGAAAATTTAGACGGGTTTTGAACCGGGTTGTTACTTGGTTTAGACACCTCTAAATGTGTTTCT
Organism: Ficus hispida; assembly: GCA_025413025.1. Classification (NCBI taxonomy): domain Eukaryota; kingdom Viridiplantae; phylum Streptophyta; class Magnoliopsida; order Rosales; family Moraceae; genus Ficus; species Ficus hispida. The sequence continues at coordinate 32,528,878 of CM046374.1, forward strand.
AAGCCATGAGCATAACCAAAAATTATTATGACCGTAATCACCCTTTAAGTCTAGAGTCATTCAATATAAAAACTTAAATAACATAAATATAAAACTTATTACGACCCAAGATCAATTTTCTTTACATGGTTCCAAACATAAATTATAGCTTGAAAGTTAAGGAGAATGATTCAAGAGTCTTACCCTTGAAGAATCTTGGAGTCCCCTGGTGTTTTGGAGGCATAATTTGAGTTAAACGGAGAGGGAGGGGCTGTATTTTGGCTGAGAAAAGAGAGAGAAAGGGTTGTAAAATAAACACTAAATGGCTTGGTTTGCTTTTGTAGACATAGGGCTAATTATACTTACCTTTTCTCATACTCACTTAAGCCAAGTTAAACTTGCTTAAATGGCATGAGATTGGCTGATCTCCTTCAGCTAAGGGATCCGGTGGTGACTTCTTGAAGTAGTGCAAGTTTTGTGCATTGAAAGTACACCTAACCATGCCATGCATTTGTCAAATCCTATGTCATAACCATAATTTCTTTTTGACATTTCTTTTCCTTGATACAAGGGATTTGACCATTTTCTTCATTGACACACTAAAGGAACGTGCATGGTCTGCAAATTGGAGTTCCATTACTGCACCACTTGGTTTGCAGCCTCTATTTTATCCAAAAATATTTTCAACAGTATTTTTGGATGGTGTAAAATACTTATTTTTGCTTTAATCCTCAAACAGCTGATATATTCATACTCTAATTATTCCATATGGTTCATAATTGTATTTAGATCGTTGTTTGATCATAAAGTATCATCTGGTTGTCTGAAATTACTATATGAGTTAAGATGTTACTCGATATAAGAAATTTTTCCGTTCTGCTCTGCTTTTCAAACAACTGATATTTTTATTTTCTAGTAGTATCATAAAGTCCATAAATGCTATTAATACCATAATTGATCATGATTCAATATCTAACTATCTAAAATTATAGTTCGAGTCAAAATTTTACAATACGGGAAATTCCCAAATTGTGTTCTAATTGTCCTGAAATGCTTATATGAGATTCCTTATATTAAATAAGGTTATCTTATAACCTCATTCTATCAAAGTTCTAATTATCCCGGTATTATGCTAAAATTGACGGTCTAGGAATTATACTACATGTCCTAAGGATTTTCCCTATTAGCTATTCTGATTGTTTCCATACTTATATTCTTAAGCTTATTCGTACTGTTCTTATAATTAGTGTAAATTAACATATTATTTTTGCACAGCACATTAATTTAACACTCCACACAATGAAAATTTGCACTATGTGACTTCTCATCTATATTGGACATTCTCATAAATTAGGTGTCCAATTTAATGAATATAGAAACTTTTTATGCTTATTCGTGTAATTAAAGTTTCTTTCACTGAAACTTAATTTGATAGAATCATTGCAGTATCAAATTGCATTTTCTATGTTAATAACTATATAAAATATTGAAATTATGAAATTTTGGATTTACAGTCACAAAATTCATATTTCCATCAAACATGATTTTCCGAGGAAAATTTTGGACTTAATCCCTTTTTAACTAAGGTAGTTAACTCTAAAATTTTTCAGTCATTATGATATGGTAAAATTTCAAATTTAAGGGGCTTTATTATGTAATTTGGGGTTTTAGATTTAACTTTCAAATTTTAAGTGGGCTTAAATTATTTTATTTTATTTTTCCCTTTCATTGAAAAAAAAAAGGTTCAGAAATTACCCAAGTAATATAATATTTGTCAACTTTTATGCAGAGAGCTAGTACTAAATAAAGGAAGCAAGCATGGCAGAGATTGTAGTAGGCCAAGTTACAGACAAGCTGCTCTCATTGTTGACAGAAGAAGCGAGATTGTTGAAAGAAGTTCACGATGAAATTGAGGAAATGGCACGTGAATTGGGGAGCATCCTCTCTGTCCTAAAGGATGCTGATAAGAGGGCAGAAACCGAAGACGACGGCGTAAGTGATGGTGTTAAATCGTGGGTGCAAGACCTACGGGTGGTTGCATTTCATGTAGAAGATGTTGTCACCGACTACACGCATCACATGGCTGAGAAGCCACGTTCCGACAATCAACGGAGTTTTGTTGAACATGTCCGAGAAATTTCTTGCCTTTTACCTTTCCTCTGCTCAAGCATAAACCGACGCCATCACTTGGCTCGGCAGATACAAAACATCAAAATGAGGCTAACTAGAGTCCTTGAAAGAAGCAAATCATACGACTGTATGATTAATTCCGTTCAGCAAGCAGGGTCTACAAGTAATGCTACTCAACGTGTCGTTACTTCGTATGACCCTCGAGAGGCTTCCCGTTACCTTCGTGAAGATGAGCTTGTGGGTATTGAAGTTGCTAGAGATAGATTGGCTGGTGTTTTATTAGATGAGTCGTCGCAACGTACAGTCATCCCAGTGGTCGGCATGGGAGGATCGGGGAAGACCACTCTTACCCAACAAGTTTATGATCTTGTGAAAGGAAAGTTTCAGTGTCATGCGTGGGTTCAAGTGCCTCGACAATACCGAAAAGAGGAGCTCCTGAGGACATTGATAAGTGAGCTTTTCGAGTCGACAAAGGTACAGGTACCTAATGAAATTGATGCAATGGATGGAGAAAAACTCAAGCATAAGTTGAGAGAGTATTTGAAAGAAAAGAAGTATCTTGTCGTGTTCGATGATGTTTGGAATGAAGAATTTTGGGCCGACGTAGAACATGCATTAAGCAATGATAAAGTTGGTGGAAGAATAATGATCACGACGCGAAATATGCAAGTGGCAAGTTTTTGTGAAATTTCTTCCTCTGTCCACATTCACAAGATGGAGCATTTGCCGGTAGAAAAGGCTTGGGAACTCTTTTGTAAAAGGACTTTCAGACCTGGAGGTTGCTGTCCTAAGGAATTGGAGAAGATTTCGGGGGACATTGTTGAAAGATGCGAAGGTCTGCCTCTTGTAATTGTGGTTATAGCTGGTCTTCTATCAAGAAAAAACAAGACCATCCACGAGTGGCAAAGATTCCAAGCTAGCCTCAGTTCGGAGTTGGAGAATAATGTTCAACTGAGAAGTATTACAAAAATTCTGTCCCTCAGTTATTACGACTTGCCTTACAACCTCAAATCTTGCTTTTTGTACTTTGGCATGTTTCCTCGGGGTCACTTTATAAGGAACGGAAGATTGATTAGACAATGGATAGCAGAGGGGTTTGTCAAAGCAGTCGAGGACAAGACATCAGAAGATGTTGCACAAGAATACATGAATGAGCTGATAAATAGAAGCTTGGTTGAAGTGTCTGAATCTGATGTGACTGGGAAAGCTAGGGAGTGTCGTGTTCATGATCTTCTGCATGAGATCATTCTCCAGAAGACGAAGGAATTATGTTTTTGTCAAGTTTGGTCGGGAAGTACTACTGCATCAAAGTTTCGAGGAACTACCCGTCATCTTTCGATCAAGATCAATAGCTCAAAGGATGATTTGCACGGCATTAAATTTCCTCACGCCCACTCTGCTATTGTTTTTGTGAAGATGAGACGGTCAACAATATTGTGCCCGTATTCATGAGAAATTTCAAGTTCTTAAAAGTACTTGATTTCGAAGATGCTCCATGTCTAGATCATCTCCCTGAAGAGATTGGAAGGTTGTTTGACTTGAGAAATTTGAGTGTACGGGGCACAAAAGTGAAGGTGCTTCCAACGTCCATTTCGAAGTTAGAAAACTTAGAGACGCTGGATCTATGGAATTCATTGGTTGACAAACTACCTGCCGACATGATCAAAAGGCTTTGTAAGTTGAGACATATCTATGCTTTGAATAAAAGTGGAGAATTTTTTCATTCGGGAGGACGACGAGGAATAAAAGTGGTGGGTGGAATTGGGTCCTTAAAAGCTTTGCAAAAGTTAGGTATTATCGAAGTTGACCGTGAACAAGCTGATGATCTGCTCAAAGAATTGAGTAACCTGACACAGTTGAAGACATTGGGTATTTATCTTAGTGTGAGAAGTGAAGACTGGAGGACTCTGTGTAGCTCTGTTGATAAGATGAAAATGCTTGAATCTCTATGTGTAGGCTCAATATGTGAAAATGAGGTTGTTGATTTAGAATCCATTTCATCACCCCCTCAGTTTCTTCGGAATATTAACTTCAACGGGCGTCTAAAGAAGTTACCAGAATGGTTTACACATCTTCAAAGTTCTCTAGTCAAGCTAAGGCTTAAGTATTCAATGTTGGAAGATGATCCCCTTGAAGTCCTTCAGAATATGCACAATCTTTTGCAGCTTGAGATCCGTTACAATGCATATGTTGGTGAGCAACTTTGCTTCAAGTACGGAATGTTTCCAAAACTAAAGAACCTCCATCTCAAGCACTTGAGTAGACTGCGGTCACTGATAATAGAGGAAACTGCATTGCCTATGCTTGAAAATCTATGGGTTGGTCCTTGTCCTGAAATGAAAGATTTGCCTTCTGGATTACAACATCTGAAGATGCTTAAAAACCTTGAATTTCACTTAATGCCACTGGATTTCTTAAGGTTTCAAGATTTTCAAACAGTTTTCCATGTTCCACAAGTTTGGTTTAGTTACGGAAACAATGACGAACAAATAGAGTGGATTGCTCTGCCACATCTCCTTGAAATTAACCTAGAGTATATGCAAGGTTTGTCCTCAGTCATTACTCGGTTATTTTAGCGACTTGCTTTTTTTTTTTTCCCTCTTGGTCGAATATTTAAACATAATCAAGTTTTTTTGCTTGTAAATTTATTTAACTTTCTTATCCTGCCCTGGCTCTAAAATATATATTTACCTTAAGTCTCCAATACAATCATGTAAACAGAAATCAAAGAAGCGCTAGAGGGAGCAAGTACCTCTGGGAGTACTAAAGACGAAGAGTAAGTTGTTTAAATTTTATTAGATATTTTTTTAATGAAGAATTTTTAAAATATTCTTCAAATTCATTTCATGTGTATATTCATGGATCGTTAAATTTTAGGTTATTATTAGAAAAGGAGGAAGGTAGTACTTCCGGACCTACGGCTACAAGGGAAGATCACGAGTAAGTTTCTTACATGCCTGCATATATCTTTATATCTACATCAAAATGCTATTATATATTTCTCATTTCCCAAAATATATATATATATATATATACATATACACATATTTTCATTACTCAACATTTTCTGTATCTTAAGGGCAACTGAAGATCAGTAAGCAATTCCTCATATAACATTCCTTTATTGTGATCTTGTCTACTTTAAAATATTCTTCTTGAGGGGGGGGGGGGGGGGGGGGGGGGGGTGGGGGGTGGGTTGTTTTGTGATGGTGGTGTGTGCGTGTATAAATATATTTTTCATGTATGAAAGTACTTATGTTATTTTTTTCTTTCATCTTTTATGTTTATTAAGTGCAATGTCAGAGGGAGCTACTACTTCTTCGACTAGCAAGAAAGCCGAAGATCGTAAGTAAGTTGTTTGTATACTCCGTTCGACTAGCACAAATTTTATCATTTGCAGGTAACTAAATAATTGAGTATGTCTAAAGTACTCAAATCTGATTTCCAATGTAGTCAAGCAGAACATTATTTGCTTTTGGTTCGTGTTCAAGTATAAGTGTGAAGTGTGAAGTTATTTTGAACTTTCGTGACTTTCGGTTTGTTTTCAAGATTATTTTTATCCACCATGAATGGCTTGTTGAACTTGTAACTTAAATTCTGAACCTTCTGAATGATCATGTTGTCTTCTAAACTCGAGGCAGTATTCATGTTTCTATCCGGGGTCGTTGAATTAAATTAATTTCCAGTATAGATTTTCCACTCTATTTTTCTTCCGTAGTTCAATTTAAGTATGGATATATATATATATATATATATATATTTTTTTTTTGTAGTATCGACCGTGTCATGATCTTAATAGCCAGAGGTTCGAAAGAAAACTTTCATCTGATCACCCTTAAAAAAATTCTCCGTTTTTCGCTCTGTTTCTCTCTGCTTCAGTCTTTCTAAACTCTATTTAGCTTCACTGCTGGCTGGTATAGAAACCAAGTTTTCTACACAAAATTGCGACCATAAAAGTCTAATATGTCTATTTTCATCCCCAAAGATACAATTTCCAAAAGCAAAGAATTGAAAGAGGAAACGAGTTTGTAATCAACATTCCTCACCGTATATGACCCTATTGAAATACGATGATTGGGCAGCTAGATAATAGTTGAATGGAGTAGAATTTTTGCTCCTCATGATCTCTGTGTGATTTCCTTTATTTTTAAAATTTTCAGGGCTATTCTCACTTGATTTCATTAGGAAATTTATTCCGATTTGGCTCCTACGCCCCGTAACACTTGAATCTGCTGCCTGTAGGTACTAGTCTCCGTCCAAGAGCAAGGTAGGGTATACAAGTGCACATATCCAAGAGTAATTTATAAAGTTTTATTCTGAAAACAACAATCAATATTTACTTTCAAAGGCACCAAGCTTTGAGACAGAACAAGCAGTGCTTACACAATTCGATAGCCATGTGGCTCTAACATTATTGAAATCAAAGAGAGCGATTTATTGGAACAACAAACGAAAGCATACAGTATGAAACCGAGATGGGACACAAACACAATCCATAGCATCTTTTTGGGGATGCAAAGGTGGCCAGTCATATGCCAACTTTCGCCTCCATCTTGATATGCAAAAGGGCACCCCGGAGTGTAGACTTTGTAGTTCAACAGTAGGTTCCATGCGGCATTTCGGATCTTGAGTTGAAAACATGGTCCAACTCGCAGTCGAATTCTCATATCTGCTTTGCGTAACGCGACTAAACTTCGTCACATTCTTGTCCTTATTGATGTCATTCGCGTCAGTATATGTTGACAGTGAAGATATGTCCATAAGGCCTCACAGAATGCACGAAGAGGGGCAAAGAGATGGGATCAATAGACACTACAGCAACATCCGCAGTCACAGCAAAGTCCCATCTCACTTACCACCACAGAGGAGTCCTTCGCCTTCACTAGAAACACCGCAAAGTCCTTTACTTAAAAATCTTTTTTCTTCTCTAATTCTGTCCTAATTAAGTTTTTATTTTTTTATTAAAAAGAAAAAACTAAAAACTGTGCACTAAACCCGGGAAATATAATAAATCAGCAAAAAATTAAATTAATTAATTAAAAGAGAATTTTTCGAAGAAAATTTTACTTTCATGTCTCAAAGAATTTAATTAATTCACTTAAAAAAAAGAATTTAAGTTATTAAATACACAGAGATAGCACGTGCTTTGAAACTAGTGTGTGTACATATATCTCCATAGGATGAAAATTGATTGAACAGAATAGGAAAAATGTTATAAATTCCTCATGAATTTTATTATTAGTGTCAACATGTCACTTGAATTATGAAATGTACCTATTGTGCCTCTTGAACTTTAACATATGTGTCAAATTACCCCCTTAGTTAATTGTTATTAGTTTTTCCATTATCTTGAATGTCAAAATGCCCTCTGAACTTAGCTTTTGTATCAAAATACCCCATGGTCATTGCATTTGTGTCAAAATCCCTATGATCTTTATTATTTGTGTCAAAATGCCTCTCTAATATTAATATTTGTGTCAAAATACCTCATCTATCTTATTTTTGTCTAATATTGTATAATTACCTAAATTTGTGGAACAGGTTAAAAAAATAATTTTCCACTAAAAGAAAATGCCTCTTTTTTTTTACCCTTTTTTATTTTGCTTATTTTAATTCGATTTTACATTCATTTTGATTTTCTTAAACAAAAATAACTACACAACTTATGTCCATTGTTTTATTGTCCTAATATAACAATTTTTATTTTAACTATGATTGATAATACTATACCAAAATATGCAAATACAATTTTTTTAATTAAAAAATATAACTAATAATGGGTATCAGAGTAAATTTATAATATTTATTCTCATTATGAGTTTAAGTAAATACATAAATTAAATTTGTTACAACTATAATTTCAAATTATGTTTGCCAAATAAATAGTGTATTTAAAATCCAAATCTTCATCTGAGTCCTACCAATTATGTTATGCAGAAGTAAACCCATTATCCAAATAAATATGAATTAAAATAAGTAAAATAACAAAAAAATGTTTAAAAAAAGATGCATATCACTTTATTATAATATAAATATATATTTTTTATCTATATTAAAAAGCTAATAATTATTAAGTAACTATTGAATATCAAATAATTACAAAATATAAATGAGGCAGTTTGATATAAATATTAAAGATCAAAAAGATCGTTTGACACAAATATTAAAGATCATGGTGCATTTTGATATTAAAAATAACAGAAAAACTAACGGTAACTAACTGATAGGGTTATTTAAAATCCAAATCTTCATCTGAGTCCTACCAATTATGTTATGCAGAAGTAAACCCATTATCCAAATAAACATGAATTAAAATAAGTAAAATAACAAAAAAAAAATGTGTTAAAAAAAGATGCATATCACTTTATTATAATATAAATATATATTTTTTATCTATATTAAAAAGCTAATAATTATTAAGTAACTATTGAATATCAAATAATTACAAAATATAAATGAGGCAGTTTGATATAAATATTAAAGATCAAAAAGATAGTTTGACACAAATATTAAAGATCAGGGTGCATTTTGATATTAAAAATAACGGAAAAACTAACGGTAACTAACTGATAGGGTAACTTGATACATATGTTAAAGTTCAGGGATACAATATGTAACACCTCCTAGCTGGTTTAGCCTTGAACTAAACCTAACTAGAACATGTCACTAAACCATATATTCATAAAATTTCATGATAACACAAAAACATAACATTGTAAAGCCAAGATAGTCGTATGATAAGATTAATAAAAAAAAATATTTACAGAACTCTTCTCACAGTTTAGTAAAAAAAAAAAAAAAGGAAGAGTCCATATTACAACTATCCCATATTGTTAGTACTATTCAAAAGAAAACTGTGTAGTGTAGCCCGTAAAGTTCTTTGATAAGCGTTTTTCATGAAACATCTTTAGTTTAGTATGTACATGGGTTCTGTGACATCAGCTTCCCAAAAGAGGTTCAGCCTGCCACTATGTTGCTTCTTCATTACTTATCTTCTTCTCATGTACCATGAAACTTTAAAGTGAGCTAAAAGCCCAGTAAGCGGAACATAGTTAAACACAAAACCTTTAAAACTACAATCGATATCTAAAATACAATTTTCAATGGATTTCAAAACTTATTACAGCAAATAGAAATCCGACCCAACATTTAAAACATAACATGAAAACTCTTGAGATATGGCACAAATTGGGCTTAAGCTACAGAATCATTTACCATTCATTTCCTTTAGGTTTGGCCAAACACTTTCATTACTGTCATTGGGATCCCAATCGTTGGTATCAGTCATGTCCCTTTCGGGACCCATCCGTGGGTATCAGTCAGTCCCAATGACATATAAACATTCCATAGAAATTCCCATCATGCCAGAGGCCATATCTAAAACTTTGCAAAACTTTAAAACATTATAAACTCATTATAAAAGCTTTCAACAAATCATACATTCCCTTAGCTTTTCTACTTGCAAACCATAGCATTTCCAATAAAGGGAAACATTTGTCAAAAACCTTGAAATGCTATATCATATACTTTTTAAGTTTCAATGATACAGTAAGTAGAATTCCTACTTACCTCTTTAAAATTGAACTCCCGCAGAGACATTGACTCCACCGTAGCGAGGAAGTTGATCGGGCTTGTCCTAAGATCCATGATCAAGTCATTTTGCATTTTTTTTAAAATATATTCAATCCATTACCAATCATATAAAATAGAAAAATATGCGTTATAATATCATCTTTCAACATTTTAAACCATTTAAGGTCCTTAGGAAAATTTTTAAGCACAAACAAAAATTTCTTCTTAGTGGCTGTCCACCAGTTTCCAGCTACAGGACCCAACATTCAAAAATTCACCAAAACTCCGTTTTACAGCATTTTCATGTGAAATTTTGTGGGCAGCATGCTTCATATGTCTACTTTAACTCACAAAATTTCAGCTTCAAATACAGGGTATAGACAGAGAAACGAATTTTGGAACCCTAGTTCCCTCTTATGCCACCTCATAAAATACCTTAAAAACAGTAAAACTCTTTTACAATCATACTTCACAATGTTTTACATCACCAACAACATAGAATCATCAAAAATCTTGAATTAAATCAGAAATTTCACATTTGGGTTCAAATCCAAGTATACATTCAACATATAGCATCTCAACTTAAAACCTCCAATTTCTAGCTTTGAAAAGCTTCAAAATTCATTAAAAATCCTACTTAAAACTGACCTTAGGTAGCTTGTATAATTCAGGCTCCAAAAATGACGCCAAACCCCAGTTTGAGCTCAACTAGGTTCAAGGAAAAATGGTTAATGGCTGGAATCCGAGAATGGGTTTTGAGTTCTCTCTCTCTCTCTCTCTCTCTCTCTCTCTCTCTCTCTCTCTCTCTCTCTCTCTCTCTCTCTCTCTCTCTCTCTCTCTCTCTCTCTCTCTCTCTCTCTCCTCTCTCTCTCTCTCTCTCTCTCTCTCTCTCTCTCTCTCTCTCTCTCTCTCTCTCTCTCTCTCTCTCTCTCTCTCTCTCTCTCTCTCTTGCTATGCACTTTTCTACCTTGCTTACAAATGGCCGGTAAGCAGCCCCAATTGTAGATAATCACAAAAAGAGAAAACTTGGACAACAAGGTCATTCACCAAACCTTGGAGAGCAAAGTTTATCCTATTGGATAACTATGATGTGGCACCTAATGGATAGAGCTTATCCATAGTTATGATGTGGCAACTAATAGATAGACATGACAAGTAGTAAAACAAATATTTAAAACAAATTGCATAAAATACCCAAAAGAATTTAAAATTATGCTAGATCCTTGAAAATATATTTTCTTTGAAAAGAAGTCCACAGAAAAATTTTAATAAACATCATTTGAAGTATATTTTATAACTTTAAATTACCATTTTTATACAAACAATTTCATGGACTAAGCACATCGATCAGCTTCACTTCCGGTGGTTGTCAACTCTCATCTGCACAGTTACTTTAAAAAAATGTAGTTAAATAATTTTTGTAACACATAAATTCTCGAAAAAAACATTTCATAATAGTTAAACTTAGTTATTTTAAATTAGTTAAGCTCGGCATTACATTTCCTTCCCCCTTAACAAAATTTCGTCCTCAAAATTTGACATACCAAAGAGAGTCGGATACTTGGATCTCATTTCATCTTCTTTTTCCCATGTGATTTCTTCCATTTTATGACTTCTCCACAAAACTTTGACTAAAGAAATTCTCTTTGTCCTTAAAATCTTTTCTTGACGATCCAAAATCTTTACTGGTTGTTGTTGATAAGTCAAATTCAGACTCAAATCCAATGTCTCATAGCTTAAGATATGGGACGGATCAGAAATGTACTTACGCAACATAGACACATGGAATACGTTATGAACTCCTGACAACGCTGGTGGTAATGCTAACTCGTAAACAAGTTTTCCAACCCTTCTCAAAATCTCAAACGGTCCAACAAACTTAGGGCTGAGCTTTCCCTTTTTACCAAACCTCATAACACCTTTCATAGGAGTTACCTCAAAAAGACTAGATCACTAACTTCAAATTCTAGATCTCTACGACGTGTATCAACGTAACTCTTTTGTCGGCTCTATGCAGTATACAATCTTTGTCTAATTTTTCTTATCTTACTCACAGCTTCTGCCGTTTGCTGAATTAACTCGGGCCCCAATAACTTTCTTTCTCTAACTTCATCCCAGTGAAACGGTGACCTATATTTTCTGCCATACAAAGCTTCATATGGTGCCATCCCAATGCTAGAATGATAGCTGTTATTGTAAGCAAATTCAATCAATGACAAATACTCATCCCAAGTCACCTGAAAATCCAATACACAAGCTCTAAGCATATCTTCCAATGTTTGAATTGTTCTTTTTGATTGCCCGTCAGTCTGGGGATGAAATGCTGTACTGAACGGCAACTGAGTCCCCATTGCCTTGTGCAAACTCTTCCAGAAGATAAACGTAACTTCGGATCTCGATCAGAAACTATTGAGACTGGAGTTCCATGAAGTCTAATGATTTCCTTGATATACAACCGAGCATATTGATCCATACTATAATTAGTCTTCACTGGCAAGAAGTGAGTAGATTTTGTGAGACGATCAACAACTACCCAAATCGAATTATATCCTTTCTAAGTTCTTGGAAGGCCAGTAACAAAGTCCATCGTGATGTGTTCCCATTTCCATTCTGGTATCAACAATGGCTGTAATTTCCCAGCAGGTCTCTGATGTTCAATTTTAACTTGCTGACACACCAAACAACGTTCCACAAACTGAGCGACATCTTTTTTCATTTTTGACCACCAATAGTGCATCCTCAAATCTCTATACATCTTTGTACTACCAGGATGTATCGAGTAAGGTGCGGCATGAGCCTCAGCCAAAATATCACGTTTTATCTCTTCCTCATTAGGAACACATATTCTCCCTCAGAAGTAAACCGTTCCATCATTAGCTAATTGAAAATCTCCACCATCTCTCAGTTTTACCTTTTCCTTCAAATGTAACAACTTCGGATCTGAATCTTGCTGTAGCTTGATCTTGTCTATCAAAGTTGGTTGCAAAACAAGCGATGATAAACTAGCTCGAGTTTCTTTAGTCATTACTTCCACTTCTAACTTACATAAATATGCTTGAATCTGCTTCTGACTTGTCAAAGATTTTCTACTCAAAGCATCAGCTACAACATTTGCTTTACCCGGATGATAATTGATGGAACAATTATAATCCTTGACTAATTCCAGCCATCGTCTCTGCCGCATATTCAATTTCTTTTGGGTGAATAAATACTTCAAACTCTTATGATTTGTAAATATTTCACACTTTCCACCATACAGATAATGCCTCCAAATCTTAAGGGCGAAAACAACTGCTGCCAATTCAAGATCATGTGTCGGATAATTTTTCTCATAATCTTTGCTCGGATCCACATAAATTCCTTCCTTTGTCACAACGTGTCCAAGAAATGCAATCTTCTCTAGCCAAAACTCACATTTCTTGAATTTGGCATACAACTGCTTATCCTTCAAAATCTGTAATACTGTTCTTAATGCTCACTATGCTCCTCATGGGTGCATGAGTATACCAGAATGTCGTTGATAAACACTATGAAAAATTTGTCAAGGAAATCTTTAAAGACTCGATTCATCAAGTCCATAAAGGCTGCTGGTGCATTAGTGAGTCCAAAAGGCATAACGAGAAATTCGTAGTGGCCATACTGTGTTCTGAAAGTTGTCTTCTGAATATCATTCTCCTTAACCTTTAAATGATGATATCCCAACCGTAAGTCAATCTTAGAAAACACAGATGCTTCTCTTAACTGATCAAACAAATCATCAATACGTGGTAGAGGATATTTATTTTTCACGGTAACTTTGTTCAGTTCTCTATAGTCAATACTAAGTCGGAAACTTCCATATTTCTTCTTAACAAACAAAACTGGTGCACCCCACGGCGAGAAACTAGGACGAATGAAGCCCTTATCTAGTAATTCCTGAAGTTGCAACTTTATCTCCTTTAACTCTGTTGGTGCCATCCTATATGGTACTTTAGAAATAGGTGCTGTTCCCGGAACCAAATCAATAACAAATTCAATCTCTCGATTAGGTGGTAGCCCTGGAAGTTCTTTTGGAAATACTTCTAAATATTCCCGTACAACTGGCACATCTTCTGGTTTTAAACTTTGCTCAACTGTTGTATCAACTACATAAACTAAATAACCTTTACAGCCCTTACCGATCAACTTTCGTGCTTTCATCACTGAAATAATTGAGGAATAAGTTTTTACACCACTAAATTTGAATCCTTGCCCATCAGTCAACTGGAAAACAACCATCTTCTTATGACAATCAATTGTTGCTCTATTTTTGGACAACCAATCCATCCCCAATATCACTTCAAAACTTTTAATATCCAACATAACCAAATCCGCAAGCATCGTCCTCCCTTTTATCTCTACTGAGCAAGACTTTAATATCGTATCAGATTCCAACACTTCACCATATGGAATAGACACACTATACTTTGTTGATATCTTTTCTAGAATTTGTCCCGACTTCATAGCAAATGCTGGGGAAGCAAATGAATGCGTCGAGCCAGAGTCAAATAAAACACTACCAATGATTCCATTAATAAAAATATTACCTGTAACAACAGAAGGATCCTCATCAGCCTCCTCAGCAGTCATTGCAAATACTCGACCCTGTACTTCTTTTTGTCCACTATGAGTAGTTGTTGCATTATTACAATCCTTGGCCATGTGTCCAGGTTTTCCGCACTTAAAACACTTGTTGGAACCAATTCTGCACTCACCCTAATGATTCTTACCACAGTTATTACAAACTGGCTTTTCATACTTCGTTGAATCTGTCTGATCTTGCCTTAGTCGCCTCTGAAGATTCTCTTGCTTCTATTTTCCTTTATCCGTTCCACTAGATTTCCAGTGACCAGCCTTAGAAGTGAAATTACTTCGTTTTAACTCATTTTCCTTTTGTAGTATAGAGCTTCAAATTTTGCCACGTAGTCATTAACAGACATGTTTCCTTGAACTAGATGGACAAACTCTGAAATCTTTGCTTTTCTTATCCCCTCTGGAAAATACTTGTCGTAGAAGAGATCCTTAAAACCACTCCAAGTAAGATTTGCAGCCGTAGTTGTCAACTTAATAGAGTCCCACCAGTGTCTAACATTATTTTCAAACAAACGTACCGCAAACAAAATCCGATGCCTATCCTCTAACTCCATATACTCATATATGACTTCTAAATGCTTAATCCATTCTTTAGCAGCTATAGCATCCGTAGTACCTGAGAATTCCTTAGGATGTTGCTTTCGGAATGTTTCGTACAACGGTTCTAGATTTCTAACTCTTGGAGAGGTGGTGGTACATTTTGTTGCTCTCTTTGTTGTGTTACTAATTGCTGGAACTGTTGACTCTGCATTTCCATTTGTTGTCTAAATTGTTCCCTTTGTAACTGAGCTTGATGTTCAGCTTGTATTCGCATTTGTTCCGATTGTTGTTGAAACATATTTGCCATACCAGTGAAAAACTGAGTCATGTTTGGCATCTGTGGCTGAGTCGAATTTTCATGATGTTCTTGCCGATCACCAATATCATTAAGTCTTCTCTTTGGAGCCATTTAAGCTTAATGCCTCTGCTTAATTAATTTAAAATAATGATTACTATTATAACATATAATTTCAATAAAATTACTTTCAATAAAATAAAGACATACTGACTGGCTGATTCTTTTGTCCAATGACACGGCCCCATGTACATACTTAGTCTACAGAAACGTTTGAACCACTTTGCTCTGATGCCAAAAACTGTAACACCCCCCTAGCCAATTTAGCCTTGAACTAAACCTAACTAGAACATGTCACTAAACCATATATTCATAAAATTTCACGATAACACAAAAACATAACATTGTAAAGCCAAGATAGTCGTTTGATAAGATTAATAAAAAAAATTATTTACAGAACTCTTCTCATAGTTTAGTCAAAAAAAAAAAAAAAAAAAAAAAAAAAGGAAGAGTCCATATTACAACTATCCCATATTGTTAGTACTATTCAAAAGAAAACCATGTAGTAGAGCCCGTAAAGTTCTTTGATAAGCATTTTTCATGAAACATCTTTAGTTTAGTATGTACATGGGTTCTGTGACATCAACTTCCTAAAAGAGGTTCAGCCTGCCACTATGTTGCTTCTTCATTACTTCTCTTCCTCACCTGTACCATGAAACTTTAAAGTGAGCTAAAAGCCCAGTAAGCGGAACATAGTTAAACACAGAACCTTTAAAACTACAATCGATATCTAAAATACAATTTTCAATGGATTTCAAATCTTTTTGTAGCAAATAGAAATCCGACCCAACATTTAAAACATAACATGAAAACTCTTGAGATATAGCACAAATTGGGCTTAAGCTACAGAATCATTTACCATTCATTTCCTTTAGGTTTGGCCAAACACTTTCATTACTGTCATTGGGATCCCAAACGTTGGTATCAGTCACGTCCCTTTCGGGACCCATCCGTGGGTATCAGTCAGTCCCAATGACATATAAACATTCCACAGATATTCCCATCATTCCATAGGCTATATCTAAAAGTTTGCAAAACTTTAAAACATTATAAACACATTATAAAAGCTTTCAACAAATCATACATTCCCTTAGCTTTCCTACTTGCAAACCATACCATTTCCAATAAAGGGAAACATTTGTCAAAAACCTTGTAATACTATATCATATACTTTTTAAGTTTCAATGATACAGTAAGTAGAATTCCTACTTACCTCTTTAAAATTGAACTCCCCAGAGACATTGACTCCACCGTAGCGAGGAAGTTGATCGGGCTTGTCCTAAGATCCATGATCAAGTCATTTTGCATTTTTTTTAAAAATATATTCAATCCATTACCAATCATATAAAATAGAAAAATATGCGTTATAATATCACCTTTCAACATTTTAAACCATTTAAGGTCCTTAGGAAAATTTTTAAGCACAAACAAAAATTTCTTCCTAGTGGCTGTTCACCAGTTTCCAGCTACAGGACCCAACATTCAAAAATTCACCAAAAATCCGTTTTACAGCATTTTCATGTGAAATTTTGTGGGCAGCATGCTTCATATGTCTACTTTAACTCACAAAATTTCAGCTTCAAATACAGGGTATAGACAGAGAAACAAATTTTGGAACCCTAGTTCCCTGTTTTACAAATTTCAGTCAAACATTTTCACAAACATCTCTTATGTCACTTCATAAAATACATTAAAAATAGTAAAACTCTTTTACAATCATACCTTACAATGTTTTACATCACCAAAAACATAGAATCATCAAAAATTTTGAATTAAATCAGAAATTTCACATTTGGGTTCAAATCCAAGCATACATTCAACATATAGCATCTCAACTTAAAACCTCCAATTTCTAGCTTTGAAAAGCTTCAAAATCCATTAAAAATCCTACTTAAAACTGACCTTAGGTAGCTTGTACAATTCGGGCTCCAAAAATGACGCTAAACCCCACCTTGAGCTCAACTAGGTTCAAGGAAAAATGGTTAATGGCTGGAATCCGAGAATGGGTTTTGAGTTTTCTCTCTCTCTCTCTCTCTGTCTTTCTCTCTCTCTCTCTTGCTGTGCACTTTTCTACCTTGCTTACAAATGGCATGGTCGGTAAGCAGCCCCAATTATAGATAATCACAAAAAGAGAAAACTTGGACAACAAGGTCATTCACCGAACCTTGGAGAGCAAAGTTTATCCTATTGGATAACTATGATGTGGCAACTAATAGATAGAGCTTATCCATAGTTATGATGTGGCAACTAATAGATAGACATGACAAGTAGTAAAACAAATATTTAAAACAAATTGCATAAAATACCCAAAAAAATTTAAAATTATGCTAGATCCTTGAAAATATATTTTCTTTGAAAAGAAGTCCACAGAAAAATTTTAATAAACATCATTTGAAGTATATTTTATAACTTTAAATTACCATTTTTATACAAACAATTTTATGGACTAAGCACATCGATCAGTTTCATTTCCGGTGGTTGTCAACTCTCATCTGCACAGTTACTTTAAAAAAATGTAGTTAAATAATTTTTGTAAAACATAAATTCTCAAAAAAAAAAAACATTTCATAATAGTTAAACTTAGTTATTTTAAATTAGTTAAGCTCGGCATTACACAATAAGTACATTTCATAGTTCATGAAGCATATTAACACCAGTAATAAAGTTCAAGGTAAATTTATGATCTTTTCCATCAAAATATGATCATTAGGCCATTTAATGAAATTAAATTTTTTTTGACTATTTATTAGGTTGGGCCCAGCCTAATTTTCCTTTGTATAAAAAAGGGAGAGAGTACAATAGTATTTTTGAGGAGAGTAATAGTAAATTATAGCATAAAACTTTAAACATAGTAATAAATAATATAATCAAATTTATGATCACATAATACTAAAAAAAAAAAAAAAAAAAAACCTCCCTCCTTCTATCTCTTTAATATTAAACTATGTATATAAATTTATTATTAAAAACTGATCGTAAATCCAAAAAATTTTATAAAATCAAAGAGAATCTAATAATTTACCAGAAATATAACATTGAAACATTTTACATTCTCAGACCGCCACTTTAGAAAGGTAATGTGATATATTTCACCTTGTATTATATATATATATATATATATAGTTTTTTTTTTTTTGAAAGTTATTTCACCTTGTATTTTCTATTTACTATCTTCAAGATTGGTTATTAATTTATTTATTTTACGTGGATTCTGTTTCCCTGTAATTTTTTTCTCACCTTCTACTCTTCCCATTTCTTTATTTCTTTTTCTTTGACAGCGCAGGAAATTTTAGTGTTTTATGATATTTTTAATCAATTTAGGAAGCACATTCAAAGTTTAATTGTGTAAGATTTTTAAGTTTTTGTGATCAGACATAACAAGTAATAAGTAAAGTCCCCATCATGTGATCCTGGATCTACATTAAAAATTTCTCACTTTTTTCACATAATTAATTAGAAGTTGGTGTCAATTAACATTAATTTGTAGTTTTATTTGTTTTTGCTTATATTTTCTTGGATAGAACTGCGCAAACATTTGAAAGTTTAATTTTATTGCTCATTTTTAAAGGTAGCCATGAATTATTCATTCTACATCGAGATTGTTTGTACAGAAAATTCAAACATAATAAATTTTTAAGAGAAGCCAAAAATCTGACCCAGATAATACAATTTTCTACCCTTTGAGAATGTTAAAAAAGTTTGTTCCAACTTGTGATCGTATGATTTACATAATATTTAGGTTGCCACCGTGCAGATTGTTAACAAACGAGAGGACAAGTGGTTGTAGAAAAACAACAACGTGCGGTTAGAGTTGTTGATCCAAATAATCAGGGATGGAGCCGACGAAGGCAGGGCAGCGACATGGACTTATCGGCTATTTTAAAGTTCAGAGTTAAAAATTATTAGTATTTTCGCCCCTTTTACTAGTGTTTTCGTCACTTTTTCCGTTGCTTCAATTAGTAAAAATCCATCTAGATCTTTCCTTTTATAATTACTTAAAGATATTGGGTGGATCCTTCTTTTTCTTTTTTCCCTATTGAGTTGAAATTTATTCCAAATTTTATTTTAGTCAATATGAGATTTACGAAAAAAAAAAAAAAAGACTTCTAAGCTAAAAAGTTTCCTCAACTATATATTAAAGGGTAATCTAGATGAATTCTCCTTTACGAAGAGAGAGCATAAATAAATTAACAGCAAAAAATACTTTTTAATCACAAAATAAAATAAGTCATGAAAATGGCGGAAAGCTTTACCGCATTATCTAAAGTCTACAGTTGCCAGCTGCGGCAAAATGCATTTCATTTTTTTTAGGAAAAAATAATGCAAATTAATTACAAGAAGAAAATTCATCAATTCTTTTTTGCCTCAAAATTTCTTACGGCATTTAGCATTTGTGCCGCTATTGTTTGTGACTAAAAGTCCTAAATTAAGATGCTGCGACACAAAGTAGAACAAACAATATATTATTAAACATGCTATATAGATAATAGATAAAATGTGTTTACTTATAATACCATTTAAATATAGAATCAAACATTAGAGTAGTCATCAATATTAAATATGTAACAGTCCGTGCCACCAAGCTGTCATAAACGTGATGCTTGTCTTGACTAACAATAATTAATCTCACTTAATTCTCAAAATTTTAGATTTTTAAAAAATGCATGTTTTAATTATCTGCACTTGTAAAACATACTTATAAGCACATTTACGTATTTAAAAAATTGAAAACCATAAATAGTAATAATCATTTTAATCTTGAATAAGATACTGAAATTGTAGAAAATATGTGAGGCCGCGATACTCACAGGTGTTGAGAAAACTCCTAAAAAAACTAGAGGATTTCTTCTCCCCATTCTCTCTTCCGTTTACAATATATTCAGTAAATATTGCAGAAAGAAATTCCTTAAATGAAATAAAAAGAAATTTCAAAGGATTAAACATAGGATAAATTTCATAAATCCTCCTGAACTGTACATCATTTTAAAACTGTTCAAAATACCCAATGATATATACAAAGCAGCTTATAATACCCCTTATGTTTGCTTCCGTCTATATCTCTAATAGATTTTGCTGATGTGACAGTCATTATATAAAGGGTAACGAAATATATTTTTAATATAAATCCTAATTATTAAATAAAAAAGAAAATTAGATTGTCTGATCTATTTTAACAAATTTATTTTCTAAATATAGACCCTAATAGATGATTGAATTTTTTATTATTTAGCAAAATTATTAATTGTCATTTTTTCTAAATTAGCGGGCATTAATCAGTAATTATGGTAAATCAATGATTGATTACAGTTAATAATTGATTTACCAACTTAATAATATTATTGATTACTTAAAAAATGAATTAACCATTTTTAAAAAAAGGGCTTTTAGATTAATTTTTATCATTTGTTAAAAAAAAAAAATTCTAGAAAAAAAGGCTATTTACTTCTGAACCATATATCTGCAAATTTTACTCTCCTCCTCCGATAACCCTTACAGGCAATGAATTTCTGTTTGGAACAAAAGAAAAAGAAAGAACCAGAAGGTGAGTGGAAGAGAAAATATGTAATGGTGAAAACAAAATGAAAGAACCAGAATGCGAGCGGATCATGATAAGATGGTCACGATGAAATAAAGATTGAGAAAAAAGAAGAAAAGAAGAAAAGAAGAAAAGAAAGAGAAATCAAACCTCCCTTTAATTTTCTTATCTTTATTTTCATTTATATTAGCTTTTAATTTTAGGGTGGAAGCTCCCAAAATTCTCTATTCCATCTTCTACTCGTTTTTCTTTACGTTCTATATACAACTTCCATTTTCTAAACCTCCCCGTCCCTTCCATTTTCATGATTGCATGGTTAGTATGTTGAGGATTCACAATAATTAATAGAGGGGAGGGGGCTGTGAAAGGTTTTTGGAAGAAAATTTAATTTTAAGAAATTTCTTCTTTTTAGTCTTTTCTTTTTTAAATAACTAGTCATTTGTATAAGCTTTAATTAATTTTTAATGTCTGCTACATCAGCAAATTCGTTAGGATGATAGATGGAAGTGGATGGTGGAAAATTTCGAACTGTCTTGTAGATGTCAGTAAGTATTTTGATTGATTTTGAAAATTTGAGGGACAAAATAAAAATGAGCGTATAGTTTAGAGGATTTATGAAATTCATCCTAAAAAGTAATAATAAACGACAATCAAGCTTTCAATATCGCTCTCCTTATGGAATTCGAAATTTTTTATTCTAATTTCAATACTGACTTTTTTTTTTCTCTAGATTTTCTTGCTGCTTTTTTTTTTTTTTTTTTAACTGATACTTTTTGTTTTGTTTTGTTTTTACTTTCACTTTTGTTTTATATCATATCTTTTTTATTTGTTGATCGTAAGCATATCAACTAACTTTTGAATATATGTTGATATCTTTTTTAAGGATAAAGTATATATAGATATCAATACATTTAAATTTCAAAAAAAAAAAAAAAAAAAAAAGATATCAATACGTTATGTGGCCTGTTGATTAAATTTTCCGTTATCTTCTTCTTCTTCTTCTTCTTTCTTTCTTTCACTCTTTTTTTTTTTTTTTTTGAGTAAACATATCACCTTAGTTTCGAATACACACACACACACATATCCTTTTACAGATAAAGTATAATATATATATATATATATATTTTTTTAGGGACAGATGAAGTAAATATTAGATATCAATAAATTATCTTTTTTTTAAAAAAAAAATTTATCTTAAACTAAATTTGAAGACCGCACTAGAAGTTAAAAAAAAAAAAAAAAAGACTTCTAAAAAAATTAGAATTTAAACAAGGAAAAAAAAAAAGGTGAAGAAAAATTCAATAAACAAGCCCCATATATAAATGTATATTACAATTGTAGAATTGGATAAGTGACTCCAAGATTATTAGGAGATTCCTAGTTTGAAGATAAATAAAAAAAAAAAAAAAAAATTCAAACTTTCTCTAATGCAATCCGCAATTTCTTGATTAAATTTTCTTCCTTCCCCTAGTTTGATACTGCATTGGACTTTGCTTATTACCCAAGCGTTGTATCTGATCTAGGGTTTTCCGTGCTTCAAGAAGGAGAAGATGGCCGATCAACAACGGCTTCCACCGGAATCACAGTGGAAATTCCCACAAGGCATAGGACTCGTATTGTCAAAGTGGTCACTTTTACAAGATTTCTTGAATGAGATGCCGAAGCTAACAGTTGAATCACTCATATTTGATATCTCATTCTTCTTATGTAGAATCCACTGTACGTTAACTGTGTGTGTGCGGGCGTATTTCCTTTCTTTTTTTTTTTTTTTTTTTTTTTCTTTTGGAGAATCTCTAAATTTTGCTTTTGCCTCTTTTTTTTATTTTTATTTTATTTTATTTATTTTGCCTCTAAATTTTTTGGTGGTTTGCTTCTTTATAAAGCGTTTGTTTAATGGTAGAGGTGTATATTTTATTTACCGTAATTAATTTGCCATTAAAATAAACTAAACTGTTTTCATATGTTCTAATTATATATTTTATAAATATAAATGTAATTTTCCTCAGACAACAGAGTGGATGATGTGGCATTGATGCTGCGTAATACTATGCAAGATTCAGTAAATGCTGTTCTTCCATATAGCAACTGTAAAGAGGTATATATAATTAGTTCACTATATATATAAATATAATTAGAATTTTTATTATAATAAATAACAGTTTTATATATCTGTTTTTGTTAGGTTGCTGAAGAATTATTGACTGCTTATAAAGAACTGTTATTGGAGAAACAAAGTGAATTAGCAAAAGGGAATCTATGGCCTTCACAACATTGGGATTCCAAATTAAGAGACGCCGTAGAGCTTTCTTTGTATGAGTGGTCAAAGTTGCTAAGAAGCATCAATGAGTTTAGGTGCCTCCAAACATCCGAACTCATCGAAGATATATTCACGTTCTTCTCCATAAATGCTGGTTTTTTAATTTTATTTTAATTTTTTTCCAGGTCTAAGATAATTGAATTGATATTTGACTCTCATGTTCCGTTCTTACTATCCTTCTTCGTGTCCCGACATTATATTTCAATTCATATGACAGGAAGTGGAAGAAAATATGGAAGTTTTGTTTTAATTAGCATTTGAAGTCTCATCCAAAAAATAGGTTAAGTCTCAAAGACAAGCCGTGAAAGTTCTCATTTTCAAAAGTTTTCTTGAGATAGTTTTCGATGTGGGACTCTGCAAATTTTCATTTCATATCTTCTGTCATATTTTTACTAGGTCTAGTTCTTCATTTGATTTTATGATTCTTTTTTTTGCCGAAATAAGAAATATATTTCAAATACTGACATGAAATTTATTATAAAAAAAAATCTCTGATGTTGTATTGTCTACTAATATCAATTATTTTCTTTTCACCAGTGCCTGATGTGGACGCTTTAGCACTGAGGATGAATATTTTTTTCTTTAACATACTAAGGTATCTTGTAGGTTCCCCCCAGTACTTTAAGAAGGTAATGTGATTATTTTTTGTCTTTATTAATTATTATAGTTATTTTGTTGATGAAAGTTTGACCAAACGTGACCTTGTGATTTGTATATTATGTGCAATTCTACGAAGGTTTTTATTTATTTATTTATTTATTTTTTGTTATATGGAAATTCATAATTGGTTAAATTCAAAACTGAATATCTCAAATTTTAAATGACACATTTATTTTTACTAGCGCAGAACTCATATTTCCTCCAAACTCAAACCCTAGATGGTATCATTGACTATGTGGTCATTAACGACTTTGACTTCTAATATGTATCTTATTTATATTTTGTATCATAGATTTTAAACTACAAAATTTAAAATGTTGGATTAAAATTCAATTGTATGAACTCAATTCTAGAATTTTATGTATTCAAATTGAATATGTATTTGAATAGTTTAGTTAGATATAATATTTGAATAGTGTAAAGATACAAATTTGAGAGTGGTAAAACCTTTTTTTTTTTTTTTTTTAGTTTAGAGTAAAACCATTTTAAATGAAGTTAAACGATAAACCACCAACTAAAAATATATTGTTAAACTAAAAAAATAAAAAATAGTCAATCAATAATTGATTACTTGATGATGAATTAGTGACTAATGGATATTAATATGATCATCAACTATTTTAACTGCCACGACAATTTTTCTAAATAGAAAAAATGTCTATATTTTTTTAAAATAGTATTCAAAACTGCCATCTGATCGGATTGCTCTAAACGATTAGATGTTGGTTACGGCACAAACATTATAAGCTATAATATTATTCTTGCTTTTCGCAGGTCGCTCAACAGTTAATTACTCTGCATCAAGACTGTTTGGAAGGAAACTTCAGGGCCAACAAATTTTTAAGAGCAGCCAGAAATCCGACCCAGGTAATTTGGTTTTAACCGATTGAGAAATATGTAAAATAGATAGTTGCAAAATGAAATTGTATGATTTATACAATGAGGCTGCTTTGCAGGCTGTGAAAAAGGGAAGACAAGTGTATGGTAAGAAACGACAACGCATTCGAAGAAGCAGAAACATGGCCAATTAAGACAGAAAAGAGGATGATAGTGGCTACTTTATAATTAAAAAAAAAAACAAAATTGTTAGTTTTAAAATACTTCTTATATATCCTCAATTTTGATCAATTTTGTATTTAGCCCCTTACTATTTTCTAGTTCTAAATTCTATGCAGATTGTTTTAAAATGAAACATTTACACATTTTATTTTTTAATTTTAGTTACTCCCTATATATAACATGTTTCCAGTTTCTCAAATTTACCAGGAAAAAAAATAAAAAAACACTTAATCGCCCTTTTTTGTTTTTTGTTTTCTTTGTTTTGTATAGAAGTACAACAGAATCACCCTTTATATGTAGAATATAAATTCAATTAACGAAATACATAGTACAATTTTTGGTTTTTTTTTTTTTTTTTTTTTAAATCTCAAACTATACATGCATATTGACGCATGCAGCTGTGGAACAAGACACGGCATTAATACAAAGCACAAATTGCTTTGTTTGGTATGGTTAGTTTAAACTAACCATTTCAAACTTTTTTTTTTGTCTTTTTCCCCAAAAATTTTTGTTTTTTTCCCAAAAAGTCAACATAATTTACTATTTAAACTTAAAAATCTTAACTCAAACTTACACACCAAACATCCAAACGTTTTAATAACACACAGACTCAAAACTTTAAAGACATTTGAAGCGACTTTATTCAATAAGTGGGCGATATAGATCTCCGCAACTTCCACCGTCGATATCGAATTTCGCGAATTCTACTCAATTTCAACCTCCACCTCCTCCAGTAACTGCACTAGCTCATATTTCAGTGTTACCGGTATCTACTCAATCGTATCATGTTACATGCAATTTACATAAAATTATAGGTAAATCGATTTAATTTTTGCATGTGAATCTAAATAGAAAGATATCTACCAAAATTCGGCCGCCGGACAAGAGATAATTCCTATAATTAGGATCATCTATCGGTTTGTGCACGTTCCTTTTATGCAGGAATCATACTAATCTTTTCGGTACCATTTTAATTTTATGGAAGACATATAGTTATACATATTTATAGTCATGACAATCCTCAAATACATATAAAAGAAAATATTCTTATTTAAAATATCTGAAAACGAAAATTTTTTTAAAAAGATTCTTCAAATTCTTTTCATATGTGAATTCTTTTTTTTTTTTTTTTTTTTGGATAAATTTTTCATGTTTGTATTCATGGATCGTTAAATTTTAGGTTATTAAGAGAAAAGGAGGGGGCTAGCACTTCTGGAACTACTGCTTAAAGGGAAGATCACGAGTAATTTTCTTACATGCCTGCATATATACTTATATCTACCTCAAAATGCTATTAGATATTTCTCAAAATATGTACACACACACATATATTCATTACTACCGTTTTCTGTATATTTAGAGCAACTGAAGATCAATAAGTAATTGCTTATAAGATTCCTTTATAGCAATTTTGCCTCCTTGAAAATACTCTTCTTGCGGGATATTTTTGTGTGTCTTTGTGTATATACAATTTTTCATGTACGAAAGTACTTATATTATTTCTTATCTCACCTTTTCTATTTATTAAGTGCAACGTCCAAGGGAGCTATTACTTCTTCGACAAGTAAGAAAGCCGAAGATCACGAGTAACTTGTTGTAAAACTTCGATAAACAATAATCTTGTACAAATTTTAATTTCTCCAAACTGTTTCAGAAAATAACATTCTTCCTATATTGCCCTTTATATTTGCAGTAATTAAATAATGGAGTATGTCTAAAGTACTGAAATCTGATTTCCTATGTATTCAAGCAGAAGAATATTTACTATGGCGAGTGATTGAATTAGAATAATTTCCGGTATAGATTTTCCACTCTATTTTTCTTCGATAGTTAATTTAGATTTTGGATTTTCTTTTTAGTATTGGACATCCTCTGTTTTTTTACTTCATCTGTTTTTTCACTCTGTTTCTCTCCACTTCAATCTTTCTGCACTCTGTTTTTGAGCATAGGAAGCTTAATATGTCTATTTTCATTACCCAGAATTTTGTTAAGTTGTGGAGCCTAATTAATGCCTTATGAAGAAACCCCTTTCGCAGAGACAGTACGCAGAGCAGATCGACCTCATTGAGGGTATTTTGAGGATTTCACATGTAATTTTGGTTTCCCTAGGTTTTTTTTATAAAAGGGGGTGCTATAGTTAGGTTTTATTATTATAAAAGATTAGAGAAAACACAGAGAATGTGAGGATGAGAATTTTTCTTATAAATTTCTTGATCATTACAGTGAACTACTGCAGTAACTAAAATAAGACATAGTTTCACATTAAGGTGAACTAGTATAAAATTTCTTGGCATGTTTGCGCATTTTATTTTCTTCCATTTATTTGCTCTCGGTGATTTTGAATTAGGTCGTGAACTAATTCTCAACAAATTTAAGTTTCAAAATCAAAGTATTGAAAGAGAAAACAAGATTGTAATCAACAGTGCCGACGGTGTTTGACATTTTTGAAATCTTTCCAAAACTAAAGAAGCTCAACCTTGAAGACTTGAGTGGATTGCGGTCACTGATAATAGAGGAAACGGCATTGCCTATGCTTGAAAAACTATCTATTTTACTGAATATTTTTCTGCATTAAAAATCTTAATTTTGATCATGGCGTTTATGAATATTTTCGATTTTTCTATGAACTACAAAGTTTAGCCAAGTTTGCGTCGTCACAAAGTTTTTTTTTTTCTTTCTAATATAGTAGCCTAGAAAATTATTAAAAAAGAAATTGTTTCGATCTATGGAATCCAATGCAAAGGAAATTTGTTTTAATTTTCGTTTTTTGTTTTTTATCTCTTTAGGCTCGCATAGCCTGTCTCAAGCAAACGACAATGATAAATAAACAAAACCAAAGTTCACTAAAACTTCCTGAAAAAATGTCAATTTCTCGATTCAGATTGTCGTTTACGTTCAGTGCATGATAGAGCAAAGAACATTCTTAGCATTCTGAAAGAGAATAAAAATAATTAAAAAAAAAAGGCTAGATAAAATGACAATGGAAAGCAAAAATAATATAGAAAAAGAATCTCTAGAATGATTGATGAAGAAAAGAATCAGTGCTATTTTCTGAAGAAACAAGGCATACAAGCAATGAACACAAATGTTTTCTAAAGTAAAACAATCTCCATCAAATCCTTGTTTCTTCGATTCTATTTTTCAAATTCTTGTTCCATAGTTTCCTGATGATAACTCATCCTAATCTACACCTGAAGAAATTCAAACGGTAAGTTAATTTCAAATCAAGTTAATTACAATATTCCACATTTCAGTTCCAAGTTCTATCTTTTCTTTTCATTTTTTCATTTTTTTCCTTCTTCTTTCCACACACCACAACCCCCCCCCCCCCCCCCCTGATAAGGTATTTTCTCTGCAGTGATATTTTCAATCTTATGCGTGGGCAATTTGGATATACGATCAGTCTTTCATCAGATCCAAGTCTTCAAAACTTTTGAAAGGGGTGAGCTTCCGAAACTTCCAACACTTTGTTTGTCTGTTTTGTTTTGTTTTATTTTTTAAACAATGTTGTTTAATGAATAAAACGTGAAATAGAAGGATTTTACCCACACATTTTTTTCCTACTTTCAAAACAAATTAAAAAGTTCTTTTATTAGGGGGCTGAGAAAAATTCTTTTTTTTTTTTTTTTTGGAAACATAGATTTAATGTTATAATTAATAAGAGTATGATACAATAATAGTTTCTACAAACGTAGTAATTCCTCCTACGAAAAGAGCTTATCATTTGAAAAGAGTCTAACTTTGCTCTTGAAAAAATATAATGAGTTAGATACATCTTAATAACACATGAAACTCAAAATAAAGTTATATATGTAAAGTTCTGTGTAGTTTGAATAACAGTAAGTTTATCTAACTCCATGAAATGGAGATTAAAAAATAATACTAGTAATCTTTAGGCTGATCTAGGTATTTTCTAGACTAATGTCATTTTCTGACAACTATAGCATAAACCGTAACTAGATAAATAATGATGTTCCCAAGAAAACTAGTGATTAGAACTTTAGAATATTGACAATTTTGGAAGCCATAGATTGGCACCAACATGGCCGCAGTCGGACTAGGAACATGGTTGGGTCGAACCAAGATAGGGTCAGTAGCATAAGACCTGGGATGGAGTCCTGGTCAACCTGGGAACAATAATGATGAGAGTGTCAATCTAGGAGAAAGGTCAATGTCGGGGTTGGCTCCCTTCTTGGCCTTGGTCCTAGACCGACTATGACACCGACCCCAACCCCATACCTACTTCCACTACAACCTCGACCTTGATCGTGACCTCAACACCAACCCTAACCCAACCCCTATGACGTTATTGTCCCCGACCCAGTCTCTATCACCATCACAGTCCCTAATCCCGACCCTAGGCCTAGGCCAGCCTTGACCTCGTCTATGAGCTCAACTTTAACCCGTAGCCTGGACCAACCTTGTAACTGTCACAGTTGACGGGCCGATCCCAACCCGGATCCCATCCTGATTATTCCATAAGTTCCATAAAAATAATATAGCTTATTTATGGGTTAAAGAGTTTTTAATTAACACAATTGGATTTAATTGCTACCATTTTGTAAAAATCAAGGACTAAATTATCAAGAAAAAAGTTCAGGGACCAAAGTGTCAACCCATAAGAAACTCTCTTCAGGGACCAAAGTTTAGGGATCATACTAAACTTTTAAATACATTCTAAAAAACTCTCTTCTTTTATTTTATTCTTTTTTCTTTTTTTGAATACCGCTTTTAATATTTTAAAAGAAATGAATAGGATTGATTAAATTTGTGTGATTTAAATGGAGCGTAAACTAAAAAATTATATTTATTACACAATACAACGATTTAACAAAACCCCAAATATTATACTTATAAGTTATTACATTTTTAATTAAATATGATACATAACCAAATACCGTATTGTATAGGTAATACAATCTCATGCAACACAAAATAATACACCTTACTTAATACATATAATAAAATACGGGCTATCAAACATAAATCATAAGTAACTTAAAAGATGTCCGAACTATGAAGCATTCTGAAAAAGAAAAAGCAAAGGATACTGAATTTAAAGAAGGAAAAGAAAAAGAATCGGTGGAATGGCTGATGAAGAAAAGAATCGATATATTATTCTCTCACAAGAATCATTGTTTCTTGAATTCTATTGTGCAAATCCTCGTTCCCTAATATCTTGATTATTTCTCAGCATATTACGTCAAGCTCTGATTGTATGACGCAGTTCAGCTTCTGAAGAAATCCAAAAGGTATGTTTTATCTGATCACATCTAGTTGTCAGGCTCCTATTGGTTACCTTTCACATGAAGTAAATATATGTCTCAAGTTGAGTTGACGATTTGTGATTTTGATATCTCAGGTCGTTCCTCGGATCCAAGTCTTCAGAACTTTTAAAAGGGGTAAACTTTTGAATCATCCAACTTATATATATATATATATATATATATATATATATAATTTTTAATAACAAGGTTCTTTTGATGGTCTAGGAATTATACTGCGCGTCCTAAGGATTTTCCCTATTAGCTATTCTGATTGTTTCCATGCTTATATTCTTAAGCTTATTCATACTGTTTTATTAGTAGTGTAAATTAGCATATTATTTTTGCACAGTACATTAATTTAACACTCCACACAATGAAAACAGTATATTCATATATATATATATATATATATAATTTTTAATAACAAGGTTCTTTTGATGGTCTAGGAATTATACTGCGCGTCCTAAGGATTTTCCCTATTAGCTATTCTGATTGTTTCCATGCTTATATTCTTAAGCTTATTCATACTGTTTTATTAGTAGTGTAAATTAGCATATTATTTTTGCACAGTACATTAATTTAACACTCCACACAATGAAAATTTATACTATATGACTTCTAAACTATATTGAATATTTCCATAAATTAGGTGTCCAATTTAATGAATATAGAAACTTTTTATGCTTATTCCTGTAATTAAAGTTTCTTTCACTGAAACTTAATTTGATAGAATCATTACAGCATTGTCTATGCTAATACCTATATAAAATATTGGAATAATGAAATTTTGGATTTATAGTCACAAAATTGATATTTCCATCAAACATGATTTTCCGAGGAAAATTTTGGACTTAATCCCTTTTTAATGAAGGTGGTTAAGTCTAAAATTTTTCGGCCATTATGATATTATAATTGTTGGTAAATTTTTAAATTTAGGGGGCTTTATTATATAATTTGGGGTTTAAGATTTTACTTTCAAATTTTAAGTGGGCTTAAATTATTTTATTTTATTTTCCCTTGCATTGAACAAAAAAAAAGTTCGGAAAATACCCAAGTAATATAATATTTGTCAACTTTTATGCAGAGAGCTAGGACTAAATAAAGGAAGCAAGAATGGCAGAGATTGTAGTAGGCCAAGTTACAGACAAGTTGCTCTCATTGTTGACAGAAGAAGCGAGATTGTTGAAAGAAGTTGACGATGAAGTTAAGGAAATGGGACATGAATTGAGGAGCATCCTCTCTGTCCTAAAGGATGCTGATAAGAGGGCAGAAACCGAAGAAGAAGGCGCAAGTGATGGTGTTAAATCGTGGGTACAAGACCTACGGGAAGTTGCATTTCATGTAGAAGATGTTGTCACCGACTACACGCATCACATGGCTGAGAAGCCACGTTCCGACAATCAACGGAGTTTTGTTGAACATGTCCGAGAAATTTCTTGCTTTTTACCTTTCCTCTGCTCAAGAATAAGCCGACGAAATCACTTGGCTCGGCAGATACAAAACATCAAAATGAGGCTAACTAGAGTCCTTGAAAGAAGCAAATCATACGACTCTATAATTAATTCCGTTCAGCAAGCTGCAGGGTCTATAAGTAATGCTACTCAACGTGTCGTTACTTCGTATGACCCTCGAGGGGCTTCCCGTTACCTTCGTGAAGATGAGCTTGTGGGTATTGAAGTTGCTAGAGATAGATTGGTTGGTGTTTTATTAGATGAGTCGTCGCAACGTACAGTCATCCCAGTGGTCGGCATGGGAGGATTGGGGAAGACCACTCTTACCCAACAAGTTTATGATCTTGTGAAAGCAAAGTTTCAGTGTCATGCATGGGTTCAAGTGCCTTGACAATGCGGAAGAGAGGAGCTCCCGAGGACATTGATAAGTGAGTTTTTTGAGTCGACAAAGGTACCTGTACCTAGTGAAATTGATGCAATGGATGAAGGAAAACTCACGCATAAGTTGAGAGAGTATTTGCAAGGAAAGAAGTATCTTGTCGTATTCGATGACGTTTGGAATGAAGACTTTTGGGGCAATATAGAACATGCTTTGCACGACGATAAAGTTGGTGGATGAATAATGATCACGACACGAAAAATGCAAGTGGCAAGGTTTTGTGAAAGTTTTTCCTCTGTCCACATTCACAACATGGAGCGTTTGCCGGTAGAAAAGGCTTGGGAACTCTTTTGTAAAAGAACTTTCAGACCTGGAGGTTGCTCTCCTAAGGAATTGGAGAAGATTTCGGGCGACATTGTTGAAAGATGTGAAGGTCTGCCTCTTGCAATTGTGGTTATTGCCGGTCTTCTATCAAGAAAAAACAAGATCATCCACGAGTGGCAAAGATTCCATGCTATCCTCAGTTCAGAGTTGGAGAATGATCTTCAACTGAGTAGTATAATAAAAATTTTGTCCCTCAGTTACTACGACTTGCCTTACTACCTCAAATCTTGCCTTTTGTACTTTGGCATGTTTCCTCGTGGCCACTCTATAAGGAACGGAAGGTTGATTAGACAATGGATCGAAGAGGGCTTCGTCAAAGCAGTGGAGGATAAGACATTAGAAGATGTCGCACAAGAATACCTGAATGAGCTGATAAATAGAAGCTTGGTTGAAGTGTCTGAATCTGATGTGACTGGAAAAGCTCGGGAGTGTCGTGTTCATGATCTTTTGCATGAGATTATTCTCAAGAAGACGAAAGAAGTATGTTTTTGTCATGTTTGGTCGGGAAGTACTACTGCATCAAAGTTTCAAGGAACTAGTCGTCGTCTTTCGATCAAGATCAATAGCTCAAAGGATGATTTGCACGGCATTAAATTTCCTCACGCCCACTCTGCTATTGTTTTTTGTGAAGATGAGACAGTCAACAATATCGTGCCCATATTCGTGAGAAATTTCAAGTTCTTAAAAGTACTTGATTTCGAAGATGCTCCACGTCTAGATCATCTCCCTGAAGAGATTGGAAGGTTGTTTGACTTGAGATATTTAAGTGTACGGGGCACAAAAGTGAAGGTTCTTCCAAAGTCCATTTCGAAGTTAGAAAATTTAGAGACGTTGGATCTAAGGGACTCATTTGTGTGCGAGCTACCAGCTGACTTGATCAAAGGGCTTTGTAAGTTGAGGAACATCCGTGCTTTGAATATTGAACACAATGACTCAGAAGATTTTATTTTAGGCCTTCATGGAATAAAAGTGGCGGGAGGAATTGGGTTCTTAAAAGCTTTGCAAGAGTTATTTTTTATCGAGATTGACCATGGGGGAGATGGCGGTCTGTTCAAAGAATTGAGCAACTTGACACAGTTAAAGTCGCTGGGAATTTTTAGAGTCAGAAGAGAAGACTGGAGGTCTCTGTGTAGCAGTATTGAGAAGATGGAACTACTTGAATCTTTAATTGTAAGCTCAGCAAGTGAAGATGAGATCATTGATTTGGAATCCATGTCATCACCCCCGCAGTTTCTTCGGAATATTAACATACAAGGGCGTCTAAAGAAGTTACCAGAATGGTTTACACATCTTCAAAGTTCTCTAGTCAAGCTAAGGCTTAAGTATTCAATGTTGGAAGATGATCCCCTTGAAGTCCTTCAGAATATGCACAATCTTTTGCAGCTAGAGATCCGTTACAATGCATATGTTGGCGAGCAACTTTGCTTCAAGGAAGGAATGTTTCCAAAACTAAAGAAGCTCCATCTCATGCACTTGAGTAGACTGCGGTCACTGATAATAGAGGAAACTGCATTGCTTATGCTTGAAGAACTGCATTGCTTATGCTTGAAGTTTCAAGATTTTCAAACCGTTTCCAATGTTCCACAAGTTTGGTTTAGTTACAGAGAAAATGAAGGACAAGCAAAATGGACCACTCTGCCAGATGTCCTCTGTTTCCAACAAGAGTTGATGCGAAGTAAGTCCTCAGTCGGTACTCGGTTATTTTAGCAACTTGCTATTTTTTTTTTCCCCTCTTACTTGGTCGAATATTTAAACATAATCAAGTTTTTTCCTTCTAAATTTATTTAACTTTCTTATCCTGCCCTGGCTCTAAAATATATATTTACCTTAAGTCTCCAATACAATCATGTAAACAGAAATCAAAGAAGAGCAAGAGGGAGCTAGTACTTCCGGGGGTACTAAAGACGAAGAGTAAGTTGCTTAAATTTTATTAGATATTCTTTTAATGAAGAATTTTTAAAATATTCTTCAAACTCATTTCATGTGCATATTTATGGATCGTTAAATTTTAGGTTATTAACAGATAAGGGGGGAGGTTGTACTTCCGGAACTACTGCTGCAAGGGAAGATCACGAGTAAGTTTCTTACATGCCAGCAAAGATCCGTATGTCTACATCAAATTGCTATTATATATTTCTCATTTCTCAAAATATATATATATATATATGTATCTATACACATATATTCATTACTCTCACATTTTCTGTATCTTATGGACAACTGAAGATCAGTTAGCAATTGCTTTTATAACATTCCTTTATAGGAATCTTGCCTACTTTAAAATACTCTTCTTGAGAGGGGTGTGTGTATGTGTATAAATATATTTTTCATGCATGAAAGTACTTATATTATTTCTTCTTTCATCTTTTCTGTTTATTAAGGGCAATGTCAGAGGGAGCTACTACTTCTTCGACTAGTAAGAAAGCCGAAGATCGTAAGTTGGTTGTTTGTTTACTCCGTTAAACACTAATCTTGCACAAATTTTAATTTCTCCAAACACTAATCTTATCTTATATTTCCCTTTTCATTTGCAGGTAACTAAATAGTTGAGTATGTCTAAAGTACTCAAATCTGATTTCCTATGTATTCAAGCAAGAACATTATTTGCTTTTTGTTTGTATTCAAGTATAAGTGTGATGTTATTTATTACTTTTGCGACTTTCAGTTTGTTTGGAGGATTATTTTTATCCACCATGAATTGCTTGTTGAACTTGTAACTTAAATTATGAGCCCCTTTAATGATCATGTTGTCTTCTAAACTCAAGGTAGTATTAATATTTCGATCCAGGGTTGTTGAATTAAAATAATTTCTAGTATAGATTTTCCACTATTTTTCTTCTGTAGTTCAATTTAAGTACGGATTTTTTTTTTTTTTTTTTTGCATGGTATTCAACAGTGTCATGATCTTAATAGCCAGAGATTCGAAAGAAAACTTTCGTCTAATTACCCTTAAAAAGATTCTCTGTTTTTCGTTCTGTTTCTCTCTGCTTCAATCTTTCTAATTAAACTCTATTTAGCTTCACTGCTGACAGGTATAGAAACCAAGTTTTGTACACAAAATTGCGACCATAAAAGTCTAATATGTCTATTTTTATACCCCAAAGATATAATTTCCAAAATCAAAGAATTGAAAGAGGAAACGAGTTTGTAATCAACATTCAAATTTTCTGGGCTATTCTCACTTGATTTCATTCGAAAATTTATGCCGATTTGGCTCCTACACCCCGTGACACTCGAATCTGCTGCCTGTAGGTACTAGTCCCCGTCCAAGGGCAAGGTAGGGTATACAAGTGCACATATCCGAGAGTAATTTATAAAGTCCTATTCTGAAAACAACAATCAATATTTACTTTCAAAGGCACCAAGCTTTGAGACACAACAAGCAGTGCTTACACAATTCTACAGCCATGTGGCTCTAACGTTATTGAAATCAAAGAGAGCGATTCATTGGAACAACAAACGAAAGCATAGGGACCACAAACACAATCAATAGCATCTTTTCGGGATGCAAAGGTGGCCAGTCATATCCTGACTTTCGCCTCCATCTTGATATGCAAAAGGGCACCCCGGAGTGTTGACTTTGTAGTTCAACAGTAGGTTCCAAGCGGCATTTCGGGTCGAGTTGAGAACATGATCCAACTCGCAGTCGAATTCTCACATCTGCTATGCGTAACGCGGGTAAACTTCTTCACATTCTTGTTCTCATTGATCTCACTTACCACCACAGACGAGTCTTTCGCCTTCACTAGAAACACCGCAATGTCCTTTGTTACATAAAAATCTTTTTTGTTTTCTCATTCTGTCCTAATTAAGTTTTTTTTTTCTTTTATTTAAAAAAAAAAAAAACTAAAAACTATCTACTAAACCCGGGAAATGTTATAAATCAGCAAAAAAATAAATAAATAAAAGACAATATTTTTGAAGAAAATTTTATTTTCTTGTCTTAAAGAATTTAATTAATTCACTAAAAAAAGAATTTAACTAATTAAATACACAAAGATAGCATGAAACTAGTGTGTGTGTATATCTCCATAGGATGAAAATTCATTGACCAAAATAGGGAAAACGTCATAAATTCCCCTGAACTTTATTACTAGTGTTAATATGTCATCTGAACTATGAAATGTACCTATTTTGCCCCCTGAACTTTAACATATGTATCAAATTATCCCTTTAGTTAGTTGCCGTTAGTTTTTCTATTATCTGTAAAGTCAAAATGTCCCTTGAACTTTGTTTTTGTATCAAAATACCCTATGATCTTTATTATTTGTGTCAAAGTCCCTCTTTGATCTTTAAAATTTGTGTCAAATTACCTCATCTATCTTATTTTATTTGTCTAACATTGTATAATTATCTAAATTTTTTAGAATAGCTAAAAAAAATATTTTTCTACTAAAAGAAAATGTCACTTTTTTTTTTCTTTTTACACTTTTTTAATTTTTCTTATTTTAATTCAATTTTATATTCATTTTGATTTTCTTAAATAAAAATAACTACACAACTTATGTTCATTGTTTTATTGTCCTAATTTTACAATTTTTAATTTAACTGTGATTGATAATACTATACCAAAATATGCTAACTAATATTTCTTTAAAATTAAAAAATATAATTAATAATGGGTATCTGAGTAAATTTACAATATTTATTCTCATTATGAGTTTAAGCAAATATATGAATTAAATTTGTTATGACTACGGTTTCAAATTATGTATGCCAGTAAATAGTGTATTTGAAATCCAAATATTTCATATGAGTCATACCAATTATAATTACACATAAATAAACTGACTACCTAAATAAACTTGAATTAAAATTAGTAAAATTAGAAAAAAGTGTGTTACAAAAGTTGCATATCACTTTATTATATAAATATATTTTTTATTACAAAGTTAATAATTATTAAGTAACTATACAATATTAGATAATTAAAAAAATATATTTTGATACAAATATTAAAGATCAGGATGCATTTTGATATAAATGCAAAGTTCATATGGCATTTTGACATTAAAAATAACAGAAAAACTAACGGTAATTAACTAATGTGGGAACGTGATATACATAT
The DNA here is from genome assembly GCA_025413025.1 of Ficus hispida. Taxonomy (NCBI): domain Eukaryota; kingdom Viridiplantae; phylum Streptophyta; class Magnoliopsida; order Rosales; family Moraceae; genus Ficus; species Ficus hispida. The sequence continues at coordinate 32,566,186 of CM046374.1, forward strand.
TAAAGTTTATGAGGCACAATAAGTACGCTTCATAATTTATGGAGCATATTGACACTAGTAACAAGTTCAGGGAGAATTTATGACATTTTTCCATTAAAGTATGGCCATTAGGCCATTTAATTCTATATATAAAAAAAATTATAATGTCTATTAGGTTGGGCCAGCCTAATTTTCCTTTATATAAAAAAAGAAGAAATAGTAAAATAATATTTTTAAAGAAAGTAATAGTAAATTATAACATAAAACTTTTTAAATATAGTAATAAATAACATAATCAAATTTATGATCACATAATACAAAAAAAAAAAAAAAAAAAAAAAAAAAAAAAACCCTCCCTCCTTCAATTTCTATCTCTCTAATATAAAATTATGTACATAAATTTATTATTAAAAATTAACCGTAAATCCAAAGATTTTTATATAATCAAAGAGAATCTTAAGGATTTACCACATATAACACTGAAACATCTTTCATTCTCAGACCGCCACTTTAGAAGGTAACGAGTTTAATATCGGTGCTACGCACAGGGATGCAGAAAAAAAAAAGAAAATAATTGAATATTATAAAATAAAAGTAGTTATTTAAGATAAATAATATATTATTAACAATAAATTTGTTTAGTATTTATTATTATAATATCATAATATTTATTTGAAATATCCGCATTTGTTGATGTAGATGCCTCATTATTATTCATATAATTTTGAATTTTTTGACGTTTTAAGCATCTTGAATAATCAGTATTTTTTCCAGATTTTTTTTTCCATTATTCTAATTTTGTAATATAAAACAGAAAAATAACAGTATTAAATATTGTTACAAAATTAAAAGTATACATGTAAATGTAATTCAAAAGAATGAAAAATATTAAACTATTTTATTGAAAAAAAAGCTTATAAGCAATAAGAAGATATTAATAAGAAATATTATGGTAAAATATTAGTAAAAATTTTAGCAATTATCACAAAATATAATAATATCTTCTAATAAAAGACAATGAATAATAAATAAAATAAAAGAATTTGAAAAAGCATATAATAAACAAAATTTCATTAACTTAAGTTTAATACTATAATTGTATTCTATTAATGTATTTGTTTATTATCTTAAATTGTTTTTCATTCCTTTGTAAATATTTTTTCATTTAATATTTAATTATTTTTGTATATTATTTTATTTCTATAATTAGTACAACTTGATTGTATTAATTTATTTTTTAATTACGTTACTTCCACTTTATAACCTTTTTTTATTTAATATTAAGCATGTTTATATTTTATATTTTTTTCTCTAAATTTCTGGTTTATGATTAAATATACAAAACATAAATGCAGACTAAAATGAAACAAAAATTTTATATACGATTTATTTTACACTTAAAAATAAAATATTGCTAAGTAGGAAAATTTTGTGATTTTTTTACTTTATTGCCATTTTTATTCAATTTTTATTTTTTAAGTAGCTTATTATGAATTATATAGTTTAGTTTATAATTTTTTTTGAATATTTAATCATGTTTATATTTTATATTTTTTCTCTAAATTTATGCTTTATGATTAAATATACAAATATATAAAATGCAGACTAAAATAAAACAAAAATTTTATATATGATTTAATTACACTTACAAATAAAATATTGCTAAGTAGGAAAATTTTATGCTTTTTTATTTATTTTCATTTTTATTCAATTTTTATCTAAGTCAAAAATAAAATATTGTTAAGTAAGAAAATTTTATGCTATTTTATTTTATTGTTATTTTTATTCAATTTTTATTTTTTAAGTATCATATTATGAAATATATTTACTGAGTCTATATTTTTATATTATAAATCGTTTAAATTTCAATTAAAATTTTTTTCCACTTTATATATACTATTTCAATATTTACATTTTTTTTCCTTATTTTATTATATTACATATATTGTATAATTGAAGTCAAAAAATTTCGAAATTTTATGGAAACATATAAACATATATTAAATTTATATACAATTTGATTTTTATAAATTTATTTATTTACGGATATATTTTATTTTATTGTTATGCATAAATTATCTATTAGTAAACAGTTAAAAAAATTTTATTTTATCTTTTATATCATTTTTACATAATATTAATTTTGTAAGTGTTATAGATTATGGATTTTATTAAATATGTTTAATGCATTTAAATTTTTTTATAATAAAATATTTTAATTTCAATTGATATATTTTTGTCTAATTTATATATAATATTTCTATATCTAAATTGTATTATTAAATTTATTCTAGTATGTATATTATATTATTGAGGGCAAAAATTTTACGGATCTTAAATAAACATGAAAATAAAAGCAAAAAGAAAAAAAGTTTTTTCCAATTATACTCAAGGCAAAAAATTCAAACAAAAATAAAACAGGGGACAAAAAAAAAAAAAAGAAAACAGGAATGGGCGGCAGAAAAGGGAAAAGGAAGGGAAAATAAGAATCTGAGGGCAATTTTAGTAGTGCACTGTAGAAACAGTAAAAGGGAGTAAAGGAATCAAGGGCAAATGCGTCTTCACAGCATTTTTGGGGGCAAAGTCGCCCATTTACTATGCTGCAGACACATTCAGAAGGGCATAACAGTCATTTTACTGTACAGTACTATTGAGTACTGTAACAGTAACGGGAAAAGAAAAAAAAAAGCAAAAATCACTATTTTTTACTGTTCAAAGAACAGTAAAAAACACTCTTCCTTTAGTATATGTATATAATGTGATATATTTCACTGCATTACTTTTTTTTTTTTTTTTTGAAAGTTACTTCACCTTGTATTTTCTCTCTAATATTTTCAGGATTGGTTATTAATTTATTTATTTTACGTGGATTCTGTTTCCCTGTAATTTTTTTCTCACCTTCTACTCTTCCCTTTTCTTTATTTCTTTTACTTTGACAGTTCAGGAATTTTTAGTATTTTATGATATTTTTAATCAATTTAGGAAGCACATTGAAAGTTTAATTGTGTAAGATTTTTAATTTTTTTTGCTCAGACATAGCAAGCAATAAGTAAAGTCCCCATCATGTGATCCTGGATCTACGTTAAAATTTTTTCACTTTTTTCACATAATTAATTAGAAGTTGGTGTCAATTAACATTAATTTGTAGTTTTATTTGTTTTTGCTTATATATTCTTGGATAGAACTGGGCAAACATTTGAAAGTTTAATTTCATTGCTAATTTTTACAGGTAGCTCATGAATTTTTGACTCTACATCGAGATTGTTTGGACAGAAAATTCATAACATAATAAATTTTTAAGAGCAGCCAAAAATCTGACCCAGATAATAATACAATTTTCTACCCTTTGAGAATGTAAAAAAAGTTAGTTCCAACTTGTGATTGTATGATTTACATAATATTTAGGTTGCCACCGTGCAGCTTGTTAACAAACGAGAGGACAAGTGGCTGTAGAAAAACAACAACATACGGTTAGAGTTGTTGATCCAGAGAATCAGGGACGGAGCCCACGAAGGCAGGGCAGCGACATGGACTTATCGGCTGTTTTAAATTTAAGAGTTGTAAAAATTATTCGTTTTGCCCCCTTTTACTAGTGTTTTCGTCACTTTTTCCTTTGCTTCAATTAGTAAAAATCCATGTAGATCTTTCCTTTAATAATTACTTATAAGATATTGGGTAGATCCTTCTTTTTCTTTTTTCCCTTAACATTAGTAGTATGTATGTTTATACTAACTATTGAGTGAAATTTATTCCAACTTTTATTTTAGTAAATATGAGATTTACGGAAAAAAAAAAAAAAAAAAACTTCTAAGCTAAAAAATTTCCTCAACTATATATTAAAGGTAATCTATACAAAGAGAGCATAAATAAATTAACAGCAAAAAATACTTTTTAGTCACAAAATAAAATAAGTCATGAAAATGGCGGAAAACTTTGCATTATCTAAAGTCTACATTTGCCAGCTGCTGCAAAATGTATTTCATTTTTTTTTAGAAAAAAAAATATAGCAAATTAATTACAACAAGAAAATTCATAAATTTTTTTTTGCCTCAAAATTCCTTACGGCATTTAGCATTTGTGCCGCTATTGTTTGTGACAAAAAGTCATAAATTAAGATGCTGCGACAACAAGTAGCTAGCAAAAACAATATTTTATTAAACATGCTATATGGGTAATAGATAAAATGTGATTACATATAATACCATTTAAATATAGAATCAAACATGAGAGTAGTCATCAATATTAAATATGTAACAGTCCGTGCTACCAAGCTGTCATAAACGTGATGCTTGTCTTGACTAACAGTAATTAATCTTACTTAATTCTCAAAATTTTAGATTTTTTAAAAAAGCATGTTTTAATTATCTGCACTTGTAAAACATACTTAAGCACGTTCACATATTTAAAAAATTGAAAACCATATATATTAATAATCATTTAAATCTTGTATAAGATACTAAAATTGTAGAAAATACGTGAAGCCACGACATTCACAGGTGTTGATCGAGAAAACTCCTAAAAAAACTAGAGGATTTCTCCCCACTCTCGCTTCCTTTTACAATATATTCAGTAAATATTGCAGACAGAAATTCCTTAAATGAAATAAAAAGAAATTTCAGAGGATTAAACATAGGATAAATTCCATAAATCCTCCTGAACTGTACATCATTTTTCATTTTGCCCTCCGATTTTTTAAAACCGTTCAAAATACCCAATGATATATATGAAGCAGTTTATAATACCCCTTATGTTTGCTTCCTTCTATATCTCGAATAGATTTTGCTGATGTGACAGTCATTAAAGGGTAACGAAAGATATTTTTAATACAAACCCTAATCATTAAATAAAAAGATAAATTAGATTGTGTAGTCTATTTTAGTTACCCAATCTAATAGATGATTGAACTTTTTATCATTTAGCAAAATGACTGTTTATTGTCATTTTTTTCTAGATTTGATCGATATCAATCAATGATTGACTCAAAAATTGATAATTGGCGTTATGGTCAATGAATAATTGATTACGGTCAATCATTGATTTACTAATTTAATAATATTTTTGATAATTTAAGAAAATTAATTAATCATTTTTCAAAAAAGGGCTTTTAAACTAATTTTTATCATTTGTTAAAAAAAAATTCTACAAAAAAAAAAAAAGAGGCTACATACGTCTAAAACCATATATCTGCAACTTTACTCTCTCCACCTCAACTGACGGTGCTAGCCCCCCTCCGGCAATCCAGTCCGATAACCCTTACAGGCAATGAATTTCTGTTTGGAACAAAAGAAAAAGAAAGAACCAGAAGGTGAGTTGAGGAGAAAATATGTAATGGTGAAAACAAAATGAAAGAACCAGAAGGTGAGCGGATCATGATAAGAGGGTCACGATGAATAAAGATTGGGAAAGAAGAAGAAGAAGAAATCAAACCTCCCCGTTCCTTCCATTTTCATGATTGCATGGTTAGTATGTTGAGGATTCACAATAATTAATATAGGGGAGGGGGCTGTTAAAGGTTAAACCTCCCCGTTTCTTCTTTTTAGTCTTTTCTTTTTTAAATAACTAGTCATTTGTATAAGCTTTAATTAACTTTTAATTTCTGCTACATCAGCAAATCCGTTAGGATGATAGATGGAAGTGGATGGTGATGGAAGTGGATGGTGGAAAATTTCGAATTGTCTTGTAGATGTCAGAAAGTATTTTGAATGATTTTGAAAATTCGAGGGACAAAATAAAAATGAGCGTCTAGTTTAGAGGATTTATGAAATTCATCCTAAAAAGTAATAATAAACGACAATCAAGTTTTCAATATCGCTTTCCTTATGGAATTCGAAATTTTTTATTCTAATTTCAATACTGACTTTTTTTTTCTGCAAGATTTTCTTGCCGCTTTTTTTTTTTAACATGCCTTTTTTTTTTTTAATGAACTTTTTGTTTTGTTTTGTTTTGTTTTGTTTTGTTTTTTTTTTTTTTTACTTTAACTTTTGTTTTATGTCATATCTTTTTTATTTGTTGATCGTAAGCATATCAACTAACTTTTGAATATATGTTGGTATCTTTTTTAAGGATAAAGTATATATAGATATCAATACATTTAAATTTCAAAAGAAAAAAAAAGATATCAATACCATGTGGCCTGTTGATTAAATTTTTCGATATCTTCTTCTTCTTCTTCTTCTTTTTTTTTTTTTTTTTTTTTTTGAGTAAACATATCACCTTAGTTTTGAATATATATATATATATATATATATATATATATATACACATGCACACATATATCTTTTTACAGATAAAGTATAAAAAATATATTTTTTTTTAGGGACTGATGAAGTAAATATTAGATATCAATAAATTATCTTTTTTTTTTTTTAATTTATCTTAAACTAAATTTGAAGACCGCACTAGAAGTTAAAAAAAAAAAGGCATCTAAAAATATTAGAATTTAAAGAAAAAGAAAGAAAGATGAAGAAAAATTCAATCAACAGGCCCCATATATAAATGTATATTACAATTATAGAATTAGATAACTGACTCCAACATTATTAGGCGATTCCTAGTTTAAAGATAAATACAAAAAAAAAAAAAAAAAAAAAAATTTCAAACTTTCTCTATTGCAATCCGCAATTTCTCGATTAATTTTCTTCCTTCCTCTACATTAGTATCCCTACTGCACTGGACGTTGCTTATTACCAGAATATCATCTTCCAATTTTTCATACCTAAGCATTGTATCTGATCTAGGGTTTTCCGTGCTTGGAGAAGGAGAAGATGGCCGATCAACAACGGCTTCCACCAGAATCACAGTGGAAATTCCGACAAGGCATAGGACTCGTATTGTCAAAGTGGTCACTTTTACAAGATTTCTTGAATGGGATGACGAAGCTAACAGTTGAACCACTCAAATTTGATATCTCATTCTTCTTACATTGTACGTTAACTGTGTGTGCGCGCGCGTTTCTCTTTTTTTTTTTTTTTTTTTTTTTTTTTTTTTTTTTTGGAATCTCTAAATTTTGCTTTTGCCTCTTTTTTTATTTTATTTTATTTTATTATTTTGCCTCTAAATTTTTTGGTGGTTTGCTTCTTTATAAAGCGTTTGTTTAATGGTAGAGGTTTATATTTTATTTGCCGTAATTAATTTTTCATTAAAATAAACTAAACTGTTTTTCATATGTTCTAATTATATATTTTATAAATATAAATGTAATTTTCCTCAGACAACAGAGTGGATGATGTGGCATTGATGCTGCGTAATGCTGTGCAAGATTCAGTAAATGCTGTTCTTCCATATAGCAACTGCAAAGAGGTATATATAATTAGTTCACTATATAAATATAATTGGAATTTTTATTATAATAAATAACAATTTTACATATCTGTTTTTGTTAGGTTGCTGAAGAATTATTGACTGCTTATAAAGAACTGTTATTGGAGAAACAAAGTGAATTAGCAAAAGGGAATCTATGGCCTTCACAACATTGGGATTCCAAATTAAGAGACGCCGTAGAGCTTTCTCTGTATGAGTGGTCACAGTTGCAAAGAAGCATCAATGAGTTTAGGTGCCTCCAAACATCCGAACTCATCGAAGATATATTCTCGTTCTTCTCCGTAAATGCTGGTATTTTAATTTTATTTTAAATTTTTTCCAGGCCTAAGATAATTGAATTGATATTTGACTCACATGTCCCGTTCTTACCATCCTTCATGTCCCGACATGATATTTCAATTCATATGACAGGAAGCATTGTACGTCGTTAACCTTTTTAAGAAAATATCGAAGTTTTGTTTTAATTAGCATTTGAAGTCTCATCCAAAAAATAGTTTAAGTCTCAAAGACGACGTGAAAGTTCTCATTTTTAAAAGTTTTCTTGATAGTTTTTCGATGTGGGATTCTACAAGTTTTCATTTCATATCTTTTGTCATATTTTTACTAGGTCTAGTTCTTCATTTGATTTTATGATTTTTTTTTTTGGCGAAATAAGAAATATATTTCAAATACTGATGTTGTTTTGTCTACTAATATCAATTATTTTCTTTTCACCAGTGCCTGATGTGGATGCTTTAGCACTGAGGATGAATATTTTTTTCTTTAACATACTAAGGTATCTTGTAGGTTCCCCCCAGCACTTTAAGAAGGTAATGTGATTCTTTTTTTTTTTTTTTCTTTTTCTTTATTTATTCTTATTATTATTTTGTTGATGAAAGTTTGACCAAACGTGACCTTCTGTTTTGTATAATATGAGCGATTCTCTAAGAAGATGGGTTTTTTTTTTTTTTTTTTGTTATATAGAAATTCATAATTGGTTAAGTTCAAAACTGAATATCTCAAATTTTAAACGAAGTTGAACGATAAACCACCAACTAAAAATATATTGTTAAACTAAAAAATAAAAAATAGCTAATCAATAATTGATTACTTGATGGTGAATTAGTGACGACTAACGTATATTAGTATGAACATCAAATATTTTAACTGCCACAACAATTTTTCTAAATAGAAAAAATGTCTATATTTTTAAAATAGTATTCAAAACTACCATCTGATGGAATTTCTCTAAACGATTAGATGTTGGTTACGGCACAAACATTATAAGCTATAATCTTATTCTTGCTTTTCGCAGGTCGCTCAACAATTAATTACTCTGCATCAAGACTGTTTGGAAGGAAACTTCAGGGCCAACAAATTTTTAAGAGCAGCCAGAAATCCGACCCAGGTAATTTGGTTTTAACCAATTGAGAAATATGTAAAATAGTTAGTTGCAAAATGAAATTGTATGATTTATACAATTAGGTTGCTTTGCAGGCTGTGAAAAAGGGAAGACAAGTGTATGGTAAGAAACGACAACGCATTCGAAGAAGCAGAAACAGAGCCAATTAAGACAGAAAAGAGGATGATAGTGCCTACTTTATAATTTAAAAAAAAAATTATTAGTTTTAAAATACTTCTTATATATCCTCAGATTTGATCAATTTTGTATTTAGCCCCTTACTATTTTCTAGTTCTAAATTCTATGCAGATTGTTTTAAAATGAAACATTTACACATTTTATTTTTTAATTTTAGTTACTCCCTATATATTGTAATATCCGGAAAATTTACAATATTAATTCCTAAATTAATTAGGAATAAAGTCGTGAATTTTCTGTATTAAGATTATTTTTCTAAAATGTTATTGTAATTTTGGACTATAGTGTTATAAATTATTAATATGAAGTTATGTCATGTTAAAAGAAATTGGTGCCAATAGTTTTCTATTAAGAAATTGATTAGAAATTTTTAAAGTTGCCACCGATTATGTAGTCTTTAAAAAAAAAAAAAAGTGTGATCTCATGCAAAGTGATTTATAAATTTTATTGAACTTATCTAGCTCATGAGTTAAAAAAAAAAAAAGATACTATAAATAAGTATTTCTGAAACGATTTATAGGTGACAGAATACAATTCTGAACCGTAAAATTGATTCAAAAAAATGTTACAGTTGATCTTGTGAATTAGTTGTACAAGAGAAAAAAATTATATTCTCGACATGAATTATGAACAAGCTTAAAATTTCAGTCGAGTTTATTATCTTGAACGATTTAATTGATATGCAAAAATTTATAAGTCAAAAGCCATATTACATAGACATCATTCAAAATATACACACAACAAATATATATCTGTATATAGATATATATTTGAGAAGTTATTGCAATCAAGAGTGCCAAAATATTTCTTTGGCAAATGGATAAATGCAAGTATGTATATATATATATATATAGCATGAACATATATATATATATACACGCCCATATATATATTAAGAAATTGATATATATGGTTCAAAAGAAGAAGAAAAGAAACTAAATATATATATATATATATATATATATATGCATAACATGTGTAGTCAGTCACACTTGACGCGTGTAGAAAAAAAAAAAAAAAAAAAAAAAAGAGGAGAAACAGTAAATGGACTTCCTACCCGATATATATATCTCATAAACTTTTGGCTTTATGGGATAAGGATAAAGAATAAATAAGGAAAAGTAGAGGATAAACATCAGACCTCTTCCTTTTCTCTTCTTTTTCGCTTCTCTCTCCCTCTGTGTCGCGCATGCTGCTGCCTTCACACGAAACCCCGACTCCGGCCAGCCACCTTCGCACGCGCCGGTGATCCATGCAACCCATAACCCGAGCATCCAATAGCCGGAGTTTGGCGACATCACTCGCCGCCGTTCGCCGGAAAGATGCTTTGGAAGTTTCGTTCACATAAGCTTTTAAGTAAGATTTCGGTGTAATCCGACCTCTATTTTGCGAGCCGTTGGTTTCGTTGAGTTCCACTAGTTAAGAGGAACAAAACCCAGTCCATCACCACTCTAATCGTTGCCGGAAATTTTCCCGATCCACCGCCATCTTCAAGTATGTTTTCTTACATTTTTGAGAAAACCGAGCCTCGTTTGAAGAAATCAACACCAAAAATGGGTTTCTCTCGACGAGATCTTCGAAGCGGTGCCCATCTCTGTCCCTTTTGCAGCCGTGGTCAATGCCGGTCAAAGGCGGTCAATGCCGGTCAACGGCGGTCAATGCCGGTCAACCGTCTCGACAAGTTTTACAAAATCGCCTTTCCGATTTATTTTCGATGTTTCGGACATGTTTACAACTTCGGATTTGCGAGATGGAATCTCAAAGGTTAAGAATGGCGATTAAAAAGTTCAGCCGCTCGAAATCAAAGGTGTTTTGAGCGCCAACTAGGAATCGTTTTACTCACTCGGACGCCATCGAATGATCTCGGTAGTAATCTTGACTACTTTAAATCATTTATTGGATTGATTACATGCCTATTTATATGCTTTGAATTGGATATCGATATAAAAATATATATATATTTGATGTTCAAGTTAATCAAGTGAAGTTGAATTAGAACGAGAGATGTTTTATGTTAATATGATAAATTTATTATGGATGGCACGTCTTGCAGTTATGGTGTGCCGAAACTTTTTATAGTGATTTAATTGCAGGTTTAATTTTCGGTTATTAAGAAAAATAAGCTATTATGCTGCCGGATTTTTATTAAATTCAACCATAATTGTGATTAAACTTATAATTAGTTTTACAAGTTATGCTATCAGAACAATTTTATAATCAAGAGTTCATGTCTTGATTTTAAGGGGAAATGATCTATGGAGGAATAAGTTTTATGGTGTTGAGTTTTCTCACCAATAAGTTTCGTATATTTATATGCCTTGTTGCATATGATATGAGAATAGTAATAATGGATGCTCTTCCATATTCCCCACTGATTAATAAGATGTATTCTAAAGTGATATTCATAAGAATGCGTTGGTATAAGATTTAACATTATGATATTTTAAATAAGAGGAAAAGTCATTGTTTTCCCAGTTTCATTTTGACTCTAAAGTTGAGTCTTGACATCTGTAGTTGATCTACGATTTTCAAGTTTAAATGTAATGGAATCATGACTTTAAACTAATCTTTGAACCATTTTAAACGGGGAATGAGATTTAAAAACTATGAACTAGTATAAAAAAAAGAAAAGGGGTGGTTTAATCACAAATATGTTAAGACCACATTCTAATTGTCGGGTGTCAATTTAATTAGGACACAATACCAGCATTAACAAGGTTGAGGATTAGTCGAGGATAAACGTTAAATGCGGAATCCAGGTAAGTACAAACCTCACCTACAGCATGAGACTTGTTTGTCGATGTGAGCACATCTGTGAACAACAGATGTGTGCATGTTTAGAAAACTATGCTTGTGATTGAACATGAAGAATGATGCTTTTATGCAATGTGATTATATTGTTGCTTGATATGCTTGAGTGAGCATATGTATTTATGCCTTAATATGTTTGAACTGATGACGATGTGTCTATATTGTTTGAATTGATGACGATGCCTTTATGTCGTGTGAAACTGCAATATCTTCTCATGAGTTACGAACATAATTTCATGCTCATCCTAAGGAAGAAATTAATGAAAGTGAAAGATAAGTTCAAGATAGTGTCGTACCAACCTCCCGCAGATCGTGGAGGATTATGTATGTTTTAAAAATTCTAAAACCTTCCGTAGATCGTGAAGGGTTACGTATATGATTCCCAGAATTGTTAGGGACTTTGCAAACCCTAACTTTCTGTGGTCACGCGCAATGGTACGTACACTATGGGGCCCAGGATAAAAAGATAATAAGCATAATTTAATTATGCATAAAAAAATATAATGCATTATTATGTGCATCATGAGATTTGAATGTATGTTCATGGAATCATGATCATAATTACATGCTCACCTTAAGAAAGTAAGAGGCTAATGAAAGTGAAAGATAAGTTCAAGTATAGTGTCGTACCAACCTCCCGCAGATCGTGGAGGATTATATATGTTTTAAAATTCTAAAACCTTCCGTAGATCGTGAAGGGTTACGTATATGATTCTCAGAATTGTTAGGGACTTTGCAAACCCTAACTTTCTGTGGTCACGCGCAATGGTACGTACACACATGGGGCCCAAAGTAAAAAGTCAAGTAAGAAAAAGAATAAGTATGAAACAAGAAAATAAGAAACAAGAAGCAAGCATAATTGTATGATTCATAAAATGTCATACATTATTATATGTATCTTGTTTATGTGAGATTTATGTTTGTACTTACTGAGCGAAAGCTCATTAATGTTTGTTCATGCTGTAGGCAACATGGTGATTCGATGGATTGGTGAACTGTGTCGAGACAATGGAGGCTTGGGTTATGGATACCGCCATTAAAATGTAAATTCCGCAATAAGTAGTTCTTCTAAATTATGATAAGTTTTAAAAGATTTGTATCATTTTAGAATAACTAATTTTAAGTAATTGGGTTTTAAGGAACCCATATGAAATGAATGTTGAATTATATTTTAACCAAGCAAGGTTAAGAAAGTTTGATATTTTAAAATGTATTTATTTTACTCTTTCGGTTATACGTATTTGAACAATGAAAAGACCTCTATTTAACCAAGTAGTTTGGTTTACAAGAAACCAAACTTAAGATATGCCTTTACTAAGTTTTAATTATGTAAGTTTAACATGTTGATGTTTTAAACTTTAGATTCCATTTTTACTTATTAAATTATCAAGTTTAGATCTCATACAAAGAAAAAAAAAAGTGTTTCTAAAGTGCAAGTCTTTTTGAAAAGTTTATATTGTGTTTGAATTTTTAAAAATTAAAATGATCATAAACTTCACGTAAGCTAAGAAATATTTAAGTTAAAACAAAAAAAAAATCCTCTGAAATTTTGGGGATTAAGTTTAAAGTCAAAGCAAGTAATTATGTTTATGAAGTTAATTAACGGCCACGATTAGGTCGGGTCGTTACATATATACATGTTTCCAGTTTCTCAAATTTACCAGGAAAAAATATTAAAAAACACTTAATCGCCCTTTTTTGTTTTTTTGTTTTTCTTTGTTTTGTATAGAAGTACAACAGAATCACCCTTTAGATGTAGAATATAAATTCAATTAACGAAATACATAGTACAATTTTTGGTTTTTTTTTTTTTTTTTAAATCTCAAACTATACATGCATATTGATGCATGCAGCTTTGGAACAAGACACGGCATTAATACAAAGCACACACTATGTTTTAATAACACACAGACTCAAAACTTCAAAGACATTTGAAGCGATTTTATTCGATAGGTGGGCGATATAGATCTCCGCAACTTCCACCATCGATATCGAATTTTACGAATTCTACTCAATTTCAACCTCCACCTCCTCCAGTAACTGCACTAGCTCATATTTCAATGTTACCGGTATCTACTCAATCGTATCATGTTACATGCAATTTACATAAAATTATAGGTAAATCGATTTAATTTTTGCATGAGTCTAAATGGAAAGATATCTACCAAAATTCGGCTGTCGGACAAGAGATAATTCCTATAATTAGGATCATCTATCGGTTTGTGCATGTTCCTTTTATGCAGGAGTCATACTAATATTTTCGGTACCATTCTAATTTTATGGAAGACAAATAGTTATACATATTTAAAGTCATGACAATCCTCAAATACATATAAAAGAAAATATTCTTATTTAAAATATCTGAGAAACGAAGAATTTTTTTAAAATATTCTTCAAATTCTTTTCATATGTGAATTCTTTTTTTTTTTTTTGGTTAAATTTTTCATATGTGTATTCATGGATCATTAAATTTTAGGTTATTAAAAGAAAAGGAGGGGGCTAGCACTTCTGGAGCTAATACTTAAAGGGAAGATCACGAGTAATTTTCTTACATGCCTGCATATATACTTATATCTACCTCAAAATGCTATTACATATTTCTCAAAATATATACACACACATATATTCATTACTCACGTCTTCTGTATATTTAGAGCAACTGAAGATCAGTAAGTAATTGCTTATAAGATTCCTTTATAGAAAATTTGTCTCCTTTAAAATAGTCTTCTTGAGGGATATTTTTGTGTGTCTTTGTATATATACAATTTTTCATGTACGAAAGTACTTATATTGTTTCTTATTCACCTTTTTCTACTTATTAAGTGCAACGTCAAAGGGAGCTACTACTTCTTCGACAAGTGAGAAAACCGAAGATCATGAGTAAGTTGTTTTATACTTCGATAAACACTAAAAAAATTTAATTTCTCCAAACTAATTACATACTAGTTATTCTATTTTCTGTTTCAGAAAATAACATTCTTCTTATATTGCCTTTTATATTTGCAGGTAATTAAATAATGGAGTATGTCTAAAGTACTGAAATCTGATTTCCTATGTATTCAAGCAGAAGAATATTTGGTCTTGGTTTGTATTCAAATGTAAGTGGGATGTTATTTATCACTTTCGCCACTTTCAGTTTCTTTGGAGCATTATTTTTATCAACCATGAATTGCCTGCTGAACTTTATAAGTTAAATTATGAACCTTTTTTTTTTTTTTTTTTTGCTGGATAAATTATGAACCTATTGAATGATCATACTCTTAATATTACTATGGAGAGTGATTGAATTAAAATAATTTCCGGTATAGGTTTTCCACTCTATTTTTCTTCGGTAGTTAATTTAGATTTTGGATTTTCTTTTTAGTGTTGGACATCCTCTGTTTTTTTACTTCATCTGTTTTTTCACTCTGTTTCTCTCCACTTCAATCTTCCTTCACTCTGTTTTTGAGTATAGGAAGCTTAATATGTCTATTTTCAATTTTATTACCTAAAATTTTGTTAAGTTGTGGAGCCTAATTAATGCCTTACGAAGAAATCCCTTTCGCAGAGATAGTACGCAGAGCATATCGACCTCATTAAGGGTATTTTGAGGATTTCACATGTAATTTTGGTTTCCCTAGGTTTTTTTTTAAAGAAGGTGCTATAGTTAGGTTTTATTATTATGAAAGGTTAGATACAACACAGAGAATGTGAGGATGTGAATTTTTCTTATAAACTTCTTGATCATTATAGTGAATTATTGCAGTAACTAAAACAGGATATAGTTTCACATTAAGGTGATATTGAATTAGGTCGTGAACTAATTCTCAACAAATTTAAGTTTCAAAATCAAAGTATTGAAAGAGAAAACAAGATTGTAATCAACAGTGCTCATGGTGTTTGACATTTTTGAAATCTTTCCAAAACTAAAGAAGCTCAACCTTGAAGACTTGAGTGGATTGCGGTCACTGATAATAGAGGAAACGGCATTGCCTATGCTTGAAAAACTATCTATTTTACTGAATATTTTTTTGCATTAAAAATCATAATTTTGATCATGGCGTTTATGAATGTTTTCGATTTTTCTATGAACTACAAATTTTAGCCAAGTTTGCGTCGTCACAAAGTTTTTTTCTTTTCTTTCTAATATAGTAGCCTAGAAAATTATTTAAAAAAGAAATTGTTTCGATCTATGGAATCCAATGCAAAGGAAATTTGTTTTAATTTTCGTTTTTTGTTTTTTATCTCTTTAGGCTCGCATAGCCTGTCTCAAGCAAACGACAATGATAAATAAACAAAACCAAAGTTCACTAAAACTTCCTGAAAAAATGTCAATTTCTCGATTCAGATTGTCGTTTACGTTCAGTGCATGATAGAGCAAAGAACATTCTTAGCATTCTGAAAGAGAATAAAAATAATTAAAAAAAAGGCTAGATAAAATGACAATGGAAAGCAAAAATAATATAGAAAAAGAATCTCTAGAATGATTGATGAAGAAAAGAATCAGTGCTATTTTCTGAAGAAACAAGGCATACAAGCAATGAACACAAATGTTTTCTAAAGTAAAACAATCTCCATCAAATCCTTGTTTCTTCGATTCTATTTTTCAAATTCTTGTTCCATAGTTTCCTGATGATAACTCATCCTAATCTACACCTGAAGAAATTCAAACGGTAAGTTAATTTCAAATCAAGTTAATTACAATATTCCACATTTCAGTTCCAAGTTCTATCTTTTCTTTTCATTTTTTCATTTTTT
Source organism: Ficus hispida (assembly GCA_025413025.1). NCBI lineage: Eukaryota > Viridiplantae > Streptophyta > Magnoliopsida > Rosales > Moraceae > Ficus > Ficus hispida. The sequence goes on from CM046374.1 coordinate 32,582,612, forward strand.
TTTTCCTTCTTCCCCCCCCCCCCCCACCCCCCCCCCCCCCCCCCCCCTCTCTCCTGATAAGGTATTTTCTCTTCAGTGATATTTTCCATCTTATGCGTGGGCAATTTGGATATACGATCAGTCTTTCATCAGATCCAAGTCTTCAAAACTTTTGAAAGGGGTGAGCTTCCGAAACTTCCAACACTTTGTTTGTCTGTTTTGTTTTGTTTTATTTTTTAAACAATGTTGTTTAATGAATAAAACGTGAAATAGAAGGATTTTACCCACACATTTTTTTCCTACTTTCAAAACAAATTAAAAAGTTCTTTTATTAGGGGGCTGAGAAAAATTCTTTTTTTTTTTTTTTGGAAACATAGATTTAATGTTATAATTAATAAGAGTATGATACAATAATAGTTTCTACAAACGTAGTAATTCCTCCTACGAAAAGAGCTTATCATTTGAAAAGAGTCTAACTTTGCTCTTGAAAAAATATAATGAGTTAGATACATCTTAATAACACATGAAACTCAAAATAAAGTTATGTAAAGTTCTGTGTAGTTTGAATAACAGTCAGTTTATCTAACTTCATGAAATGGAGATTAAAAAATAATACTAGTAATCTTTAGGCTGATCTAGTTATTTTCTAGACTAATGTCACTTTCTGATAACTATAGCATAAACGGTAACTAGATAAATAATGATGTTCCCAAGAAAACTAGTGATTAGAACTTTAGAATATTGACAATTTTGGAAGCCATAGATTGGCACCAACATGGCTGCAGTCGGACTAGGAACATGGTTGGGTCGAACCAAGATAGGGTCAGTAGCTTAAGACCTGGGATGGAGTCCTGGTCAACCTGGGAACAATAATGATGAGAGTGTCAATCTAGGAGAAAGGTCAATGTCGGGGTTGGCTCTGTTCTTGGCCTGGGTCCTAGACCGACTATGACACCGACCCCAACCCCATACCTACTTCCACTACAACCTCGACCTTGATCGTGACCTCAACACCAACCCTAACCTAACCCCTATGACGTTATTGTCCCCGACCCAGTCTCTATCACCATCACAGTCCCTAATCCGGACCCTAGGCCTTGGCCAGCCTTGACCTCGTCTATGAGCTCAACTTCAACCCGTAGCCTGGACCAACCTTGTAACTGTCACAGTTGAGGGGCCGATCCCATCCTGATTATTCCATAAGTTTCATAAAAATAATATAGATTATTTATGGGTTAAAGAGTTTTTAATTAACACAATTGGATTTAATTGCTACCATTTTGTAAAAATCAAGGACTAAATTATCAAGAAAAAAGTTCAGGGACCAAAGTGTCAACCCATAAGAAATTTAGGGATCATACTAAACTTTTAATACATTTTAAAAAACTCTCTTCTTTTATTTTATTCTTTTTTCTTTTTTGAATACCGCTTTTAATATTTTAAAAGAAATGAATAGGATTGATTAAATTTGTATGATTTAAATGGAGCGTAAACTAAAAAATTATATTTATTACACAATACAACGATTTAACAAAACCCCAAATATTGTACTTATAAGTTATTACATTTTTAATTAAATATGATACATAACCAAATACCGTATTGTATAGGTAATACAATCTCATGCAACACAAAATAATACACCTTACTTAATACATATAATAAAATACGGGCTATCAAACATAAATCATAAGTAACTTAAAAGATGTCCGAACTATGAAGCATTCTGAAAAAGAAAAAGCAAAAGATACTGAATTTAAAGAAGGAAAAGAAAAAGAATCGGTGGAATGGCTGCTGAAGAAAAGAATCCATATATTATTCTCTCACAAGAATCATTGTTTCTTGAATTCTATTGTTCAAATCCTCGTTCCCTAATATCTTGATTATTTCTCAGCATATTACGTCAAGCTCTGATTGTATGACGCAGTCCAGCTTCTGAAGAAATCAAAAGGTATGTTTTATCTGATCACATCTAGTTGTCAGGCTCCTATTGGTTACCTTTCACATTAAGTAAATATATGTCTCAAGTTGAGTTGACGATTTGTGATTTTGATATCTCAGGTCGTTCCTCGGATCCAAGTCTTCAGAACTTTTAAAAGGGGTAAACTTTTGAATCATCCAACTTATATATATATATATATATATATATATATAATTTTTAATAACAAGCTTGTTTTGATGGTCTAGAAATTATACTGCACGTCCTAAGGATTTTCCCTATTAGCTATTCTGATTGTTTCCATGCTTATATTCTTAAGCTTATTCATACTGTTCTTATTATTAGTGTAAATTAGCATATTATTTTTACACAGTATATTAATTTAACACTCCACAAAATGAAAATTTATACCATACGACTTCTAAACTAAATTGAATATTCTCATAAATTAGGTGTCCAATTTAATGAATATAGAAAATTTTTACGCTTATTCATGTAATTAAAGTTTCTTTCACTGAAACTTAATTTGATAGAATCATTACAGTATCAAATTGCACTGTCTATACTAATACCTATATAAAATATTGGAATAATGAAATTTTGGATTTATAATCACAAAATTGATATTTCCATCAAACATGATTTTCCGAGGAAAATTTTGGACTTAATCCCTTTTTAATGAAAGTGGTTAAGTCTAAAATTTTTCGGCCATCATGATATTATAATTGTTGGTAAATTTTCAAATTTAAGGGGCTTTATTATATAATTTGGGGTTTAAGATTTAACTTTCAAATTTTAAGTGGGCTTAAAATATTTTATTTTATTTTCCCTTTCATTGAACAAAAAAAAAGTTCGGAAAATACCCAAGTAATATAATATTTGTCAACTTTTGTGCAGAGAGCTAGTACTAAATAAAGGAAGCAAGAATGGCAGAGATTGTAGTAGGCCAAGGTACAGACAAGTTGCTCTCATTGTTGACAGAAGAAGCGAGATTGTTGAAAGAAGTTGACGATGAAGTTAAGGAAATGGCACATGAATTGAGGAGCATCCTCTCTGTCCTAAACGATGCTGATAAGAGGGCAGAAACCGAAGAAGAAGGCACAAGTGATGGTGTTAAATCGTGGGTACAAGACCTACGGGAAGTTGCATTTCATGTAGAAGATGCTGTCACCGACTACACGCATCACATGGCTGAGAAGCCACGTTCCGACAATCAACGGAGTTTTGTTGAATATGTCCGAGAAATTTCTTGCTTTTGACCTTTCCTCTGCTCAAGCATAAACCGACGCCATCACTTGGCTCGGTAGATACAAAACATCAAAATGAGGCTAACTAGAGTCCTTGAAAGAATCAAATCATACGACTCTACAATTAATTCCGTTCAGCAAGCTGCAGGGTCTACAAGTAATGCTACTCAACGTGTCGTTACTTCGTATGACCCTCGAGGGGCTTCCCGTTACCTTCGTGAAGATGAGCTTGTGGGTATTGAAGTTGCTAGAGATAGATTGGTTGGTGTTTTATTAGATGAGTCGTCGCAACGTACAATCATCCCAGTGGTCGGCATGGGAGGATTGGGGAAGACCACTCTTACCCAACAAGTTTATGATCTTGTGAAAGGAAAGTTTCAGTGTCATGCGTGGGTTCAAGTGCCTCGACAATGCGGAAGAGAGGAGCTCCTGAGGACATTGATAAGTGAGCTTTTCGAGTCGACAAAGGTACCTGTACCTAGTGAAATTGATGCAATGGATGAAGGAAAACTCACGCATAAGTTGAGAGAGTATTTGAAAGGAAAGAAGTATCTTGTCGTATTCGATGACGTTTGGAATGAAGACTTTTGGGGCGATATAGAACATGCTTTGCACGACGATAAAGTTGGTGGACGAATAATGATCACGACACGAAAAATGCAAGTGGCAAGGTTTTGTGAAAGTTTTTCCTCTGTCCACATTCACAACATGGAGCGTTTGCCGGTAGAAAAGGCTTGGGAACTCTTTTGTAAAAGAACTTTCAGACCTGGAGGTTGCTCTCCTAAGGAATTGGAGAAGATTTCGGGCGACATTGTTGAAAGATGCGAAGGTCTGCCTCTTGCAATTGTGGTTATTGCTGGTCTTCTATCAAGAAAACACAAGACCATCCACGAGTGGCAAAGATTCCATGCTAGCCTCAGTTCAGAGTTGGAGAATGATCTTCAACTGAATAGTATAATAAAAATTTTGTCCCTCAGTTACTACGACTTGCCTTACTACCTCAAATCTTGCCTTTTGTACTTTGGCATGTTTCCTCGTGGCCACTCAATAAGGAACGGAAGGTTGATTAGACAATGGATCGCAGAGGGCTTCGTCAAAGCAGTGGAGGATAAGACATTAGAAGATGTCGCACAAGAATACATGAATGAGCTGATAAATAGAAGCTTGGTTGAAGTGTCTGAATCTGATGTGACTGGAAAAGCTCGGAAGTGTCGTGTTCATGATCTTTTGCATGAGATTATTCTCAATAAGACGAAAGAAGTATGTTTTTGTCATGTTTGGTCGGGAAGTACTACTGCATCAAAGTTTCGAGGAACTACTCGTCGTCTTTCGATCAAGATCAATAGCTCAAAGGATGATTTGCACGGCATTAAATTTCCTCACGCCCACTCTGCTATTGTTTTTTTGTGAAGATGAGACAGTCAACAATATCATGCCCGTATTCATGAGAAATTTCAAGTTCTTAAAAGTACTTGATTTCGAAGATGCTCCACGTCTAGATCATCTCCCTGAAGAGATTGGAAGGTTGTTTGATTTGAGATATTTGAGTGTACGGGCCACAAAAGTGAAGGTTCTTCCAAAGTCCATTTCGAAGTTAGAAAACTTGGAGACGCTGGATCTACAGAATTCATTTGTGTGCGAGCTACCAGCTGACTTGATCAAAAGGCTTTGTAAGTTGAGGAACATTTATGCTTTGAATATTGAACACGAGGACTCAAAAGTTTTTTTGATGGGAAAGCGAGGAATAGAAGTGGTGGGAGGAATTGGGTCTTTAAGAGCTTTGCAAAAGTTACTTTATATCGAAGTTGGCCATGAAGGGGTTGATGACCTGTTCAAAGAATTGAGTAACCTGACACAGTTGAGGACGTTGGGAATTTATCTTGGGGTGAGAAGTGAAGACTGGAGGTCTCTGTGTGGATGTATTGAGAAGATGGAACTGCTTGAATCTTTATGGGTAGTCTCATCAAGTGAAAATGAGATCATTGATTTGGAATCCATGTCATCACCCCCTCAGTTTCTTCGGAACATTAACTTATTAGGGCGTCAAAAGAAGTTACCAGAATGGTTTACACATCTTCAAAGTACTCTAGTCAAGCTAAGGCTTAGCCACTCAATGTTGGAAGATGATCCCCTTGAAGTCCTTAAGAATATGCACAATCTTTTGCAGCTTGAGATCTATCACGATGCATATGTTGGTGAGCAAATTCATATCAAGGAAGGAGCGTTTCCGAAACTGAAGGTTCTCAAACTCAGAAACTTGAGTAGACTTTGTTCGTTCATAATAGAGGAAACCGCAGTGCCTGTGCTTGAAGAACTAAATCTTGGGCCTTGTCCTCAAATGAAAGATGCGCCCTCTGGATTACAGCATCTGAAGAAGCTTAAAACCCTTGTGTTTAACCTATTTCCACTGGAATTCATGCTCTATCAAGATCTTCAAACCGCTTATCATGTTCCACAAGTTGGATTTAGTTATAGAGACGAACAAGGACAAACACAGTGGATCCCTCTGCAACATCTCCTCATACTCCGACAAGTGTTGGTGCAAGGTAAGTCCTCAGCCATTACTCGGTGACACTGTTTACCTTTTTTTTTTTTTTTTTTTGGCCTTTTCACTGTGTCGGGGATTTAAGCATAATTTTATTGCTTCCTTCTGAATTTATAGATTGATATTATCCTGTCATGGCTACTGTATATATGTATTTTGAATAAGGCTCCAATACAATCCTGCAAGCTGAAGAAATGGAAGAAGAGCAAGATGGAGCAAGTACTTCCGGAACTACTGCAACGAGGAAAGTTCATGAGTAAGTTTCTTACATGCCTGCATATACACTTATATCTACGTCAAAATGGTATTATATATTTCTCAAAATATATTTACATCTATATTAATTGCTATCACGTTTTCTGTTTATTAAGAGCAACTGAAGATCTGTAAGTTATTGCTATAACTTATATTTATAGTGATCACGTCTACACTTCTTGAGGTGTGGGTGTTTGTGTGTATATTTTTATGTATATAAGTACTTATATTATTGTTTCTTTCACCTTTTCTGTTTATTAAGTGCAACGTCAGAGGGAGCTACTACTTCTTCAACTAGTAAGAAAGTCGAAGATCATGAGTAAGTTGTTTGTATACTTTGATAAACAGTAATCTTGTACAAATTTTAATTTCTCCAAACTAGTTACGTACTAGTTATTCTTTTTTCTGTTTAAGAAAATAACATTTTTCTTATATTTGCAGGTAATTAAATAATTGAGTACGTCTAAAGGACTCAAATCTGATTTCTTATGTATCAAGCGGAACAATATTTGGTATTGGTTTGTATTCAAGTATAAGTGTGATGTTATTTTTTACTTTCGTGACTCTCAGTTTCTTTGGAGGATAATTTTTATCCACCATTAATTGCTTGGTGAACTTGCAAGTCAAATTATGAAACTTTTTTTTTTCTTTTTTTCTGAATAAATCATGAACCTCTTGAATGATCACATTCTTAATATTTCTATGGTGAGTGGTTGAATTAAAATAACTCCCGGCATAGATTTTCCACTCTCCTTTTCTTCTGTAGTTCATTTAGACTTGGTTTTGTCACTCTTTATTACATCCTCTGTTTTTTTACTCTGTTTCTCTCCACTTCAATCTTTCTTCACTCTGTTTTTCAGCATAGAAAGCATAATATGTCTATTTTCACTATCCAAGATTTTGTTAAGTTGTAAAGCCTAATATATATTCTATGAAGAAACGCCTTACGTAGAGACATCACGCAAAGCGGATCGACCTGATCATTAAGGGTTTTTGGGATTTTACATATAATTTCGGTTTTCCTTGGTTTTCTTTATAAAAGGGGCACTTTAGTTAGGTTTTTATTATGATGAGAGGTTAGAGAAAATGTAAAGAATGTAAAGGTGCGAATTTTTTTGGTAAACTTCTTAATTATTATAATAAATTACTACAGCAGCTGAAACATAATGTAATCTCATGTAAAGGTGAACCTGTATAAAAATTCTTGGTGTGTTTGTATGTTTTATTTTCTTCTGTTTGTTTGCTATCAGGGATATTGAATTAAGTTGTGAACTAATTCTCAACAAATTTTAGTTTCAAAATCATAGTATTGAAAGTGAAAACAAGTTTGTAATCAACAGTGCTCACTGTGTTTGACATTTTCGAAAAACGATGTTTGGGCTGCTTAATTTGCTTATTTGACTTGAGATATTTGAGTGTACGAGGGAGAAAAGTGAAAGTGCTTCCAAAGTTCATTGAGGAGTTGGAAAACTTATTAGAGACGTTGGATGTAAGTAGATAATATGTATATGAGCTACCACTGACATTTTCGAAAGGCTTTGTAAGTTGAGGAACATTTATGTGTTGAACATTGAACACAAGGACTCAAAAAGTTTGCTTTCGTTGGTGACGGTTAGCAACTTGCTACAAGGACGGAATGCTTCCAAAACATTCATTGCCTACACTTGAAGAACTATGTGTATGTTTGTTTCTCCATCTCCAACTCAAAAATTTCAACTCAGTTTTTATTTTTTATTTTTTGTTTTTGTTTTTCCTTTTCCAAAGTCAACAAAAAATTAAACTAATTTTTAAAAGACAACCAACTATAATGTAAAAATTTCAACTTTAACCAGCAAACCAAACGGGATCATAATACTGAGACAACGCGTTCCGAAACATTATATATTTTTACTGAAACAGAGAATTAGGGAAGAGCAAGAGGGAGCTAGTCCTTGCGGGTTCAATATATCTCATAATACTGAGCAGTGGCTTCAGAATGGCCAAGAACCAAAATGATCCTAACTTTTACAAAATTCTTATCTGGGTGTTGTACACTTCTCAAAGTGATATCTGTCATGTAATATATATTGACTAACACCATTCCAGATGAAGGTTTATTTCACGGAGCTAGTGGTTAATTGCCTTACTCTGCTGTTCTGCATATTATAATTGGATAGTCTTTTTCGTCTAACAATGGCTTGAGAACTGTAATCTACAATCAATTTGTATGAAGGATCAATGACCAAATCGGGTGTCGCCTTAGGTCTCTACTTGATTACCTTGAATTGATTTAATGTATCATGAGAAAGTAAAATTATGGTGGGTAGTATATTTGTCCCCAATTTAATAAATGTCCGAACTTTTTCTTTATTATTTAGTAAAATGGTCGTTTGTCATTTTTACTAGATTTGAATAATCACCGATCATGATCAATCAGTGATTGATTTGAAAATTAATGATTTATGTCATGATTGACGGTACCAAATTAATAGTATTATATGATTAATCATTGAGCATTAAAGAAAGTTAATTGATCATTAAAAAATGACATTTTAACTAATTTTTAAAAACTGGTAATTTGTTAAAAAAAACCTTCTAAAAAAAGCTATACATACGAATTTATGATGGTTTACCCTTGTATATGTGCTACTATACATATGGCTAGTTTGGTAAGGTTTTTGAAGACCCCAAAAGTCCTTTACTCAAAGTACGGTGTAAAATTGTGTTCAGTAAAAATGCTCAAAAGTCATTTGTACATATATCAATATATTTTAATAGTTATGTGCAAAAACTAGAATTTGTAACTTTTTCTTTTTGCTTTTACGTCTCGTTTTGCTAAAAGTAATATTAGAAATTTTATTGAAAGCATAACAACCCCAAACTAGTCCATAATAAAGTCTAAACCCCCATTTGGATTATAGATTTTAAAAGAATAATGAATTCAAATTTTATAAGAGAAAGCGTTGTAAAAATTTTTAAATAAGACAAAAAAATAATCTCAAAATAGTGATTCAGACTGATTTTTAATTACTATAGATAAAAACTACAGGATATGTATGAGAATAAGATTTGGGAGAAAGAAAAAGGGAATAGAAAGTAGATTGAGAGGATAAGAACATGGAAAGTAACACCAATTGAAAAACGACAACAAAATTAAAACAGACTATTTACAAAAAAAAAAAAAAAAAAATGATGAAAATGGTGCGGTTAGGTAATTGGTAGAAACCTTATGAAGTCCTTCATGCAATGACAAATTGGTAAGTTGTCGCGTGTTCCAGCCCATCCAATAAAAACAAGTTTCATGTGATCATCAGTGTTAAACAAAACCCGTAACAGGTCATTGTCACATTTTAATAATTCCAATTGAAATATTTTAAACAAAGTTTAGGTCATTAATAAAGATTAAAATTTAATCAAGAATATTATAAAAATTAATCTTTCACTTATTTCTCTACCTTTAATCTGTACATAATTATAAGTTCAAAAATGTCCACATATTATTGCTAATTGTCAACACAAACTTCAATTTAATAACAACACACAGACACAAATATTCGACATTCACAGCAAGCATATTCATGGTGGGCACATAAATGATCCAGGAAGAAAATAATAACTTTATATAAAATCCACTGTGTGATAGCTAGGCCATCCTCTTAGGACTTCTACCTGTAACAAATAAATTAAACGGCAATTTTAGTAAGTTCATACATATTTGAAAAAGAAAACTATTTCGAGAAATATGTTACTTGTAACGTGTTAATTAGCAACTTTTTTAATGGTAAGATGAAGTGTCCGGTCTTAGAGAAGCTAGAACATCCTATAAATATAGGTTTATAAGTGCGGAATAACCAAAGAATATTAAAAATTAATGTAAAAATTAATATAAGTATATCATGTAAGCAACTTAATTAAGGATATTCTCATTTGTAAAATTTACACATGCAAAAACTGCTTAGTTTTAATGTTGGCTTTTAAGCATGTAAGAAACTTACTGATTATGTTGTTCTTCTGGAGAGTTCCCTGAAGTACTAGCTCCATTCTGCTTTGCTCTCTCTGTTGATTTGCATATTTATGATGGAGAATTTTAGATAGTTATATTATCATATTTTATGTATTGGAAGAAATTGAAAAATTAGTTCGTGACACAAAAATATTGCCAAAAAAAAAAAAAAAAGAATCTGCGAGAGAATAGCTAGGATGCCACACTAGTCAAGTACTTATCAAAATTACCATTTTTTTATTTTTTTTATTTTTGTAGAATTGGCTTAGAACATACCTTTTTGAAACCCTACTTGGTACTCCAGGAGAATTGGCAGAGTGAGCCACTGTTGTTTTGCTTGTTCATCAATGTACGAAAATATCACCGAGGGTACATGGAGTGCGGATCGAAAATCTTGTAACAACATGTAATCCGGTGACATGTTGACAAAGAAAAGGGTCTTGAGTTTTCTCAGATGTTGTAATCCCGAGGGCACATCGTCCAATCTAGGGCAAGGCCCAATTAAAAGGGTTTCAAGCTTCGGCAATGCGGTTTCCTCTATTATCAGTGAACGCAATCCGCCCAAATCTTCGACGCTGAGCTTCTTTAGGATCGGAAAAACTCCTTCCTTGAAGTGAAGTTTCTCACCAACATATGCATTGTGAGAGATGAAAAGCTGCAAAAGATTGTGCATATTCTGAAGGACTTCAATGGGATCATCTTCCAACGTCGAATAAGCAAGCCTTATCTTGACCAGATGTCGAAATTCTGTGAAACACTCTGGCAGCTTCCTCAGACGCCCAAACAAGGAAAGTCGTTCAAGAAATTTAGGGGGTGATGAAATGGATTCCAAGTCAATGAACTCATTTTCACTCGTTGCGCATATCGTTAGAGAATCAAGTTGTTCCATCCTCTCAATACAACTACACAATTCTCTTCCATCTTCATTTCTCAGTTTAATGATGCCTAAAGTCCTCAATTGTGTCAAATTTTTTAACTCTTTGAACAGGCCGCGATCAACTACCTCAGCCTCAGCCTCGATATGATACAACTTTCGCAAGGCTTTTAAGGACCCAAATCCAGCTTCAAGTTTTGCCCCCACGATCTTAAAATAACGTTTCCCGTCAAAGTCTTCGACATAGTAAGTATAAAGACATCTTAACTTACAAAGTGTATTGATCACTTCAGCTGGTATCTCAGACACTAATGACCGTTTTAGATCCAACGTCTCCAAGTTTTCCAATTTCCGTAAGGATTTCGGAAGCATCTTCACTTTGGTCCCCCGCACACTCAAATATCTCAAGTCAAATAATTTCCCAATATCTTCAGGAAGATGATCTAGCCCTTGAGCATCTTCAAAATCAAGTACTTTTAAGAACTTGAAATTCGTGGCAAATACGGGCACTTCAGAATTGAGTGTCTTGTTCTCATAGAAAACAAGAATTGAATGGATGCGGCGACTTTTAATGCCCTCCAGCATATCATTTGAGCAATTGTTAATTGACAGTCGTCGAGCTTCTCCTCCTTCATTGTTTGGCTCATCGTTTCTCTGCAAAACTTGACAAAACCTTAAATTGTTCATCTTATCGAGAATGAGCTCGTGTAGTAGATCGTGCACACGACATTCTTTAGGCTTTCCCTTAACGTCTACGAGTGATACTTCAACCAAGCTTCTATCTATTAGAACCTTCATATGTTCTTGTGCAACTTCTTCCAGTCGCCTGTTGTTCCCCGGTTTGACAAAGCCCTCAGCTATCCATTGTCGAATTAACCTTCCATGCCTTATGGCGTGGTGTTGTGGAAACATTCCAAAGTACAACAAGCATGACTTAATGTAGTAATTTGGCAAGTCATTATAACTGAAGGACAAAATTTTGCTTGTATTTGTTTTCCCCAATTCCGACCCGAGGCTATTGTGCAATTTGCGCCACTCGCTGGCAATCATGTTTTTTGTGGATAGAAGGCGGGCTATAAGTTTGATTGCAAGTGGGAGACCTTCACATCTTTCAACAATATCATCAGAAATCTCCTTTAACTGCCTGGGACAATCTTCGGCTCCAAAAGCTTGCTTACAAAATAGTTCCCACGCCTTTAGTTTTGGCAAAGGTTGCATCTTGTGGATATGGAAACTACTGCGAAACTGTGCCACTTCCATATTTCGTGTCGTGATCAGTATTCTTCCACCAACATTGTCACCCATCAAAACATATCCTATGTCGCCCCAAAATACTTCTTTCCGAATATCATCAAATATGACAAGATACTTCTTTCCTCTTAAGTATGCTCTTAAATTATATATGAGTTCCGCAACACCCGCCATTGTGTCAATTTCCCAAGGAATAGATTGATTAGTCGACTTAAAAATCTCCCTTATCAATGTTTTAAGTATCGCCTCTATGTCATATGGTTGACGCATTTGAATCCAAGCGTGGCACTGAAAGCTTCCTTGCACATGATTATAAACTTCTTGGGCTAGAGTGGTCTTCCCGGATCCTCCCATACCAACCACCGAGGTCACTCTGAATTGGGATGACTCATCTAGCAAAATACCGATCAATTCATCTCTAGCGGATTCAATTCCTACAAGCTGCTTTTCGTGAGGTTCATCAGAAGCCATTTGAGGATAGACATAATAAGAAGCAACGGCATTTTGCGACGTGGTAGTGTTCGTAGATCCTTGCTGAATGGATTTAAAGCCGTATCTTTCACTTCTCGTGTGGAATTCACTAAGCCTGCTTTTGATGCCTTTTATCTGCATGGCCAATTCGTGACGTTGCTTTAGTCTTGAGCAGCAGAAAAACAAAAAAGACGCGATTTGTTGCAGAAATTCGCAAACTAGTCCCTGCTGATTATTGTCGGGATGATGCGGTTGTTCTGCCATGTGATGATGTCTGTACTCGCTGACGACGTCTTCTACTTCAAAAGCAATTTCTCGAAGCTCATTTACCCATTCTTTGACGCCGTCGTTAATGATATTGTCTCCTTCGTTTTCCGCCCTTCTATCAGCATCCTTCAGCACGCAGTGAATGATCACCAACTCCCGCGCGATTTCAGCAACTTCTTTGTCAACATCGCTCAACGAGCTCACTTCTTCTCTAATCCACGAGGCAAGCTTGTCTTTAACAATGCCGACTACGATCTCCGCCATGGTAAGTACTTGTTCTGCACCACTTTAATTAATTAATTTTTCTTTCTAATTTCTTGATCATATCAGCAAAGCAAAATCAGGACTTCATTTCGTTTCAAGAAATCAAGGTGCCATTCTAAGCTCTTCTCTTTTCTTGTCTGGAATAAAAATAAACATATATCTAGCTTATTCAACAACGAAGATTCAGAATGCTGAATAATTTGATCCAATGACAACAAAGTAGAAAATTAAAATGGTACTATATATATAAATAGGGAATCGGGTCACTTTTTTTTTTTTTTTTTTAATTGAAAATTACTATGCCTTGGTTAAAAAAAATAAAAAATAAAAGAACAAAAAAAATTTCTGTTTTTTGGAAATTAAAGAACAAACAATTTTAGGAACCAAAACTAGCATTCCTTTAAATTTTTTTTCAATGTATTCTTAGTAAAGTAGGTGTTCTGTTTTATTTTATTCGATAAGAATTGAAAATTTTCAAGAAGACGAGGTATTAAAACTTTTAGACTAGCTTTTTAAAAGAAACTTTTGAGGAAAAAAAAAGTACTTTGGGCAAATTTTAGAGGAGAAGAAGGAACTTTTTAAAATATACACATACATATATACACACACACACACAAACGGAAATTTCATTTAACTGAGGGCACTTTTGGAGGATGTCTTGGAGATGTGTTTTGGATTAAAAATGAGATGTAGTTTTGGAAATGTACGATTGGGGGAAAAACTACTTGGAGTGGAAATAAGTAAAAGTTAAAAAATGTAAGAAAAATATCAAATGGATCCAATTTCGTTCATCTTGAAATTCTATGCTATTGAAAAAGATCATCTCATTCGAACTTAAAAATGATAAAGTCATGAACTTTTAAAATTTGAGTAATTACTATGGATTTGGAGATGTGAATGGTAAAAGTAATTTTAAGTTGAAAAAAAATGATAAAATTAGTTTTTCAAGGGCTGTTAATATAAATGTCTAAATTGAAGATGTAGTTCAGCCAAAAAAAAGAAAGAAAGAAAGAAGATGTAGATTTAAAAAATGTCTATTTTTTCTTTTATTTACATAAATGTCTAAAATAGTATTTATAAAGACAACATTACTTTGATATAGAATTGAGAATTAACTGTAAAAAAAAAAGAATTGAGAATTAAAGTAAAGTAATTATAAAATGGAAACAAAAAAGAAAAAAGGAATAAAAAACGTCTGGACAAAAAGAGGTCTAAACTTGATTTCAAAGAATTGGTAAACAAACTGTTATAAAAGAAAAAATTTGACATTTAAAATGATTTATTATTAAAAAAAAAAAAAAGAAGGTGTGCGTATTCATAATTAAAAGAAGAAGAAAAAAAAAAGGAATGTCGTCTTAAAATCATAATCCATATTAATGACAATAAGCTAATTAAAAAAAAAGGAATATCTAAATAAAGTTTCATTGTTATTTTTTTATTATTGTCATTTAATTTGTAGTGATCGTCATAGAGAATTAGTTTTTTTTTTTTTTCATAAAGAATTCATTGATTTTATTATAAAAAGTTTAAATCAATATTATAAGTAACCGTGCTTTGTTGATGTTTGTTTTACATTGTGTTTTGTTTATTAAAAACCTAAATACTTCGTATTATTGTAGTTTTATTTCCCTTTTTTTTTTTTATCAATCTTGATCCTTAATAATTTTTGTAGTGTGTTGATATTTTGGTCTGAACTTCGCAGTAAATATTTCATATTTATCATAATTATTTTGATGTTAGTAATAATATTATTTTTAAAAAAAACCTGAATTCATGTTTATTTTCATGATAATTTTTTTATATAAGTTTATGCTCACGATAATTAGCTTTAAATAATTTGACCTAAGTTAGTGTTGATCTTACATGGTTTTCAGACAATTTAATTGTCTTAATGGTTAACGAATCCATTTTTCTCAAATCAATCTTTATGTAACACCCTTTAAAATTAATTACGATTTATTAAGTTAATTTAGGATTAATCAGTGTGCTAAACTTTAATTATGGATAATTAAACAGCATACAAAATTTTACAAAATAAAATTTGGAAATAATTTTTCGAATTTATTTTTTTACCCCTTAACTTTTAGTTATTGACATTTTGAACCAAAATATTTGAATAATTGCAAAAACAGCCCCTAACATTTTTAGAAAATTTCCTCCGCAGAAAACGGAGATTCCTCCCTCCCTTGAAATGCTAAATTCGCAATTTTCAAAGCCTGAAAAAACTCGTACGTGTTCCCAAGTTAATAAGTATGGTAGCAATAATAATAATAATAATCATCATCATAATATATTTTTCATATTTTTCCTATGAAATCATAATTTCTCTCACTCATCTCACATGTCAGTAGCTATCTCTCTCTCTCGTCAACGCTCTCTCAGAGAACAGGCTTAAATCAGAACTGTGATTGAAACCCAGAGGTTGTGGATTCTGCAAACTCGAACCGAAATCGACAGGATTTCTGGTTTTGTCCAAAATTGAACACTAGAGAATAATTTTAAAGAAGAAAAAAAATCAAAAACTTTGTTGAGAATTGAACTTGCATGTCAAATAATCGGAGTTAAAGGCGGTGCTTTTCCTCTTGAATTTTCTGTGTTGCATGCATTCTGGGAATTGAATTTGGAGCAGGTTTTGGTCAAGTTTCGAGCTAGGTTCGAAACTAGAAAACTCAATTTGTATGATATCCGGTCAACCAGACAAGTACAGAGATGAGACCAAGCAATCTGTCTTTGTCATATCAATCGAACAACCTTGACTGGTCAACCAGACAGAGGCAAACCGCTTTACATGTTTCTAGTTTCGACCTTCCGGGCCTCCAATCGTAATTTTTATAAACAGTTTTGAGACATGTTTTACAATTTGCATGTTTTGGGAGTAAAATGGTAATTTTAGAAAAATGTTAAAAAAAAATAAAGATTATCTTAATACAGTACGAAGAACACACTAATTAGACTAAATTTATAGTTTAGATAGGATCTATATTGTGTCAGATAATAAATTATCTGTATTATTTTCATTTTAATAAAGAATCGACATCGAAATTTGGAGTCTCGGTTCGCATGCCGTGAAATTATCTGTAGATATTTTGTTGTGAGGTAAGATACGTCAGTATCCCTTCCTTAGTAACCTGTTTTAATTGTATTTTGGTCATGAATGATATTTTTGGAATTGGAATTACCTGGGAATATATGGGTTTTTAAAGGAAAATGTTGTGAACGTATATTCTATTGTAGAAAGTGTGATATATGTATACATATACGTGATTTTAGAAAAAGATTTAGTCTTGCACCGGTAAAGTTCAAGCATGGCTTTAATGATAACAAACCCTATCCAGTTAGAGATCCAGTAGGTGATTTTGTGCTATGAATCCGTGATAGAGATTGGTATAAAAGGAGCGGAGTGTATATCCTTAGAGGTAGATCCCAATACTCACGTGAGGCCAATATGGTTAGAAGCAGTTTAATATTTCTTTTGGTACCATTTTCTGTAATTATTAACTTTATTTATTTAAGTATTTATTTATCTTTATATTTGAGAAATGGGAATAAGTATAATTTTGGTATCTTGCTGAGCCATCGCTTGTTGCTTTACTTAGCCGGAGCGAGGAGTAGTACCAACTATCTTGGAGTTCGAGTCCGCTGCCTGTAGCGGTGTACTGTTGTTGTACTTTTCTTTATTTCTGATTTCCTTTATTTGTGGTCTGCATTAATAATTTGGACTCTGAACAGTGGCTATCATCTGGACTCTACTATTATTTTCTCACCTTTTATTTTTCTGTCGTGTATATTGTGGGACTGCTAATTCCCTTTGATATCGAAGGTATATTTTACTAAGTTGGCATGACTTTTCATAAATTAAAATGAATTATACTTAGGATAATTTTTCACACTCGAGGGAAAAATAGTCACTTTTAACAAAATACCCCGTGTTGATTTTGGTGAGTAAAGGGACACGTTTTCACAAATGTACTTTAATTGAATATTCTATTATTAGTTATGGAGATTCCATGATTAGCGTCTAATTATAGGATTTTCCCTAATTAATTCCTCCACGTCATCAACCTGATTTGGGAGTTCGTGACATTTTCTAACAAATATGTTTTCGATTTCATTTTTACTAGTTCATACAAATAAATATTTATAGATTGCAGAAAGGTGAAAAAATGATATAATAACATCCACGGAAAAAGGCTATCGATTACGTATTTCAATATTGATAAAGAAATGAATACCATAAGAAAGGAATATAAATGGAGTTATTTCATAATCATTTCTAACTTCAAAAAAAAAAAAAAAAAGGGAAAAACTTATTTGGG
This sequence comes from Ficus hispida, assembly GCA_025413025.1. NCBI lineage: Eukaryota > Viridiplantae > Streptophyta > Magnoliopsida > Rosales > Moraceae > Ficus > Ficus hispida. The sequence goes on from CM046374.1 coordinate 32,600,002, forward strand.
TATATTGAAAATAATTCACATTTGTCAGTAAAAAATCCATTATTAATTAAAAAAGAAAAGGAAAAAAAATTTTGTATAAAAGTGAAACAATGTCAATTATAGTAAAAAGATCAAATACAGACTTTTGTGCCTTTTTTTTAAATAGATATTTATATAATATTATTAAAAAAATGGATGTATTTTAAAATGGGGTCTTTATCAATAAAACCTTTTTTTAAGCTGCACAGATTGAATCAGATGGTGTAGATATTGAGGGTCTATATGATGATTTATAGGTATCACCCCATATTATAATAAAGTAGGTAAAAGGGGGAAAAAAAAGAAAAAAAAAAAAGAAAAAAAGCTAGAGAAGAAGGTAAACCCATACATAACAAATGTGAAGAAGAACAGAGTAGTCGAAGCAGAGTAGATGAAGTAAAGGGGAACAAAAACGAAAAAGCTGGACAAGGCAAAAAGGTATAATTGAAGAGGGGGATGAAGATGGTTTAAAAAAGAGAGAGAGAAAGAGAGAAAAGTTGAAGCATGCCTTGGACATGAAGTAAAGAGAAGAATGAGTTGGTTTGTTTGGAGAAAAGAAGCAAAAATGGTGGAGCTGGTCAACAAGTAATGCAGTGAGGAGAATGGGTTAGTTCGTATGTAGAGAAGGGGGATGAATCCTTTGCAAATGATATCCAGATTTGGAGAAAAGAAAATGGAAAAAAGCTGCCATGGGTTTCCTTTCTTCTCCAGCTTTCCCCCCTCCCCTTTTTCCTTCACCTACTTTGTTATAATATGAGGTGATGCGTACAAATCATCGTATGCATCCTCGATATCTACATTATCCGATTCAATCTATATGACTTAAAAAAAGACTTTATCGATCCCTACCATAACCCTGCTCTTTAAAATGATATCCTAAAAACAAACTTTCTGTTTTTTTTATTTTTTTTTCTTGGTCATGTCGTCCCCTAAACGGGTCCCGAAACAAATATTACCATAATCCAAAAAAAAAAAAAGGTGATACATCATAATAATCAAAACAGATAAAGAAAAACAACAAATTACAAAACAAAAAAGAGCAAATCATGAAACATATATATATATATATATATATATATATCTTACATCTCGATATCAAAAGTGATTGAGTTGAAATGTGAGAAATGGATCTACCTGGTGGGCCAAATCACGTACATGATCAAGAGAAAACTAAATTGGGATGAAGAGTCCAAATAAAGATCATCAACATTCCTACATGCAAGTTTGCAGATATTCATTAATTTTATATCTTTCGTCTATCTCTATATTTGTATATATATGTATATTTATATAATATATATAAATATAAATATTATCTAACAGCAGAGTGCAACATAAGCATATTGGAATCGGTTCTTACCTCTCTGCAGTCTTCACTGCGCAGCACAAGATTTGATAGTACGACCGTACGTAAATGCAGGAACGAATGGAGAAGGAGAATATAAAAGATGAATAAATATTTGAAAAGGGGAGAAGAATTATCGGATAAGATCATAAGGGATCATAAGAGACAGATTAAATAATATTTTTCATGGAAAAGCTTGATAGTTGACTAATAATTAACGGAAATATCTTTTTTTTTAATATATAACATAATTATGTTTGATTGAGAAGTTATCCTTTTTTTAATAGGCTTGATATTTTTTTCCCCATATTACAATTGTAAAAAATATGTAATATAGCAATATAATTTTTTTGACAATAATGCAGCAATATTCCAACCTAACTTACTGACTTTTACTTGGTCTATTGGCTTTAAAAAAATTAAAATAATAAATAACAAGATTCCAACTACCCATTCATTTGACATTACAAGAAGACTTTTTCTAAGCATTTGAAAAGAAAAATAATTATGTCTCGGTCATGATACACATATAATTAAAATATTTGTCAACTATATATATAATACGTGAATCACTATTATCAGAACTTAGAAGAGTATTTGTCGGTAACGGCGGAGTTAATCAATAACTTTACTAAGAGATGAAGTTTTTAGAAGAGCTTATAATTGTAACAGGACATTAATTTTAGTATCAAGTTTTTAAATACCAATTCAAATATCATATTTTTATCAGTAGATATAATTAATAGATATGATAATATTTTGAACACTTATCAATAAAAAATAATTCACTTATCATATAAATTAATATTTAAAAGTTTATATTAAAATTAATGTGCCAAGCTTTTTTCATAGATTAATTTAATCAAAATTCAGTTGGATCTCCTTAATCATGAATGGCTCCACCTTTATTTGTCGATCAAATAAATTTTTTTTAAAGTGAAAGTAGATGAACACGAACACCGATTAAAGAGAGAAAGAGGCATTGGCATCTGATACTGATTAATCACGTACACGAACACCACTTGTGCTGCAATATTAGACAAATGTCGTTTTTTTCCCCTAAACATTGTCGTTTCTTCAATTGTTACTGTTGCCACTGCTGATTCTCATATCCATTCTTCAATAGCTTCAGATACAAAATAATGCTCTCGGTTCAACTGTGGGTTTGGCAGGGATATGGGAGAAGCCATACCACATCCAATGGCATTTTTGAACCCTAAATAAAACATTATCCAATGGATTTAATTTTATTCTATTTAATTTTTGTATAACTTAAAAAATTTTATAGATATATATATATACACATGTGTATTATACAGCCTTTGTTGTTATTTTAATTCCAACTCAAAATTTTCATCTTAGTCTTTATCTTTTTCTAAAAAGTCAACCAAACTTATAACTAATTTTCGAAAAGTCAACCAACTTTAATTTAACATTTTCAACTCTAACGTCGAACCAAATGATGCAAAGAAAAGCTATAGGAAATATATTGTGAAAGTCATCAGTTCCTATAAGAGAAATGGTAAGTTGTGCAGTCCACATTGCTTATAGATGGATATATGTGATAGTTTATAAGTAAAGAGACCACCTTCTAATGTATGAGCTTTTGGATTGAGTCCAAAAGCAAAACCATTAGTGCATGAGACTTAAAGTGGATAATATCATACCAAAGGAAGACATAGGTCATCAGATAATGGTATTAGAGCCTATACCCAACGAAAAGTGTGGTCAACAAAGACGTTGGGCCCCAAAAGGAATGAGATTATGACAATCATCGGTACTTATAAGAGAAAGGGTAAGATGTAACCTAATGGTATGATGCCTTTTGGGTGGGCTCAAGTGCAAAACCGTGAGGGTATAAGGCTCAAAGCGAATTATATCATATCAGAGGAGACACAGGTTATTACACATACACTTAACTGATCACATGTATAACATAGCTGTAATCCAATCGTATCCTTCAAATTGGTAAAATTCAAATATATTACAAATCCATTAGTCCTTCAATCAAATCCAGTCTGTTAGATTGGATGGATTATATGGATTGAGCTGCTTGAATTCCCATTCATAATTTTTTTTAAAAAAAAACATTAGGTAAGAAAGTAATAAAAAGTACGGATTATTTACAATGAATCAAAGGTTTGAAAAGAAAATTAACATTGTTTATATGCTCTAAGATTACAAAATATTATACCTATTACTCTCATATTTTGGCCCTAACTTTCAGTACAATAGTTGATTTTAATACAAACAGAGTGCCCTGATATTTACTTTGCAGTAAGAGTAAAGGAAAGTGAGTAGTTTTCTAATTGATCATATATTTACTTACAAATGAGAAACACGATTTTAGTAGGTCCCACATAATATAGGAATGTTGGAAGTGAAATATCGATTATTACATTCTTTTAGTATCGATTTCTTATAAAAAGAAATAAATATCAAATTTACTGATGTATCCTTAATAAGTTTCGATGTACTATTTTTTTTAATGTAAAAGAATATTTTAGTAATTATATTAATAAGATTAACATTACTAATGTTAATAAACACTATAATGGAAATGAGATTATATTGTTTCCTTTTATACCATCAAATACTTAAATAATTCTTAGAAAGGGAATAATGATCTTCTTACATATTGTTTTATTTTCTGATGTCATTACCAAAACACACCCTAAAATGCTCCATCACCGCCACAACTATCTTTTTTTCATTTATTGACTAATATGATATAAATTCTTCCATCTAGATCATATAAACTTTTGTTTACTTTAATTTACTTTTATATCATATTAGTTTATTATTAATTTTTTTTATATCATATTGATGTGAGAGTCTTTAAATCTGTGTTATTGAGTACATTCCCCGTATTGATAACCAATGAACTGACCCAAAGAACCGATTGGGCCAATCTAATTTACAAGCCCAACAACCTTCCTTAGATTGGACCCAATTTTGATCGGTAGCTCAAACTCAGCCCCACAGCAACTCTCACCTACTTTTAATGGTCTTTTGCTTAATGGAAATTTTTTCTCGTAACCAAATGAGAAGTCCATTACTTATTTATTTATTTAAAGAATGGTGTTTAGATGTCCAATTTTTGTAGTTCCGAACAAGAAATTTTAGAAGTGTCATTTGGATAGATATTAAAAAAAAAGTCATTTGAAAATGAGTTTTATGACAAATCTAACAAAATCTGATCCTATTATAATAGGATATTGATATGGATTTGTTCATCTGTTAATTATAAAAAAATAAATTAAAAAAATTTTAAATTCAAGATAAAATAAAAATTTGTTGAGATATTTAATGTAACGCCCAAATGCAATCTAACTTTAAGTTAGAAAATTAACATTAGAATTAACATAGATAATATGATGAGATTAGAAATTCTTAATTCTAATGTTATGTTGAGTTATTTTTCACAGGTGACGCGACGAGGACTCGATGTGCTAGAATAAAGTTCATGCCAAATTGATAAATATTATGTGTTTTGTGATGATTTGTGTGACGGTTAAAAATATATACATATATATGTTGTTGTATGTTTTTGTACTAGGCATATAAATACCATATATTGTTATACGGTTATATATATATTTACACGGATATACTATATGTTTGAAGTATATTTTATGTTATATATGTACAGATTGTACTTTATATATTTGCCTTCATATATATAACGTATATATATATATTAAGTTATTTGATTAGTCAAATATATATATATATATATAATATTATATGCTTATATCTATTGTGTGTTTATATGTGGTATGCACGGTAAAAATAAAGGGAAAGTAATTGCAGCCGAAGAGGGAAAAAAAAAAAAAAAAAAAAAAGAAACCTTTATCCTATTAATTGACATCCAACTTTACATTGACCTATCAGTTATCCTTGCTCAATATTAGCCTTTGATGACAGCCTTAATTGGTCTCATTATTCCAATCAATTACCTTCGATTGATTTCCAATTGATTCTATAATTATCCCTCTTGTTTTTTTGTTTTTTTTTTTTTCCACGCACATTCTCTTCAATACCTTTATGCCTATTCTGTCTCCTTCACTCCACCTATACGGCTTCATCAACTAGTCACCAAAACTCCACCATCAACCTCTTGATTTTCTTTCTAGTCTTTGGAGCCGAAATAAAGATTCATCAAGGTATGTTGTATTATTGTTTGATGAGGATGATTTTATTATTTATTTGGTGTGGATCCTTCGACGGGCCGATGATTTTCTCGATGAGTTTCTTCATGTTAGTTTAAAGAAAGGATGAGAAATATCTATCGAATAATGATTGAGGTAGGCTATATGGTTGATTGATGACGGTTTAGTGTATTTTGTCAACAAGATGATTTTAGGGTTTTTGATTTATTAATTCATAATTTTGTTGGTTTGGTGATTTAATATGTTATATGTTAAAAAATATATTAGGGCTGTTTTGGGTGTGTGTATGAATCATGTACATTAGGATGATAATTTTTATATTTTCGGATTTGACCACTGCACTGAAATTTTTCCAGATTCTAAGACAAGAATTCCAAACAGATTTAAGGGTGTAAATGGACCCTATTTTTAACAAATTTGATATTGTTGGAAAGCCCTAGATGTCTATTTTCTTTTGAAATCAGTTTTATATCCTTTGGAGTTATGTGTGAGTTTTTATGATTTTTCAAATAGGCAGAGGTCAGACTGTCAAGTTCGGTAAAATTTTAATGATCAGATTTCAAAACTGTTTTGAAAATCCAAACGGCCTCCGTTTTTAACAAAATTGATATTATTAGAAAACTATAGATGTCTTTTTTCATTTGAATCAGTTTATATCATTTCGAGATATCTGTAAATTTATGTGATTTTTCAAACAGACAGAGGTCCGGCTGCCAGTTTCGGTAAAAGTTTAGAAATCAATTTCAAAACTATTTTTAATAGTCCAAACGGTCTTCATTTTCTATGAATTGAGTACCATTAGAAAGATCTAGATGTCTACTTTTATTTAAAATTAGTTTCATATCATTTGGAGCTCTGTATGAATTTTTATAAATTTTAGAATGGACAAAGGTATGACTGACAGATTCTGTCAAGATTTGGAATTTCATGAAATGGTTCAGTTTTTTTTATGTTGTGATGTTATTAAATGATGAAATAGGCCTTTAGGTATTGTTATGATATGATGGATGTGTTTGATGAATTATTATGAGCATTTGTTGATTTTATTATATTATTATTCATGGCATGAATGGTTCTAAAGACGAGCACCCGAGATCTCAATCGCGCGTCACCATCGAAAAATTTGAAAAGGATAAGTAAGGCGTTTATGTAAGTACACTCTCACCTGTAACATGAATTAAAGATCTGAGAAGTATATGTTTTGATGTTGATGATGATGTTATGATGTTTTTAAATAATACTTCTCCTATGATGACGTTTTGATGAAAAGTATATATATGGTATGTATATGTATTTTATGTTTTAAAATGGCGTTGTACACCCTTGATGATGATGATGATGATGTTGTCCGGTGAGCGGACTTTTGTCACCGTTGGTTTGGGATTTGCTACCCAACCCTTCCGTGACTAGCGCACTATGATGGTACACCGCCGGGCCCAATATATGACGGTTTTTAAAGTTAAAAAGTTTTTAAATGATGTTTATATTTATGATGATAAAAGAAAAATGTTTATTTATATTTGTGAGATTCAAGTGTCTTACTAAGCCCTTGCTTATATAAGTTAATTCATGTTGCAGATAACATAATACAAGATGACATCAGTAAATTAATTATACAAATTAATATGCATTTGATTGGCAGTCGATGTGCTTGTCGGAGGAAAGTGAAGGGCACCTTCGCATACAAGCAGAAGAAAATAGAGATTAAATGGCGGAGACGGCAGTTGGCTCCGTCATAGACAAGTTGATCCCATTGCTGACCGAGGAGGCAAACTTGCTGAGAAGCGTCCACAAAGAAGTTGCGGGAATCAAACGTGAACTGCAAAGCATTTTGGCTTTCTTGAAGGATGCAGATAGAAGGGCAGAAGATGAAGAAGACAACATCAATTACGGCGTTAAAGTGTGGGTTGAAGAACTAAGAGAAGTAGCTTTTCAAATTGAAAACGTTATTGATGAATACACGCATCATGTTGCACAGAAACGACAACAACATAAACAACGCTCCCATAGGCGTAAATTAATCGGATTGCTACAAAAAATTGCTTGTTTCATCATGAGGCTAAAACCACGCCATGACATAGCCTCAACAATACAAGACCTCAAGCAAGCGGTTCGAGAGATAAATGAAAGGAGTCAGAGGTATGGCTTCAATTCAACACAGCAAGGATCTACAACTACCGCTCAAAACAATGTGTGGTATGATCCTCGAAACAATGCTTGTTTTCTCCAGGACACTGAAGTTGTAGGTATTGAATCCGCTAGAGATGAATTGATCAATGTTTTGGAACGAGAATCTCCGAGTCGCATTGTGATTTCAGTTGTAGGGATGGGAGGACTTGGAAAGACCACTCTCGCTCACCAAGCTTATGTTCGTGCAAAAGGGCGATTTGATTATCATGCATGGATTGAAGTGTCGAGGTCGTACAACAAGGTGGAGCTTTTACGGAACTTAATGAAGAAATTCTGCCAAGCAAGAAAGGAATCTGCTCCCGAGGGAATTGATGCAATGAATGAAGAAACTGTCACAACAAAATTAAGAGATTACTTGCAGGGAAAGAGATATTTTGTTGTTTTTGATGATATTTGGAATATTAGTTTTTGGGCTGATGTATCAAATGCTTTACCTGGGTACAATGGCAGTATTGGAAGGATAATCATAACAACACGAGATGTGAATGTCGCAGATTTTTGCAGAATATCGTCGTTTGTTCACCTCCACGAGTTGCAACCCTTGCCTTGGGAGAAGGCATGGGAACTCTTTTGTAATAAAGCGTTTCTACATGACCTTGAAGGGCAGTGTCCAACCCACTTGAGAGAGTTGTCCGACGGTATTGTTAAACGATGTGAAGGATTACCACTTGCAATCGTAGTCCTAGCGGGTCTTCTATCAACAAAAAATAAGACTCTTGATGAATGGAGAAAATTAAGTACCAGTCTGAGTTCAGAATTGGTGAGTAACAGACATCTGGAGAGTATAACAAAAATCTTGTCTCTAAGTTATTATGATTTGCCTTACTACCTCAAATCCTGCTTCTTGTATTTTGGCATTTTTCCGGAGGACTACTCTATCAGATACGGGAGACTAATTCGGCAATGGATTGCTGAAGGCTTTGTGAAACGAAAGAGGGATAAACCAATAGAGTTAGTTGCAGAAGAATACTTGGTAGAGCTAATAAACAGAAGTCTCGTCCAAGTGTCGGAGGTAGATTTTGATGGAAAAGTCAAAACTTGTCGCATCCATGATCTTCTGCGTGATATCATCCTTAAAAAGATGGAGGATTTAAGTTTTTGCAGAGTTTTTTCAAGAAATGACTCAAATTTCAAAGTCTTAACCCGGCGGATATCTCTTCTCCATAATGCTCGCGATGCTTTCCAGGGCAGTATACCTGAAGCTTCTCATGTTCGGTCTCTTTTTATCATTGATTCCGACACAATTCCCAACTCACTTGTGCAAACAATGGTTGTGAATTTCAAGCTCCTAAAAGTTCTTGATTTTGAAGATGCTCCGAATCTAGATCATCTTCCTAAAGATATTGGGGACTTGTTTCACTTAAGGTACTTGAGTCTTCGAGGCACACGAGTGCAGTTGCTCCCCACGTCAATTGGAAAATTGATAAATTTAGAGACCTTGGATCTAAAGTCGTCATTGGTTTATGAGCTCCCAGTAGAGATCAACAAGCTCAGAAGGTTGCGGTATCTTTTAGTGTACTATTGGGATTACACATTGGATTGGAGTATTCATAGCATAAGAGGAGTGAAAATACCGAAGGGATTCGAGAGGTTGAAATCCTTGCAGAAGTTATATTTCGTTGATGCCAGCATTGTCGGAGTTGACGTGTTTAAAGAGCTGAGGGAGCTAACCGAGTTGAGGAAGTTAGGCATCACAAAGTTAAGAAGTGAAGATGGGACGAGTCTATCAGAGTGTATTAAGGAAATGAAACACCTCGAGTGCCTTGACATAGCTTCAACAGAGGAAGAAGAGCTAATTGATTTAGAATCTATGTCATCATCTCCCCCTCTATCTCTCCGGCGCCTCTACTTAAAGGGACATCTAAGGAAGCTGCCAGACTGGATTCCGAAACTTCAAAATCTAGTCAGAATAAGGATTAGATGGTCAAAGCTGGAAGAAAATCCACTCAAAAGCCTTCAAAATCTGCCGAATCTTTTGGAACTTGGGATCTTCAAGATGCATACTGTGGTAAGAACTGCACTTTGAGGAAGACGGGTTTCCCCAACTTAAGGTGCTGAGCCTCTATGATCTTAGTAGCTTGAACTCGTTGGCGATAGAGAAAGGAGCACTACGCAATCTTGAAAATTTCAACATCGGGAATTGCCCGCAAGTGGAGGAGGTGCCGTCTGGCTTCCAGCATTTAAGAAATCTTAAAGACGTTCTCTTTTTCGATATGCCAATACACTTCTTGATATTCCAAAATTTTGAGAGTCTGCAATGTATATCACTCGTTCGCTTCGTTTACAACATTGACGGACGAGACGAGTCTTTCACGTTGCCATGGGTAATGAAGGCTCAAGACTACATTCTACGTAAGTCGTCTACATTATTATATTTTAGATAATCATCTGTCATTATTTTATTTGATGTTTGTAAGTGTGACTAATGTAGCTCAGGTATGAATTACTGTTAGGCTATGCTTGAAACATGTGTTTTAATTTTGATGCTGTTGTGCATACAGAGCATGCGGATGAGAAAGAAGAATGGGCCGCCATGGAGATTGTTGAAATCTGGAGTAAGTTATATGCTAATCCATTTACCTTTTTTTTTTTTTTTTAAATTAATGTTTCCTATTCTCAGTGACTAAATTTCATGAATTTCAAAGTCTAGCTGTTCATCAGTTTTTCCACTTTCAGCCTTACAACCTTGATTTTTATATAATTGTACGTGTAGGAAAAATGCGTGAGTATCAACTGAAGACAGAGATATAATTCCCCCAATACCACATGCCAAATTTTCATTTTGAATTTTTTGGCATTTCGATTTTTTCCTTTTCGCTTTGAATACTACAAAGCACGTATGCAGTCTCTCTTCGGGCTTGAAGCGGGACAGATTTCAAGTTGTGTTAATAAAGTTATATTGGATCATGCACTCTTTATTTTTCTCTATCAGGTTTTTCCCATCGGGTTTTACTGATAGAGGGTTTTAATAAGAACCCCCTTCATATTAAAATATGAAGAGAGTAGGTCCTTTTTATTCTGTTTGTTACTTTGTAGGATTATGCTACTTTAAAGCTTTTTTTTTTTTTTTTGATGTGATATTATCAGTTCGAATAAATTAATTGATGTTTCATGTATGAATATACACAAATAATGATGTATTAAAGAATTCAAGGGGAAATAAGGAAAAAAAAAATTCAGAACTTATAAAAGTTTGGGACCAAAGTCCCAAGGAGCACCGCCTCTGATCATAGACTTGTTTCGTTTGAAATAATAATAAAAAGGATTAAAATAGATTGTTAAAAAAAAAAAAAAAAAAGGTTAAAGAGAAGGAAAAAAAAAAAACATCTAAGGATTTTTGCCCTGTTACTTTAGTTTCAAAACTTTGGCTTGGTTATTTCCCTCTAAAAAAATAGATCTGCTGTTGAGTATAATCGGTCGAATAGAGGTAAAATCTGAATGGAGCCTAAATATCAAATTTCATGCTGATACAATGCAACTGCGTTGAAAAAAAAAATAAAAACAGAGCAAAACAGAGCAAAAACAGAGTAAAACGGAGGGAAACAGAGGGAAACAATCTAAAACAGAGAAAAGCAGAGATAATGAGTTGCCTATCACATTCACATTTACAAAACTCACTCTGAATTCAAGTGAAATTCAATGTTCAACCAGTGATACTGTGAATCCCTTAAAATTCTACCGTTTCAACCTTTCTTTTGGTTCTGAGGAGACAGTTACAAGTTTACGCGTACTAATCCATTTCCGCACAACCATCCCGAACCTTCTATGAAGACAAACCCTCATATTTAATTTTGATTTTGATTTTGGCTTGTACATTGTAGCCGCTCTGCATAGCTATACAAATTTTAAGGACGTATTTAAAGTAAATATACATTTATAAATATATACACACATATAATTAAATGCATACGGTTGATAGAACAAAATTAAAAAAAAAAAAGAAAGAACCAAGGATATAGAGAGAAAGGAGAACTTTACCAAATAAATCTTCCTTTTCATGCTTCACAATTTTATTTCCAGCCAAATAATTCTTCTTTCATCAGTTATGAATACACGAACTCCCCAAGCAGTACAGAAAAGACATGAAATTTCCGGAAAGAAAAATGAAAAATCCTATGTAGAATTATGGATTTTTTTTTTTAATTTTTATTTATGCTTCACTACAATAGGACTTCTTACAAAGTGCTTGCCATCTGACCATTTCAACTGTCCAAAGACATAGTCTTTAGGCTCCCCAACAACCATTGGCTTCATAACAATTTGGAATTTTTTCTCTTCGCCAATTCGGTCAAATTTCAAGCTTTTCGGCTTAACTGAAACAGAAACCCCGGCCGGTGCCTTCACATACGCAGTGTAGGTGCCAGGTTCGCCAACGTTCTTGACTTTTCTAGTGACAATCATGGGTTCTGAACCAAGGTTAGGTACCGCAATTGAAGGGTAGTTGAAGTTAGCCAAAGTGAATGACTTGGAACATTTGTGTGGCTTATTTGTGAACAACTCGATTGTGGTTTCATTGTAGCCATGGGCGCATAAGAAGTTCAAATAATCATCAACCGCTAGATCATAGACAAGTCCAGGTTCCGTAGCTCGGTTTGGTTGGATGTGGCCTGCGCCATACGCAAAAGGTGTTGCTGGTTGCATTGTCGCCGCGTCCAACATTTGCTCCCCATTACCATCTCGAATTCTTGCTGAAAAAGTAGATGGTAATGAAAAATTAGAAATCGTAATATTAAGCATGTATGAACTTTTATAGAACTTGTTTCAATCTACTTTTTATCTTGAGAATATGTTTTGCACCGGTAGTCATGATTGCGGATTTAATAGCGGCTGGACTCCAATCTGGGTGAAGGGTTTTGATAAGACCGACGACCCCAGCAACATGGGGGCATGACATTGAAGTCCCGGATTTTATGTTGAATGAAACTCGGCGGTCATCCGATATTACATCAGCTGCTCCAATGGCTTCAGAGTACGCGGCAATGATGTTCACTCCTGGTGCTATGAGATCCGGCTAAAATGAAACGGAAAAAAAAAACATGGAGTTAAAATAAAACAGACATTGAATCTCGAGAAGTTAACGATAAATAGGTAATTAAGCCAACCTTTAAAATCATCGGTTCAATGACATTAGGTCCTCTAGAAGAGAAAAAAGCCACGAGAGGAGCAGGTTCTACTCCTACTTGAGTCTTTACCCGAGTCATGTAAGCCATAGGAGTCCTGCAAGCACGAATGCAGGTCATCAACAAGACGCTTGAGAAGTCATTTATTAAGGTTGAGAACTAAAAAGCAAAATTTTAAGTTCCTGAATTGGTGTACTTTGTAGAATTTAGGTAGTCAAAGACGAATTCGCCGTCCGTGAAGTTGATATGAGAAGTAGGGAGCAAATGAGGATCGGCAATGACATCGTTCCACCTGCGAATATCATTAGCCAAAATCATCCCGACAGCACCCGCAAGAGTGGCCTGCTGCCCTGCTTCAGCTCTCGCCATTTCATCCCAAACACATACCAAGATCTTTCCCTTCACCTTCTTGGGATCAAGAGTTCCCGGCTTACATTGTTGACTGCATAAATTTGTGTACCATCTTACGATTGAGATATGAACTTTTTTTGTATGTCTTGTTGTAAAAGCACAAAATTTCGTTAAATAGATCGGTCTAACTCACGCATCTGAAATAGACGCTTTAGCAGTTTTAGCAACTATGCCAGTGATCAACGGGAAAAACTTCTCCGATGGCAACGCTCTAGAGGAAAGACTCGATCCCTTACATTCAAAATGCCAAGAATCTTGTTTTAATATCTTAGTAATAGTAATTAGATGCTCAAAAACTAATAAACTAAGCCATACCTTGAGGTGCTTTTTGTTACCAAGAGCAATATAACTAGTGAATTCGCGATCAATTGTGCTGGCACCGACAGTTACAAGCCATGGAGAAATATTTAACACGGTCCCAGGATCAGGTCCATCATTGCCACCCGCTGCGACGACAACAATGCCATTTGAAACGGCATGAAAGGCCCCAATCGAGAGTGCACTGTCAAAAAATTCCCAAGGCCCCGAACCAATTGACACGGAGAGCACGTCAACACCATCGCCTATGGCAGCATCAAAAGCGGCCAAAATGTCAGCTTCAGAGCAGTCGTCCGGCGGCCAACAAACCTTGTAAGCAGCCACACGGGCTCTAGGGGAACCGCCCTTTGCAGTGCCGTTGCCATAACCAAACACATTCGCTTCACGGACAAAGTTACCGCCGGCTGTGGAAAGGGTGTGAGTCCCATGACCGTTATGGTCCCGTGCAGAGAACAAGTTGATGTGGTGTAAATTTGAGGTCAAGTTTTTATCCTTTAAAGAAGCAATATATCCTTTGTTAAAGTACCTTGCTCCTATCAGCTTCCTAGATAGTTTAAAAAAAAAAAAAAAAAAAAGGAGGGAGTGAGGGATAACCATATGAATATCAAATTTTTTTTTTTTTTTTTTTTGTTTAGAAAATTTTGACTGAGTTCTGTATAACTACTCATATACCATAAAAATTTGTGTCATTACTGTTCACATATTGGGAAAATACCCCAAAATTTTCTCGATTATCATATATATTGTACATAGAGATAGAGATTATGTATAAAATTACATTATATATGAAACAATTTTATTTGAAAATTGTAACAAATAGCATTTTTATGAAATTATATAAAGTATAAAGATTATTCGATGTAAATAGTTGTAAATATTACATTTATTAGGTAAATAGTTAATTTACTAATTAATAGCAAATTTACCTCTAATAAATAGATTATTTATCTAGTAAATTAGTTATTTTTATTTTTAACTCTAAATATTCTAAAAACGTTTTATTTATTTCAATTATTTGCTGCAAAACTACTACTTACTTTTTTCTTTCTTTTTTCTCCTACTATATCTTTACTATATAAAATTTGTATTACCAATACTTTAGTAGTTAGAATAATAATAAAAATATAAATAAATATACAATTATTATTTTTTATTTATTGGAGAAAAATAATAACACTAAAACGATAAATATAATAACTATATTAGCGTATCTAAGTTTAGTGTTTGAACAAACCAAAAGCACACACTTGCCTTCAAAATATATATATATATATATATATATATATATCAAGACATGTGACATTACCAAATAATATAAGAGTCAGACTTTGCCGAACTTTGATATTTGTTGCTTTTAGATGTCACCCTTTTTTTTTATAAACGTTCAACTACCAACAAACTATCAATTTCTAGAAATAAATTAAAAAAAAAACTTAAAAAGCAACACAAGTTGTGTCATAGATGGAAAAAGGAGCTGAAGCATAAAAGCAAGACAACAAAACGAAACCAAAGGCCATCTACCATTAGCAGAACTTCACTGTAAAAAATAAAATAGAAAATAGAAAAGTTTACGTTTAAAAAAATTAAAGAAGAAAAAGATACATAATTTATAACAAAAATAGTCCAGTGTGAAACAAAGAAGAGTGTGGAAAGAGGATGGACCTGTTGCAACGTACTCCATCTTTGATGCCATGCTGACAGATTCCGCACCACTTCATCGGAACGGCTCCGATTCCTTCGTCACTAAAGCTCTTTGATTCAGGCCAAACACCTACCACAATAAGCTTAGTATAACCCAACAAAATACCAGTACAATAGGCAATTCTTCAATTTCATTAGACTTTTCTTTATATGAGAAATGTTTTAACTAGAAACAGATTTGTAGCCAGAATTTAGGGTCCATTTAAGCAGTAATTCCACACCCATTTCAATTATAAGATATAAAGTTCAACTCCTCCAACCATTTAATTTAAAAACACACACCAAAAGAATTTTTTTTTTTTTTAATTACCAAAATCCAAATTTCCAATAATTGTATCTTCACCAAACCGCGCCTTCTTCCAAATAGAGTGTGAGGAAATACTTCCATTTCTTTCCAACCCAAGAAAATCCCATGAACGTGTCGTCTGCGGTTTCATTCTTTTATTTAAGAAGACCGATATGACATTTGGATGCTCTGTAGATGGATGAAGAGCAATTGTCATATTACATAAACAGATGAAAGGGAGAAGCAGAGAAAAACAGAGGACATTGTAAATGTTGTATGAAGATTAAAGTGTTGCATACTTGCAATTTCCGCAGCTTCTGCATCGTCCAGGATTGCAGCGAAACCATTAATATGTCAGTGTATGAGTAGAAGATGGCGTCTTTAGGTTCTCGTCACTGGGCCAGAAAATTAAAATGAAGTAACAAATTTAAATCTTCATGGTATAAGAGGAAAACAAAGACAATGGAGAACATATATCATAATTGACTTGTTACCTTCCCAAGTATGATCCAAGGAAACTATAATGTGAACTTGTCGCGCGCTCTAGATCAACCGACGAAGGTTGTGAACCGTGTGAATGTGATCCGAGGTACACAATATAAGGCTGCAACACATCAGGAATTTCGAGTTCGTCAATTGTGAAAAATTATCAATTGCATGAAAAAAAAAAAAGAAAAGAAAAAGAAAAAGAAAAGCTGTGCTCGCCTTTTTTGCGGCTGGCGTTGGCAATCGCAACAGAGAGAAAACAAGAAATGATAGAAGAAAATAAGGAACAGAGGCAGAGAATGATCTCATAGTTTCTGCTTGAAAGCATCTATTTTACTAAACCTGTATCCAAGAAAGTTTTGTTTGGTTGAGGCTTGAACTATTAAAACTTTGCAGCATGGTCTGCTCTTATATAATGACTAAAAATTCCATTTTCTTTTTGTTATTTGTTTTAAAGACTTAAAAATATCCACAACAGAGGTCCTACATGACTTTTCTCTCACGAGGTGGCAACTATTTCTAAAAATTGAATTTCACTCAGTGGCAAATGGAAACTTCATGAATTTTTTTGAGCTTGGATTTTTTTTTTAATAAAATCAAAATGTCCGTGGGGTATGCCACCACTCAGCCTCAGTAGCTCCGTCACTGATTATAGTTATTATTCTGTCCACTTGGTAAATTTTAGAACCAGATTAGAAAACTAACATCTTTAGTCGGACGAGTTTTCCCCATCAACCAATTTCTAATGTAGCATTAAGCTCCTATTTAGTACTCTTCTACAATGTTTGAATCAATAATTCAAATGGGATGAAAGTAAGTTATTCTAGATCAAACATTTTTCTTGAACAAAAGCTTTTTCTAGTAAACAATAGTGGCAAGTCATAGTAGTTCCATTGATTCACCACTAACCTGGCTTTTGTTTCCTTGTCAAAGATTGGTCCTTTTCTAAAGCATATCATAAAAAGCTGGATTCTCTAGAAGCTTTGATTAATTTCCTACCAAAACCAACTTTTGTTTCTTTTCAAAGATTGGACCCTTTTTTCTTTGTTTTTTTTTTTAATCAATAAATGTGTATGAGAAAAATCATATATTTTTTTTTCTTAAATGGATATTAGATTAAAACCCTCCCTAATTAAATATTTATTTCACTGCCTTTTCCAACACGTCTCACGTTTCTTAACTTTTAGAAATTTTGTTTCTTTTGAAAGATTGGACCCTTTTTTTCTTCTTTTTTTTTTAATCAATAAATGTGTATGAGAAAAAAAAAATATTTTTTCTTGAATGGATATTAGATTAAAACTGTCCCTAACTAAACATTTAGTTCACTGTCTTTTAACAACATGTCTCACCTTTATTTCTTAATTTTTCAAAAAGCTAAAAATCAAAGAGACTAATAGGAATGATTAATGTGAATGCCTAAGTCCATCAGTTGACTATGCAACTTCTGAGTAGTACTTTAATGCTTGATCAACGATCTCCTTATGTGGTCGACACTTAAGTAATTAATTTACTTGTTGTTTCAAATTCATCAAATTTTGTTCAATTATATAAAATACGAATGATTTTTCTGTTAAATAAATCAGTTTAAAATATGAATAATTTACTAATGATTTTTTTTTTTTTAATTTCACTGAGTCTTGATTCATCAGTTTGATGGTGGCGACAGTGGTTTCCTTGCTCCTATCAGCTTCCAGTAGATAGTGACAATAGAAATTTGGATTGTCATTTTTTTTTTCACTTTCTCCCACAACCCCCCCCCCCCCCCTCTCTTTTTTGTTGTAATATTATTGTTGGGGTGAGTTAGAAATAAAGCATAATCTTAATAGGAACGTTGAAAAACTAAAACAAAAAAAAAATTATAAGAGGAATATATTCGGATATACTATAATAATTATTGTGTTTTTTCTTTTCGTTAAAGTTATAATAATTATGCTATTCTTAAAATGTTTCAAACTTTTATAAACATGTCATGAAGTATAATATTTAGTTATTATGATTATTGTTATTGTTGTTGTTGTTGCTGCTGTTGATTTTTTGGAGAAGAATTTGTTAAAAGAAAAATAGTTCAGAGAAACAAATAAGAGTGGAAAGAGGATGGACCTGTTGCAACGCACTCCGTCTTTGACGCCATACTGACAAATTCCGAGCCACTTTGACGGGATTGGTCCGATCCCTTCATCGCTAAAGCTCTTTGATTCAGGCCAAACACCTATCATATCAAAATATTAAAACTTTTTATCCAGATAACTTATTGTTTTCATTTAAAAATTTTATCTTTATATGTGCACCACTGATAAATTTCTAGATCTATAACTGAGTATGACCCTAATAAAATGCAAATATAATAGGCAAGTTTGGAAGCCTTAATAACCTTTTTTTCCCAGATAAAATACGCTAAACGAGAAACAGAATTTTCAAAAGCCAATTTTAGGATTCGTTGTTTGAATTCATTTTCTTTTCTTCCCAACTTTGATGGGAAAAAAAAATAGACAAAAAAAAAAACTTATTATGGTTGCAAGTTTTGTCTAGAAATAATTTCTCATCCACCTCAATAATGAGGTGCAATTCCCTACACTCAAGCTTAAAAAAACACAAAAATAAAAATGAATAAACAAATAAATTGAACTTACCGGTATCAACGTTCCAATAATTGTATATTCACCAACAGCGCCTTCTTCCAAATAGAGTCTAAGCCTCCATTTCTCTTCATTCAAGAAAATCCCATGAACGGGTCGTTTGTAGTTTCATCGGTTTGTTTAAGAAGACCGATATGAGTAGTACTTTAATGCTTGATCAACGATCTCCTTATGTGGTCGACACTTAAGTAATTAATTTACTTGTTGTTTCAAATTCATCAATTTTGTTCAATTATATAAAATACGAATGATTTTTGCTGTTAAATAAATCAGTTTAAAATATGAATGATTTACTAATGATTTTTTTTTTTTAATTTCACTAAGTCTTGATTCATCAGTTTGATGGTGGCGACAGTGGTTTCCTTGCTTCTATCAGCTTCCAGTAGATAGTGACAATAGAAATTTGGATTGTCATTTTTTTTTTCACTTTCACCCTTAGAAATAAAGATAATCTTAATAGGAACGTTGAAAACTAAAATAAAAAAAAAAGAATATTTTATAAGGAAATATATTCGGATATACTATAATAATAATTATGTGTTTTTCTTTTCGTTAAAGTTATAATAATTATGCTATTCTTAAAATGTTTCAAACTTTTATAAACATGTCATGAAGTATAATATTTAGTTATTATGATTATTGTTATTGTTGTTGTTGTTGCTGCTGTTGATTTTTGGAGAAGAATTTGTTAAAAGAAAAATAGTTAAGAGAAACAAATAAGAGTGGAAAGAGGATGGACCTGTTGCAACGCACTCCGTCTTTGACGCCATACTGACAAATTCCGCGCCACTTTGACGGGATTGGTCCGATCCCTGCATCGCTAAACTCTTTGATTCAGGCCAAACACCTATCACATCAAAATATTAAAACTTTTATCCATATAACTTATTGTTTTCATTTAAAAATTTTATCTTTATGTGTGCACCACTGATAAATTTCTAGATCTATAACTGAGTATGACCCTAATAAAATGCAAATATAATAGGCAAGTTTGGAAGCCTTAATAACCTTTTTTTTTTCAGATAAATACGCTAAACGAGAAACAGAATTTTCAAAAGCCAATTTAGGATTCGTTGTTGAATTCATTTCTTTCTTCCAACTTGATGGGAAAAAAAAATAACAAAAAAAAAAACTTATTATGTTGCAAGTTTTGTCTAGAAATAATTTCTCATCCACCTCAATAATGAGTGCAATTCCCTACACTCAAGTTAAAAAACACAAAAATAAAAATGAATAAACAAATAAATTGAACTTACCGGTTCAACGTTCCCAATAATTGTATATTCACCAACGCGCCTTCTTCCAAATAGAGTCTAACCTCCATTTCTCCATTCCAAGAAAATCCCATGAACGGGTCGTTTGTAGTTTCATGGTTTGTTTAAGAAGACCGATATGACGTTTGGATGCTCTGTAAAAGGATATTCAAAGTCATAGTCAGTTAACAAAAACAGGGAAAATAAGGAGGCAGTGAAAAACATAGGACTTTTTAGAAACTTGTATGAAAATGAAAATGATCGTACTTGCAATTTCCTGGCTTCTACGTCGTCAAGGATTGCAGCGAAGCCATTAATGTGTCTAGTATATGAATAGAGATGGCATCTTTAGCGCCTTATCATGTGGCAAGAAAATTAAAACGAAGAAACGAATTAGAGCTTCATTGTATGAGAGAAAACAAACAACGGAGAACAACAAACAAAATTAATTATTACCTTCCCAAGTATGATCCAAGAAAACTGTAATGTGAACTTGTCGCGTGCTCTGGATCATCCAACGAAGAATTTGGACCGTGTGAATGTGATCCCAAGTACACAACATAAGGCTGCAACACATAAGAGTTTCAAGGCCATAATTGATGAAACATTGTCAATTGCCTAAGGAGAGAAAAACAAGAAAGAAGAGTTGTGCTCGCCTTTTTTGCGGCCTGCGTGGGCGATTGGAATAAAGAAATGACAAGAAATGATAGAAGAACGTAAGGAATAGAGGCACAATATGATCTCAAAGCTCTGTTTGGAAGCATCTCCTTTTCTAAACCCATAGCCAAGGAAGTTCTTTTTGGTGAATGCTTGAACTACACAAATTTTGCAGCAACGAAGTGCTCTTATAGAATATCTAAACATTCCCCTTTTCTTTTGTTATTTATGGGGTTGAAAAAGCAATAATGGTAATATGTTGCTTTTAACATCCAAGTACCAATAATCTCATGATTCAAAAATTTCACAAAAGGGAACTCATGGAGAATTGTACCGGACATGTAGTTTTATTCTAGTGAATATGTCTGTTATGTTTGAAGTGATTATAGTAGTTAGTGTCTAAGTCGACTTTCTATTTCATTATCGAGCATCCAATAAATTCTGTTTCTGAAAATATAGAAATAAAATGAGAGGTAAAAAAAAAAATTTTTTTTTTTTAATCTTTTTCTTCAAATTCAAAACTACCTTTCACTATTCAAATCTACAGATCTTTCATAAAAATTTAAAATTTAAAAGTCCATAACTTTGTTATGTTAAATTGAAATGAGATGATATTTTTTTGAAACTACATAAAATTTTGAGATGAACAAAACAAGATTCATATATATATATATATATATATATATATATTCAAGATTTTACACTCTTTCAATCAAAGTAGTTGTTTTATTTTATTTTTCCTAATCAAACGTACATTTTCAAAACTCAACTCAACTGCAATCACAATATTTTCAAAACTCCATTTCTAATTGTTCTCCCATACTGTCCCTAGATGTTTTGTTGAGACAATTGAGGTTTTTAATTACAAGAGGGGATATATTTTAATTTGATGTGAATACCCGTAGTTTGAGTAGGAACAAACTTGAATTTCAACAATTTGTGGGGGAGCTAATTCAAACAAATGAATATTGGAAAGAGGCAAAAAAATGGTTTTTCTCAAATTTTATGGAGATTATTTGTTAAAATAACAAGAATATAGGTAAATTTTTAAAAGAACAAAATGAGTGAAGAGAACTTGAGCCGCCACTAATTATTGTTATTATGCTGTCCACTTGGTAAGTTTTGGTATTTCGTTAAAGAACTAACATCTTTAGTCGAAGGAGTTTGCTTTAGCATTAAGTCATTTTAAGCCAAATCTTCTTTTTTTTTTTTTTTTTTTTTTTTTTTTTTTTTTTTTTGTCTTTTCGTCTAACAAATCTATAATTGTAGTAAAGGAAAGTGGTAAGATCTAGAAGTTCCTATTGATTCCCAACCAACCTGGCTTTTGTTTCCTTCTCAAAGATGGGACAATTTTGCTTTTAAAAAGCTTGTCATAAAAACACTGGATTCCTTAGAATCTTTGACAAGATACTTTCCACCCAACTTTTGTCGCTTTTCAAAGATTAGACCCTTTTTTCAATACACGTTTATAAGGAAAATTGAAATTTTGTCTAAAACGTAACTCTCCATAAATAATTGTTTTACTGTCTTCTCCAACTGCCCTCACGTTTCTTAATTTTTAGAATTAAAAAATCAAAGACATTTGATGGAAATGCTTTCTGTGAATACTTAATTTCGTTTAGGACCATCAAATATTGCTCAGCAGGTTTTGTCAGATCATACATATTTTTTTTTATAACATGATTTTGATGTAATTTAATAGTTTAAAAATAACTAATGACGGTAAGGTAATTCTCTCTCTCTATATATATAAATATATTTTCAAGGGAAGGGTTTTCTTTATGGAAATGCAAAATTGCTATTTCTATGGGGCAATGTCATATTCTAGAATTCTTCCTCAATGAAGTGATGGACATCAATTCCTGACAAAATCGCTAACCCCAAGCTATCGGAGTATGAACACCAACAAAACTCTGAAACATATTTCCCTTGAAGCCGATTTCTCCCAAATTATGTTATCTAAAGAGCCCGGTGTAAGATGGATTTTAATGATTTATCTGCATGATGGATAGTGTCATATTTTAAAAGTTTTCCTCAATTAAGTGATGGACATCAATTCTTGACAAAATGCTAACCCCAAGCTATCGGAGTCTGATAACCAACAAAACACTGAAAAACATTTCTTTGGAAGCCGATTTCTCCCAAATTTTGTTATCTAAAGGGCCCGGTGCAAGATGGATTTTATTGATTTATCTGCAGACTTCCGGAAACCAACTAGACATCTCCGGTAGAATGTGCCAAGCATTATTTAAATGAAAAAATTGGAAATTAAGTATAATGATTTCTCTCTTACAAAATTCTGACAACGATAACAAAACCCAACCAGTTATAATCTTCAAAGCTTTGAGTAGAAAACTGCCCAGACAACCATCTAATTCTTGCAGAAGTTCGCCATGAAAATCTTATCAAGACCTTGACAAACAGAAGAGGAGTAAACATAGCAGCATCAAATTATCACATATGTTTTCTTTGTCGAAGATAGCTGTAGCCCGTGCTGAATTCACTGTCATGAAATCTCATGAAAGTTATTTTAGAATTGCAGCATTTATCATAGATAAGCTCCTACTCCAAGTCCACCGGCCTGCTTCTAGAAGTTTTTCAATAATCTTCTCGAAGAGCTTCTAGTCTCGAAAAGAGCTTCCCGTTAAAGCCAGATGCAAAAGGCTCTTATGAGTATACTTTAAAATATATATCAATGTTTATGTAGACATTGTAACTTCTTTTGAACATTTTTATTAGTTGTCAGCAAACTTTAAAATCATTTTAACTTCATAAGGTTTGTTAAACATGTAGTTTCCAAATACTTACTGAAAAGTCACAATTTTGTTTATCTTATTACTAATTACATTATATGATTAAAAATAAAAGAAAAAGCTCTGCCAAACAAACGGGCCTAATTGTCCAACAAGACAGAAGTGTGTGTTTGTATATTCTGTAGCATTTTGCAAAAATATTGTGTTGGCTACCCCATATATCCATTTACTGTGAAACAACAATTTGATCTGAATTGCTGGAAATGTCTCAATTACCAATTTACTCGTTAATAGCACTTTAAAAATTGTGTAGTCTTCCTAGACAAAGAATAAAGGAATAATTCCAATTAAAAAATTCCCTCCAGATTCAAGTGAAGTGAATTATTCAACCTTGAATTACAGGGAATTAAAACAGTATCTCCTCATATTTTAAATCCTCTATTTTTTATTTTTAATATTGGTGAGACAAAACAATGTAACAGAAAGGGGATGGAAATATAAGTTAAAATCGTCCGTTACTTAAACACCACCTAAATTAGACAAAGTTTCTAGGTTTACTCATACTAATCGTAACCCATATACCCATGCAGAATCCTTATTATTATTATTATTTTTTAATGGTATGGGACAATGAAAATACTTATTAAAGAGAAATGAAAGCACTCTAAGATTTTGGAACTCGGAGCTCCTACATAAACTTGTCACGTCCCACCCTCAGACATAGCCCTAATGGGGATAGCCATCCCGAACCTTAGTTGAAGGCAAAATTCATTTAACTTCATCTTATATATCTTTCCTATGCTGCGGATCTTTACAAAATGATAGGTGTAAAAAAGAAGGGGAAAAAAAACAGTAACAAAACCACAGATAAAAAGAAAAGAAGAGCTTTATTACCAAATAGTGAATTCCTTTTCAAGCTACAATTCTCAAGAGTAAACAAGACATGTAATTTCTGGAAAGAAAAACGAAAGCTTATCGAGAAGAAATAATTTTATTGATTCTTCTTTTCATCAAGTTTATTGGTGCTTCAGTACAATAGGGCTCCTAACAAAGTGCATACCATCTGACCATTTCAACTGTCCAAAGAAATAGTCATTACGCTTCTCAACACCCTTAGGCTTGAAAACAATTTTAAACTTTTTCTCTTGACCAATTCTTTGAATTTCAAGCGTTTCGGCTTAACAGAAACTGAAACCCCATACGGTGCCTTCACATACGCAGTGTAGGTGCTGGGTTTGCCAACATTCTTCACTTTTCTAGAGACAATCACCGGTTCTGAACCAAGGTTAGGTACCGTAATCGAAGGGTAGTTGAAGTTCGTCAAAGGGAACGACTTGGAACATTTGTGTGGCTTATTAGAGAATAACTTTATAGTAGTGTCGTTGTAGCCATGGGCACATAAGAAGTGGAAATAATCATCAACGGATAAGTCATAGACAAGTCCAGGTTCCGCAGCACGATTTGGTTGGATATGACCCGCCCCATATGCAAAAGGTGTAGCCGATTGCATTGTTGCCGCATCTAGCATATGCTCCCTGCTACCATCACGAATTCTTGCTGAAAAAGTTGTAGGTAATAGAAAATTATGAAGGGCAATATTTAGCAGGAGTGAATTTTAGGGAACAAATTGTTTTAATCTAGCTAGTTTTAGTTTGAGATTATGTTTTGCACCAGTAGTCATGATAGCGGATCTAATAGCGGCGGGACTCCAAGTCGGGTGAAGGGTTTTGATGAGACCAACTACCCCAGCAACGTGAGGGCATGACATTGAAGTCCCTGATTGAACATTGAATGGAACTCGACGCTTATCCGACATTACATCAACTGCACCGGTAGCTTTAGAATATGAAGCAATGATGTTCACTCCTGGTGCTATTATATCCGGCTGAAACGAAAAAGAACATAATGACATAGAGTTAAAACAATCCTAGCATAGAATCTAGAGGAGTTAACAGTAAAATGTTAATTAAGCTGACCTTTAGAATCGCGGGCTCAATGACATTAGGTCCTCTCGAAGAGAAAAAAGCCACCAGGGGAGCTGGTTTTACTCCCACTTGAGTCTTAACCCTTGTCAAGTAAGCCATAGGAGTCCTGCTTACATAGACGTAGCACATCAATGAGACACTTGAGCAAGTCATCATTAAGTGGGTTAGAAAAAACAAAATAAAAACCGAAAAAAGTTAATTTATCCATTTGTCCCTAAACTATGAGTATAATATATGTCACTTTGGTTCATGAATTTTTTATTTTAGTAAATTTAGTTCTGAACTTTTGATTTTTGGTAGTTGTGGTCCCTAACAGTGGAATTGATGAAATAAATCATTTTAATTTATTGTAATAATCATGTTTCAGCTGCATGTTAACATAAAATTCTATAAAAATGATTACACTAAGCAAAAAA
Source organism: Ficus hispida (assembly GCA_025413025.1). NCBI lineage: Eukaryota > Viridiplantae > Streptophyta > Magnoliopsida > Rosales > Moraceae > Ficus > Ficus hispida. The sequence continues at coordinate 32,625,749 of CM046374.1, forward strand.
ACTTTCCTACTTATTCTAATTAAACCTTTAAAACAAAAACCTTTTGAACTTAATGCAATAATTTCTTTAAAATTTTTGGTTATTATGCGATCGCGATACTATTATCTATATTAAATTTCAGAAATAATCCTTCAATTTTAATGTGATGGACCAAAACTACAAAAATTAAAAGTCCAGGAACTAAATTTATCAAAATAAAAATTCAGATACCAAAATGATAGAATTACCCATAGTTCAAGGACTAAATCAACAAATTAACTATTAAAAAAAAAAAAAAAAAGCAGTTCCAGAATAAGTCTACTTTGTAGAATTGAGGTAATCAAAGACGAATTCGCCGTCGGTGAAATTGATATGAGAAGCAGGGAGCAAATGAGGATCAGCAATGACATCGTTCCACCTTCCTATATCATTAGCCAAAATCATTCCAACACCACCCGCGAGAGCAGCCTGCTCACCCACTTTGGCTCTCGCAATTTTGCCCCAAACGCAGACCAAGATCTTCCCCTTCACCTTCTTGGGATCAAGGGCTCCTGGCTTACATTGTTGACTGCATAAATACGTGTAAAATTTTAAATGAGAAGTAATATGCTTTATAATTGTTGCTCTAAAAGTGCAAGATTTTGTTGGGAATATTGGTTTTACTCACGCATCTGAAGTAGACGCTTCAGTGGCTTTAGCATCCGCACCACTTATCAATGGATAAAACTTCTGCGATGGCAAGGCTCTAGAGGAAAGACTTGCTCCCTGGCATTCAAAATGCCTAGAATCTTAGCTAGGAATATAATATAGATTCCAAATATGTTGAACTAAACAAACATTGATAACTTGTTAGTTCTAGTGATCAACTTAATTATTGTTATACTTATGTGGTTGTATACAGACATAGTATAGCAGAAATTTCATGCTTAACTCTATTATAATGCCAAATTCGAATCCCCCACTCACGAATTAAAAAAAAATGATAATTGTCATGTCTATAAAAGTTGTAGACAACTTGGTAACCCGCTAATGTTATTTGTTCCGGTGATCCTGAAAACTAAAAGCAATGAAAGTAAGGCATACCTTGAGGTGCTTTTTGTTACCAAGAGCAACATAACTTGTGAATTCACGATCAATTGTACTACCACCTACAGTTACAATCCACGGTGACACATTCGATACGGTCCCGGGATCAGGTCCTTCATTGCCACCAGCTGCCACCACTGCTATACCGTTTGCAGCAGCATGGAATGCCCCTATTGAAATTGAGCTGTCAAAAAATTCCGAAGGCGAGGCCCCAATAGATACAGAAAGTACATCAACACCATCACCAATGGCAGCATCGAAGGCGGCTAAAATGTCAGCATCAAAGCACTCGTTCCCATTAATCGGCTGCCAGCAAACCTTGTAAGCTGCCACACGGGCTCTCGGGGAACCGCCCTTTGCGGTACCATTGCCGTAGCCAAACACATTTGCACCATCGACGAAGTTACCACCGGCTGTGGAAAGGGTATGAGTCCCATGACCGTTATGGTCCCGTACGGAGAACAAGTTTTGGTTGTTTAAGGGAGAGAGGGTGGACTTGTTAGCCTTCAAATAAGCTAGATATCCGTTGATATAGTACCTTGCTCCTATCAGTTTCCTACAGATAGTAACCATAGAAATTTGGATTGTCACTATTTATATTTTTTTTGGGGACAATCTTAATAGAAACGTTGAAATATTAAAAAAAAATTGAATTTTTTTATATAGAAAAAATTCAGATATAATGTTTCAAACTTTCATAATTATTATTTATTTTCTGGAGAAGAATTTGTTAAAGGAAAAATAGTTAAGAGAAACAAATAAGAGTGGAAAGAGAATGGACCTGTTGCAACGTACTCCGTCTTTGACACCACACTGACAAATTCCACGCCACTTTGACGGAATTGATCCGATCCCTTGGTCGCTAAAGCTCTTTGATTCAGGCCAAACACCTATCACATAGAAAGAATAAAACTGTTTATCCATATAAATTACTATTTTCAATTAAAAATTTTATCCTTGCTTGTGTCTCAGCTAAGATTAATTTTTAGATCCGTCACGATATAACTCCAATAAAATGCCAATACAATAGGAAAGTTTGGTAACCTTTTATATCAGAAAAAATATGCTAAACGAGAAACATAATTGTCAAAACCCAATTTCTCGGATTCGTTGTATGAATACATTTTCTTTTCTTCTCAACTTTGACCGAAAGAAAAATAGAAAGAAAAATGAGAAAACTTATTGTGGTTGCAAGCTTTGCCTAGAAATGATTTCACATCCATCTCAATAATGAGGTCTTAAGTTCAATTCCCCCAAAATCGACTTTCGAAACACACAAAAACTTCAAAAAAAAATTAAAATTACCAGTATCAATGTTTCCAATGATCGTATCTTCACCATACCGCGCCTTCTTCCAAATAGAGTCTAAGCCTCCGTTTCTCTCCATCCTAAGAAAATCCCATGAACGGGTCGTTTGTAGTTTCATTGCTTTATTTAAGAAGACCGATACGACATCTGGATGCTCTGTAGATGGAGGATATTCAAAGCCATAATTGGTCTTAAATAAAATAAATAGAGGAAAACAGAGGAAAAGGAGAAGCAGAGGAAAACAGAGAACATTGGAGAATGTTGTCTGATAATCAAAGTGTCACATACTTGCAATCTCCGCGGCTTCTACATCGTCAAGGATTGCTGCAAAGCCATTAATGTGTCTATTATAAGAATAGAAAATGGCGTCTTTAGCATTCTCATCGCTGTCGCAAGAAAATTAAAACGAAGGAACAAAGTTAGAGCTTCATGGTATAAGAGGAAAACAGAGACAATGGAGAACATGTATCGAAATTTAAGTTATTAATTACCTTCCCAAGTATGATCCAAGAAAACTATAATGTGAATTTGTCGCGTGCTCTAGATCAGCCAACGTAGGATTTGGACCGTGTGAATGTGATCCCAAGTACACAACATAAAACTGCAACACATAAGAATTTCAAGGCCATTAATGGTGAAAGGAGTTTTCAAATTCATGAAGAGAGAAATGAACAAGAAAGAAGAGCTATGCTCGCCTTTTTTGCGGCCTGCGTTGGCGATTGGAATAGCGAAACAACAAGAAATGATAGAAGTAAGCAAGGAATGGAGGCACAATATGACCTCATGGCTCTGCTTTGAACCATCTCTTAAGTTTTGTTTGTTGAATGCCTGAACTACAAAAATTTTGCAGCAACAAAATTTTCTTATAGGATTGTCTGAACATTTCCCTTCTCTTTTTGTTATTTATTTTAAAGACAACAAATATCCACAACAATGGTCCCACCTTACTTTTCTATCACGGGGGGTTGAAAAAACAATAATGGTACTATGTACTTTTTAACATCTAAGTACTAATCTCATAATTCAAAATTTTCGCAAGAGGAAACTCATGAAGAATTGTACCGGATTTGTAGTTTTATTATTGTTATTATTATTATTATGAATATGTCTGTCATGTTTAGAGTGAATATAGGTATCAGTGTCTAAGGCAGCTTTATATTTCAGTATAGGACATATACTATAGAAAAAAAAAAAAAAAAAAAAAAAGGAGTACAATTTAGTGGGTGTACATCCAAAAACTGAATGAACAGAATGTCAATGGGGAAAATGAAAAAATCATGTTTTTTAGATTTTTCTTTTTTTAAATCACTGATAGCGTGCACTCCCACTAAGCCTCAAGTGGCTTAACTAGTGACGGATCTAGGATTTTTATTCCAAAGGGTTTTTTTCTCCCCTAAATATTTCGTTGAGACAATTGAAATTTTTAATTTCGGGAGGAGGCTATATTTTAATTTGATATAAATATTTGCAGACTTAAGTAGGAGCAAAATTGAATGTAAACAATTTGTGGGGGGAGCTAATTAAAATGAATGAATATTGGAAAGAGGTGATAAAAATGGTTTTTCTCAAATTTTGTGGGGATTATATTAAAACAATAAGAATAATTTTGGTGTAGCATTAAGTTAGACATTTTAAGTTGTAATCTGTCTTTTCTTTTTCTCTAACAAATCAAATAGTAGTAGTAAAGGAGAGTGGTAAATTCTAGAAGTTCCTTTGATTCCCTACCAACCCGGCTTTCGTTTCCTTCTCAAAGATTGGCCATTTTTGCTTTTGAAAAGAATATCATGAAAAGCTGGATTCTTTAGAGGCTTTGACTAGATAATTTCCAACCAAACCCAACTTTTGTTGCTTTACAAAGATTAGAGATAGACCCTTTTCTTTTCTTTTTTAATAAACGTGTATCCCAAAGATTAGATTATTCTCTTGACAGAATATTAGATTAAAACCCTCCCTAATTAATTATTTAACTGCCTTATCCAACACGTCTCTCCCTTTTTTTTTTTTTCAAGAAATATAAAATCAAAAAGACTGATGACATCTGATAAACTAATTCAAGGGGGATGAAACTGGTAAGAGTGAACTATGCAAATGATAACTTGTGACGTTTATTTTTAAACACGAGTTATGTGAAAAGTTTAACATGATTGGGGACGCCAATTCTAAATAGTTTGGAAGATGAGGTGACATACAAAGTTAGTGAAAGGTGACCAGATAAGAATGTCATTTGGAGACTTGATGTTTTGATGGCGGAAAAAGCAATTAATAGTGCGGTAGTGGATGTCGACATCAGTCACTCATAGATGCCATCTTTAGTCTGACCATGCAAGAATGTTGCTCTTGTGTGTAGATCCTTCACTGCAAAACAACTTGGTGAGAATTCGATAGAAGCAATATGGTTAGTGTAAAATTAAGAAATAGAAACCAAGTTCTTCTTCATATTAGAAACACAAAGAACAGTTTCAAAAGAAATATTAATTAGGAGAAGAGAGGGTTGTAGATCCAAGGAAGAAGAAAATAATGGAGGGTCACAATTCTAAGCAATCATTAAGGGAGGAAAAATTCCGGAACTTATATATTAGGGGAGTTGTTTCCATAATTTTCTTTATATCTAAAGGTTATATGTGTTGGGTTTAGCCCATTTGGCGGACAAAAATTTAATTGAGATTGGAGTATCCAATGGGCCCCCTTAACTATTATTTTGTATCACTATGATGCAGATTTAAGCTTAAAGTTTTCATTAAATTGATACAATTGGATTCCAAATCTCTAAATGTCATATTCATCTGATTCACTATTAGAAACCTAGGCCTAACCCGACCCAAATGTCTAAGCCAGGTCGGGCCAAGAGTAGACCAAAAACACATGTAGGACTGGCCTATTTGGTCCGGCTCATAAATGAGCAGACCATTAGTTTCAACTCTAAATGTATCACTTAAAATCTATCATTTACAAATCGAGTTTATAACCTTTCATATAAGTTGCACTAAAAGCCTTCCAAGAAAAAAAATAAATAAATAATCTATTTGAGAAGGTTTTAACACAATTTGTAAAATGTAAGGGCTAAGTATACTATTTCTGAAAACAAAAATGGAACCCAACATTGTAATAAAATATAAAGGATGTTTTTGTTCTTATCCGTTTTACAAAACAAGCTTTGGGTGCTGGAAACATATAGCTAAAGTCGAATTAGATTAGAGAAAATTATCTAAATAATAGGTTTTTTTTTTATCTGTTGATCAGTATGACACAAATTTCTCACTCTTGATCAAAATGACATAAATTTTAATTAATTTTAGTTTAATTTTATATCATATTAATCAAGTATTGATATTTTATATCATATTAATATAATTATCTCTAAATTTATGTCATACATACTTTTCCTAATTAATTATGCAAAGTAAAGGGATGTTTTCGGAGTTTCGTCAACTTTGGGCTTCAAATTCTTAATCCGCATACACAGTAAGTGATGGACACGAACCAGGACATGGGCTGCATGTGGCCTCAATTCTGTTCATAGGTCTTTCGTTATAGGCTGAGGAAAGGCATCCCATGGGCTATTCACCAAGCCTAGTTTGGTTCGTTGTTTGTGTGTGTAAGAGAATTACAGATATAAGTATTTTAAACCCAACTTTAAAATATCAATTTATAATTTATGTATCATAATTTTATTAATAAATATAATCAATTGATATATCAATGCTTTTAATATTTATTAATGAAAAGAACGACAATTCATATACTAAATAAGCTGGTACTCAAAAATTGGGATTGGAGTTTGTGTCCTCAAGATTTTTCTTTTTAAAATTATTTAAAATAAATAATATTTTGTAAATTCTTTATTTACGAAAATTTTTTAAGGTAATTATATCATAAATGTGCTTAGTAAATAAATTATTTATATAAATATAGTACTAATCGCAAATATTTTTTAACAATAATATTTTTAAGATAATTTTTATCCCAAATATACTTTGTAAATAGATTATTTACCTGTTATTTGTCCTCAACAAAAAAGTTTTCTACTATTATATTTTATTATTAGAGGTTTTTGACCTATTTCCCTCATTCTCCCTTACAAAAATTACAGTAAATAAGTTATATTTAAAAAATAGTTATGAAAAATAGCATATTTCAAATATTTGAGATAAATAATATAGAGATATGGCAAATAGTTTACATAAATTATAAGGAATTTTAAATATGTTACTTACCCTAAATATTGTTAGAATATGTTATTTACTTCTTTCTCACTATATATAATGGCTAGTTCAAAATTGTTACTTCAAGCTTCCAATCTATGGTTACGTAGCCCTTTTGTGATTTGATTAACATATTCAAATTTGACATTCGTTATACTTGGTCTTATAAAAAGAAGTTAGGCATATGTTATACGCTTTTGGCATTTGCTTGTTACATTGTCATTTTCATTTTATTTTTAAATTTATTACTGTAAGTTTCCAAACTTAATATTTCAGACACAAAAATTAAATATAAAATTTAAAAGAACATTACTTTTTAAGGAACATAATAGAACAATATCAAACATGTAATTCTTAAATTTTTGTCGTGTCAAATGTGGGATTTATAATTTTTATATTGACATTGGTGTCAGAGACTACAAAAATCAACTTGCATGGTAAAAATATTCATGGACAACCTAATCTCTCTCAAGCAACCGTGTGGACCTAACTTTTTAGTTATTTAATTATTTTTTTTGACAAGGCGGATGTGAAAAATGGACGGTCAGATCTTTCTCTACCCAAAAACCTAGAGCATGTCTGAAATCAACGGCCAGAAAAGGGTTGGTCACACCTATAGAAGGACAAGATGTGGAGGAGAAGAAGAGAGCTGAAAAAAGGGTTAGGAGCCGCCTATGTAAATCTGCAGAAGACGAGAGAGAGGAGAAAATATGGAGAGTTTTTGGAAGAATCCAAAGGCTTGTGGTGTGGGTGAGTAGGAAAGATTGAGTTTTTACTTTGAAATAATTCCTTCGAGAATTTTTTGTTCATAAAATCGAAGTAAAAAAGCCATCTTTCCTACTCCACCCATGCCTCAAGCTAAGGATTTGTATGTATATATATTTATATATATGTTTTTCAAGCTTTAATCTTTTTTTCCCCTTCTTTTTGCCCACTTTAGCTGCTGAACTACGGTTAGATTTGCATAAACATGTATATCCAACTTTAACAGCTTATATTTTGCAGGGTAGATTCTGTTTGCAGTTTGTGTCATAATTTTTTTGCAGATCTTGCTTTTTTACCTTTTTATTTTTTTTATTTCATAGTTGTTTTGTTGATGGGCTGATTTTTGTTTATTTTTATATTTTTGAACAGGGGTGGGTGATTCTAGTTCTAGACATCAACGGTGCTAATTTTATCGTTAACTGTGTCTGCAACGACTCATTTAGCAGTTTATTTGATTTTATGTAAAAAAGCTCCTAACTTACTACCATGAGAAAAATATACCAAATAATCACTTTTTTTTTTTTGGTTTTCTTTTTCTGAAAATTCTTGTTACATAAAACAAATAATTTGTTGTCCATGAGGATAGAAAAGAAATATAACAAATTTTTCTGAAAGAAATGAGAAGAATCAATTAATTGCTTTCTTCCTAGTACTAAATATCACCACTCCAACACACCCTAGTTGAACTTCACTACAATCGGACTTCTCACATAATGCTTTCCATCCGACCATTTCAACTGTCCAAACACATACCCTTTAGCCGATTTTCCCACACCCTTTGGCTTCAAAACAATGTTGAACTTCTTCTCTTCGCCGATTATGTCAAACTTCAAGCTTTTCGGCTTAACACTAACTGAAACCCCCGTCGGTGCCTTCACAGATGCGGTGTAGGTGCCCGGTGTCCCAACGTTCTTCACCTTTCGCGATACGATGACAGATTTCGAACCAAGATTAGGAACCACGATTGAGGGGTAGTTGAAGTTGGCTAGAGTGAATGATTTGGGACACTTGTGTGGCTTGTCCGAGAATATTTTTAGCAGTGTTTCATTGTAGCCACGGGCACATAAGAAGTTCAAGTAGTCATTCGTGGTCAAGTCGTAGACAAGCCCTGGGTCATTGGCACGGTTTGGTTGGATGTGCCCTGCGCCATATGCGAAAGGAGTCGCTTCCTTCATGGACGAGTCTAGCAATGGCTCCTTGTTGTCATCTCGGGTTCTGGCTGCAAACGGAGTTGGTAATGGAAAATTAGGAATGCTTGCACAAAGTTTAAAATGCAGTTTCCGAAACAAATAACAAAGGGTTTCTAGTCCTGATTTTTTGTACCTGAAGTCATGATAGCGGATTTAATAGCGGCGGGACTCCAATCTGGGTGAAGTGTTTTCAGGAGACCAACAATCCCGGAAACATGAGGGCATGACATAGAAGTCCCGGATTCAGTGTTAAAAGGGACACGCCGCTTATCGAAATCTTGGTCAGTTGGTCCGGTAGCTTGGGTGTAAGCGGCAATGATGTTTACTCCCGGTGCTGTGATATCGGGCTGAAAGATAAACGATAAAAAATAAAAAAATCTATAAAGAACAGCCCGAAATGGATTAAAATGGTGAAAAAAAATAAATGAGCTAGTAGATGAACCTTGAGGATGGCCTGCTCAATAGTATTAGGACCTCTTGATGAGAATGAAGCCATGAATGGAGCTGGTTTGACTCCCACTTCTGTCTTTACCCTTGTCATGTAAGCCATAGGAGTCCTGAAAATCAAATTAAATATTCGACTAAACAAAAAGCTCAAAAATTTAAGCTAGAAATACAAGAGGTATATAAAATGAATAAACAAAAATTGTAGATTGGTACTTGGTGGAGTTAAGGTAATCAAACACGAATTTTCCATCAGTGAAATTGATGTGAGAAGCAGGGAGCAAATGAGCATCCGCAATAATCTCGCTCCCGCTCTTAAGATCATTAACCAGAATCATTCCAACGGCACCCGCAAGAGAAGCGTGCTGACCCTTTTCAGTCCTCGCAATATCGCCGCGAATGCAGACCACGATCTTTCCATTCAGCTTCTTGGGGTCAAGGGTTCCGTTCTTACATAGCAAACTGCACAAAAATGAGAATTGCGTTACAAAAAATTGAGATTTTTGAACTCTTTGTATCTCGAACTTAAAATGACATTTTACTATCAATAGATTGCTTTTACTCACGCCTGCGAACTAGGAACTTTAGCGGCTTTAGCATCCGCTCCGCTAATCAATGGATAGAACTTCTGAGATGGCAAGGCCTTGGAGGAAAGACTTGCTCCCTAATATTTCAAAGAAGGTGAATGTTAGAGCAAATGATCATTCAAAAATAATACCATAAAAATAATTCAATTTTAAGATACCCTACTTATACAAACTAAGCAAACTAGAAAACAAATAAAAAATACTTCAAAAAAAAAAAAGAAAAGAAAAGAAAAGAAAAGAAAGTTTTAAAAAAATAAGAAAATTACTAATAGTGCGTTTGGATATCAGATTCAGTCTTAAAATTTCCATCTTAGATTTTGAAAACCAACCAATTCTAGCATTAAAAATTCAATTCCTAACTTGTGCATTAAATGCACCCTAAATTTAATTACACTCCGGAAACTAAATGTAATCATGAAATAATGTAAATCCCAGCTCATATTAAATTTAACATTAAGACGAAAAGTATCCTAATCTCCATCACACTGCTTCTTCACATTGCTAGAAATACTTAAAAATGAAAAGTACGAAAATTTATACCTTGAGGTGCTTTCTGTTTCCAAGGGCAACATAACTGGAGAATTCGCGGTCAATTGTGCTTGCACCGACAGTCACCATCCACGGTGCGACGTTGGAAACAGTCCCCGGCATAGGCCCCGAATTCCCAGCTGAGGAGACCACGACAACGCCGTTCTTAACAGCGTGGAAGGCCCCAATTGAGATCCCGTCTACAAAAAACTCCGAGGGCTCACCACCAAGAGACACAGAGAGCACATCAACACCATCGCTTATAGCGGTCTCAAAGGCAGCAATGATGTCGGCATCAAAGCACTCGTTGCCGTTGACTGGCGGCCAGCAAACCTTGTAAGCAGCCACACGGGCTCTAGGAGAACCGCCCTTTGCAGTGCCATTGCCGTTGCCAAAAACAGTCGCGTCCGTGACAAAGCTTCCGCCGGCTGTGGAAAGGGTGTGAGTGCCATGACCCTCATGATCCCTTATGGAGAATAAGGTGGAGTTTTGTGTAGGGGTAATTGTTTTGTTGTTAGTCAATAGATATGCAGCATATCCTTTGTTGAAGTACCTTGCTCCAATCAACTTCCTAAAAGATGGCAAATGAAGAAAGTAATAAGGGATATACATACACATATATAAATATATTTGTGTCACGAAATCAGAAATTTTGATAAGGGGTTAAAAACTATAAGTTTTTCATTTTTAAAAGAATAAAATGAAATTCTTTAACTTTTATAGGACAATATTTGTAAATTTTGGTCAAATACAAATATACATACACATATATAATTATATCTATGTCAAACAGTGACGAAACCAGGAATTTTGACAAGGAGTTAAATTCTATAAGTTTTTAATTTTTAAAAGAATGAATTGAAATTTTTAAACTTTTAAAGGACGCTATTTGTAAATTTTGGTCAAATACATATATTAAAAACATAATCAAGAAAAAGTTGAGGGTTGAGCCTCCTTGGGCCTTAGTGCCTACGTCCTTAGTTTTCACATTTCATTCTTGATTAAAGATATACGAGGTTTTTCAAAAAAAAAAAAAAAAAAAAAAAAAAAAATCAATCCCAAATAAATATGACTGAATTATTTTCCCTTCGGGTTGATTTCTTGTTTCTAACTTTTCTAGTGCTCTTACAAGACATTCCATCAACAACTTTTAAACTTCATTTGGAACTCTTAAAAAAATACAAAAAGAAACAAATTTTTAGTAGTATTGATACAAGTCAAGGAAGCAACAATCTTTCTATAGAATGGAAAATTTTGCTGTTTAATTTTTTTTAATTGATATTAGTAATAAATAAGATTATAAAGGTTAAATTTGTAAATTCATGAACTAGATATTCTTCATGATGCATACAACACCCCATAAAAGTAAAGCTGCATGTAAAAGTAATAGGGTATAATTTCAAGTGGCATATGAAATTAACAAATCATTGTTTATATTATTCAGTACTAAATATATAAAAGGTGAGACACAAATGTTGTTGCCACCATTGTCAATGTCAACACAAATAATAATTGAAATTACTTTATAAAAAAAAAAAAACATTAAGGGATGTTTGGTCAACTCTAGCATAAATGATCTAGAAAAAGCAATTTTGATGTGGATAATACAAGAAAGTCCCTTTTTTGTTCCCCTATTACACATGTTTGTGCATATATTTGCATTAGAAGCACAAATTTGCCCTCACATTGTATCCAAATATCTGAACTTTGCATATACAAATTTAAAATATCTAACATAACACAAATAATATGTGTGACAACTTTTAATTTGGGCCACTCTTTTTTTTTTTTTTTTTCAAACTTTATGATAAAGTTTGATATCAATTGCTTGAAAAAGTGCCATTTTTTTTTTATGGTAAATGTTCACCTATCAAAAACTGTCCAATGCCAAGAAAAGAATTCTCATAACTAAATGAACCACAAGAAAACCAATCTGATGGCAAACTACTTTAGCATTAGATGTGGCGATTTATCACGTAACATTTTCGAAGCATGGCAGAGATAAACCTGTTGCAATGTACTCCGTCATTTGTGTCGCGTTGACAAGTTCCGCGCCATTTCGATGGGATCGGTCCTAGCCCTTCGTCGCTAAAGCTCTTTGATTCCGGCCAAACACCTTAAGAAACAAGTATGATTAAAATCATTTCCAAAATGACAAAGCAGTGTCAAAAATAGAATGCAGCAATTGACAACGGGAGGCTTGTGCCAACCACTGCCCTTAGTCTCCCTGTCTCTGACCTCACTATATCGATATCCGAAACATTGGGCCAAATATTCATTTTATGTACATAATGAAAATGGGTCCTTTTATGATAGGATATCTAAACAATATCACATGTTCTTACATCAGATATGTCAAAATTCTGATGAAAACCTGACGTATTAAAACTATATAATACTATCAAGATTATCTTTTATATTCTACTGAAAATTCTAGACAAAAACCAAAAGCAAATATATAAGTAGTCAAGTTTGAAAAAAATAATTATAGTAATAATTAGTGTGCCTACTTTTTAACAACTTTGCTTAGGATAGAAAAAAAAAATGTTTCTAATAGGATATCTCTACTAGTGTTATACATTTCTAAGATAAGATCATACCAAATTAATTTAAGAACATAAAAGTATGCAAACTCGACAAATTCTGATAAAAATCAGACATTTCGAAACCGCATAGTACCAAAGAGACATTTTTCCATACCCTACCTATTAAAAAGAATTCTGCACAGGGTTGAAAGTAGATTTGTGTAGTCAATATCTTTTTTTTTTTTGGTGCCCACTATTGACAACTATTTTATAATGGGGTTAAAAAAACTGTTCCTATGTGCAGGAAAAAAAAAAAAAAAAAAAAAAAGAACGGAAGCACATGGTTTAAACATTATGCAGCTTTAAGATTTTTCTTTCTTTCTTTTTCTTTATTATTATTATTTCCCTTTTCTCCGTCAATTTGCATAGAATTCGGATTCACAGAGAAGGGCAGGCACTGACAATAGAAACTGTCATTAAGCTTACATTTGGTTCATCGGTTGGAGAGAAACTTTTAAATTGGAGTTTGTTGACTTTTTAAAAATTAGTTATAATTTTTTTGATTTTTCAGGAAAAAAAAAAACTGAGATAAAAAAATACAGTTTAATTAGAATTAAGTTGAAATGTCAAACAAAGTATAACAGTTATATATCATGTATGTGCTTTTTTTCACAAAGGTCAAACACTTGTAATTTTTCTGCAAAACGTGAGAGTGAGTTGGTCAAAAAAAAGAAGAAGAAATATTGGGTTGTTAGCACTTCAGAAATGAAAGTGGATCACTAAGGATTAACATTTTTTACCATAAAAAAAAAAACCCCATGAAATAATCAAGTCTTACATGCATAAAAAAAAAAAAAAAAAAAAAAAAAAAAAAAAAAAAAAAAAAAAAAAGCTTCCAAAGTCAACTTCAAGGAATTGATTCAAAGAATTTGGCAAGTCCCAAAAAACGTTAAACTATCAAATCTAAATTGCAAAAGCGTAATACCAATTGGTTTCGTACATATTTTTCAAGTGGATTGTTAATCGTATTTATATTTTTCTTTTCTTTTTTTGGCCTCATAAACTTGAAAAAAGATATGAAAAGTACCTGTATCCAAGTTTCCAATGATGGTGTCTTCACCGAAGCGAGCCATTTTCCAAATCGAATTGGAAGGAACAACTCCATTTATTTCTAATCTGAGAAAATCCCATGAACGTGTTGTGTGCAACTTCCTCCCCTTGTTTAAGAAAACCGAAACAACATTCGGATGTCTAAAGCAAATAAACAAAGCCCTTTTTCAGACATGTTAAAACAAAGAAAAAACAGAGGAAACAACAGGGGAAAACAGAGGAAATAACAGGGGAAAACAGAGTTTTGGTAAACATCACTTTTATGATACAATGAACTGCTTACTTGCAATTTCTTCGGCCTCGGATTCGTCGAGAATTGCAGCGAAGCCATTAATGTGTCTAGTGTATGAGTAAAAGATGGCGTCTCGCGCCTTCTCCTCGCTGCGAAAGAGAGTTAGAATGGGCAAAATAGAGTTAGAAGAGCAAGGAAAGAAAAACACAGTTGGTTTATTGAGCAAGGTTATTGTGTGAGATATTTTGAGTACCTTCCCAAGAATGATCCAAGTAAACTGTAATGCGACGTGGTAATCGTCTCGAGCTCGATCGAAGTAGGGTTTAGACCGTGCGAATGCGTTCCTAAGTACACGATATAAGGCTGCAACAACAAAAGAATTAGAAGAAGAAGAAGAAGGAGAAGAATTGTGTCAAGATTTTATGAATTGTGTTAAGAAACCAAGAAAGAGAAGTTACTCTTGCCTTTTTGGAGGCCTCAGCTGGTGTCTGAAACAGAGAGAAAAGAGCAATAATTGAGAGAACAAGTGAAGAAATGGCACAGTGTCCCATGGTTTTTTTCATTGATCTTCTCTGTTTTCCTCTGAAGAGAAGAAGTGAGAATTCCCCTGCTTTTATAGGTTTTTTCCCTCCTATTCTCGTAATAGCAAGATTTCTACGTTTGCAAGGGAAAATGGAGATATATATATATATATATATATATATATTATTCGTTTTCTTTTAAAAGGGTCGCTTTATTGTAATTGCCTACTTGGAGGGGTGGTTTTTTTTTTTTAATTTTAATTTTAATTTTTTTCTTTTGAAAATGGTAAGTTTCAAATTCAACAATTTAACTAAAAGTACGCGCATATATATATATATATATTAATTAGTTCTATACAGGGTACACATGAAAAGATATGAAGATATGACCTTATTAATTACCCCTTAATCCAATTTTGGTTTCAAAATCATTGGCCACAAATTGGGGAACTAAAATAGGAAATAAATGAATTGAATCCCTTCACCCTTTTTTTTTTAGGGTAAATTTTTTGATAACTTTTTTTGGGGGTAAATAATTGAGTTCCCTGACCTCCCAATAGTAAAATAAGCTTTTAGATTCTATTTGGGGGGAGAAATCTACAGAGATGCAAACTTTGCAAATACAAAATTTACGAAAGCATTACCAAAACTTTTTTTTTTTTTTTTTGGATCAAAATAATTTTACAACAAGGACAAGTGGTTACTCATTGAAGGGGGCATTTATATGTTTAACATTTTTTTTAAACTAGGATTTTTAGTTATATCAATCAAATTTGATAATAAATTTGGTATATCATATCATTATGCTTACATAATATATCCGTCAGATAAATAATTAACTTTAAGATATTATTAATTATCAGATATAACCTAAGTTCCTAATCATCATTGTCTTTCGTCATAATTTTTACCTTTTTTATATTATTAGGATAAATCACTTAAATATCAATTATTTATTTGATGAGTGTACTACACTTCTTTGTTTTAATCCCTTTTTCAAAACATGATTTCTTTTTCTTTCATTTTGAAATTTCATTTTAATTAAATTTATTGCAGTTTTATATGTTTATTAAGGTTTTTTTTTTTATTTTTTTAATTTCTTCAGAAGTATATAAGTAATGCTTTGAATGTATGGGTTTTCCAACTTTCCCTTAAATCTAACCTTTCTTTAGAGTCCTTGTTTGCTGGACGCTTCAACTACTAAAGCTTTGCAGACAAATAATGCCTTTCTTCTTTCCCCTCTTAACTTTTACTCTTTGTTTAAAGACTTAAAATGTTGACATCAAAGGTTTTTCTTTTTTTTTTTTTTCCCCTTTTTTTGCTTTTTTAATCTTATGAATAAATAGGAAAAAGAGTCATCTATTTACAAGTTTACAATTTAACAAAATCCTGACTTTTAGCCTTCCACTACATATTTTTCAAACAAAAACTGATGTCTGGCCATTAAAATAGGGATTTCGTATCTTCCCTTTTGAGTAAACACTATTACCAGTCAAAGCATGATATATATTAGAACTTAAAAAACAATGTTTTTCATTTCAACTTTCCTTGTACGTCCCAATGGAAATAGACTAATAGTAATCTATGAGAAATTGTTATCACAACATTCAACAAGAGAAATAAATTATTTGTATATGTATATGTGATTTGTAATTCATTTTCTTTCCTTGGACACTTTCATTGAAAATAGTAAATCCAAAAACTAAATCATTTTCTTAAAAAAAAAAAAAGAAAAAGAAAAAAGTAAATTTTTTTTTTATGTCTATTTCGTTTCGGACGTCCCAATGGGGTTCTAAATGATAGGATAATGTTACCCCAACAACCAATCTCACATATTTCCAACAAAAAAAAAAAGGAGGGGAAAAAAGGACCCTCATAAGGAGAGTGATGGACATGATTTGGGTGAAAATGTCCCTCATGTTAAGCGTCATTGTAGTTAAGTTTCCATGGATTAGCAAGAATTATTCTTATGTATGACAACAAACTTGTTCATTTGAAACAAGTTTGTCCACCAACATTCATTTTGATGGAGTAATTTGTGGATCCATGTAATCTAAATATTTTTTTTCTTCAAGTCATGCATTTGTAGTTTTTTTTTTTTTTTTTTTCTCACCATGTAATGTGACACAAATATATATGGCTCACTAAGTTATAGCCATGTTTCTATATAGTTGTTGCTTTTCTTTTTTAAGGAAGTGTAATATTAATATCAGTGAGATATTAGTGATTATTAAGTTGTTATGGGTTTAGCACAACAACTATATCACAACCTATTTCTTATTTTGAAGTTTAGAGTTTGAATCCCCTATTAAAGCCGTTTAGTAATAGGATTCCCAATTTGATGTGTACTAAGAGTATGCCAAGTGAACTTAAAATTTTGATTGGTGAATTTTTTTTGTATAAAAAAGATATATTTACAAATTGACAATAAACAACTCATTTGTTAGATTGATTGAGACCTAAGTTTGAATTCTCTCATATTTAAATTCAAATAATAGATACATTAATAAATAGTGTTAAGTAACTTATTAGGGGAACAACAGTCTATATTGGTCATTAAGACCCTGTGGAGTATATGAACCATGAAGGGTTAGCTATATAGCTTTCAACTTGGCATGGGTTGACTGCAATGTCTTGCCCCATTTATAAATAGTCTTCTGTTCCACCTTTATAATATTTTATTTATTAATTTATAATTAATAATTAGTTTACATGTAATTTTTATTTAAAATCTTATAACATAGACTATTTGTATCACTGAAAATTTTTACACGTAAAAAAAAGTTACAAGTATAAAGTGTCATATAAAAGAGTATACATATATATAAATATCCGTGCACGTACATTTATGTTATATGGAGCAACCAAAAAGGTTTTAGTTTGGAAATAGACTGATCTCAAGGACTTCATTTTTTTAGATATTTTTAAAAGCAACATGAGGACAGAGAAAAAAGAAACAAAGAAAAGAACGTTTATAAATTCTTTCTTTTTTCTTTTACTTGAGATTGAGACTCTTTGCTGATCTCTCAATTTTCGTTTTTGAAATGGAATATAAAGACCATAAAACTATTGGGCTTTGATTTCTGAAATGAACTTCACAAGGTCTTCGTTATTTGTTGTGTGCTTCTGAAAGAAAAAGTCTTTTGGGCTAAGAATTTCAAGCCCTAAGACTGTATTATTACAAGACAAGAGGGGAAAAAGAAAAAAAAAAAAAAAAAAAGATAAAAAGATCCTAATAATATTCTCTTCATATTCTTTCATCGTGTGTTTCTCTCTCCCACTCTTCTCTTGTCTATATAATATTGCTAGTCCCAAGAAGTTTTCTGTTTTAATTGTTGAAGCTTTTCTACACATTTTGATGTACCTAAATTATGGTTAGTACAGACCCTTTTGGGATTTGACTCTGAATTCATCTCCAAATTGGGGAAAAAAGAAAGGAAAAAAGTACTCCAGCTGGTTTCTTATAAGTAAGGTGAGTTAGTTGTGTTTTTCTTACTACAAAACGTGTCTGTATAGTTCTTCCTCCTGAAAAAAGTGTATGTATATATATATATATATATATATATTGCCTAATATCGATCTTGATATGTGCTTATATGCAATAAGTAAAGTTTCAAGATTGTAAGATGTTCAAGTCAATTTTTTAGCCATAGTCCATCATTTTTTGTACTTTTAGCGGTTTTTTTTTTTTTTTTTTTTTGGAACTTGAAGTGGAAGGATCTGAGGCATAGCTGTTCGCACGCCATGAGCATCGATTTACGTTTAGACTAAGTGAACAACAATATTCGGATTTAAATATGTTAATATTGATGAATATAGAGGATTGGTTTTAGACCTTAACAATGAAGGGACGTAAAAGTTTCTTTTATTGTATGAAATTTCATTATGTTGTCAGACAAAAAGATTGGCTAAAATTTTGAAATATATATTTGTCCAAAATTGGTTTTCTTTTTTTTTTTTTTTTTCATTATAATTTATACTAATATATAGTTCCAGCTATATATATCTGCAAAAGGGCCAACAAAATATTGGTGGAACTAACGTATGGTATTTTTTTTTACATGTAGACAACTTTAAAGTGCAGTTTGACCTACGTTTTGGTGAGGAAAAGAAAAGCCAATCTTTACTTTACGTAAATAAATGGAAGACATTATTTGTTGAGGTTTAATTGAAGGACAATCACACATTTTTTTCAAAATAAAAAAAAAATGTTTAGAATAAATAATATCCAATCTTCATTTAAGAATGTGTGTTTTTGTTTCAAAGATACAATGTCTATGCCATACAAACCAATATATTTACAAATAACATGATCTAAAAAACCAAATCCCATATTCACAAAAGAATCATCTTCTTGATCAACAAATTTTTCATGCTAAAATTCTTCTGAGAAAATCCATCTTCATGGACTTGATATGAAAATACCACAAACTTTACACATATTTTTTTGGTACCTGCCTTCTTTTTGTAAGCAAAGACCAGTTTCAGAAACCTTTCCATGCACTCAACACTTCATGGAAGATTTCGGTTATCAGTTCCCTATCCGCGGATAGCAAGAAGGCGTTGAAGTCGTCGCGGATATCGAATATCTTACCGAATTTCACAAGGTACCTCATGCAACTAGCCTTTAGTTTTGGCAAATCATAAAGAGATGCATTTTGGAGCCTATCAAGCACATTCTTTACATCAATGTCTTCAAGAAGACTATCGTGGCATGCCTCTTTTAGGTCCGAGATGTCGTATTTATCCGCTGCACGGAGAAGGGCTAGCCGGTGGGATAAGAATTCTTCATGTTGGATGTTTCCATAGATGTAGTTGAGAAAGGCTTGACATGACTCTATTGACATGTCACATATGTGTATGACGGACATTTCTTTCTCTTTGAGGTCATGCGAGAACATGCTGCAAAAAACCGGAGATCTCGCAGCTAGAACAGCGCGATGGGCGCCAACGCTCCCATTGGAAGCGTGGATTATGATGTCTGTGTGGATGCCTTCAGTCAACATTCGTCCGAGCGCTGCTAGAGCCGTCGCATTTGATTGTTTTTTCGTGAATCCGTCAGCCCAAATGGAGCAAGGTTCGCCGCCCTTAAGTATTAAGTCACAAAATTATCATCGCTAAATTGCACAATTAAAAAAAAAAGCATTTTTTTTTTAATGTTGATGATAGGGACTCGGGAGATTATCCAAAGATGTAGATACTTACACAAGGAGAAGCAGTTTTTAAATCAAGGAATTCAACGTCAATAATGAATTTTCCGGTGAGTGGGATGTCAATTGGCCAAACGAAATCGTCGTTGTTCTTGAGCTGTTTGTCTGTGACTTCTACATGGTAGAAGGGAAAGGCAAATAGTTCATAAAATTATGAGGAGTAAAAATATAGCTAGGCATTATTAAGGCCTTGTTTGGTAGGAGAGAGACCTGCATAATTTAAGTGAAGAATGTCGAGAGACGGTACCGATCTTTCGCTTATTATGTTACAAGGCCTAAACTCTCTTATATGAAAATCCATCTACCGATTTTCCTATTTTTGGCTTTCATTTCATGTTTTCGTCCTACCAAATTAGGCCTGATGAAAAAAGGTTGGTGAAAAAAGCAGGTGGGCCTCTGAGTCTAGCTTTACCACATATTACAGGATTTTGTGAAGGAAAACTTTGAGTCGTTTGGTTACCTGGATGAACTAAGGCCTTGCGATCACCGGCGGAAGAGACGACTCGGATGTTGAAAGAAGCGATCGGCGGATTATCCCTCGTTAAATTTGACACTTCTGGATAAAGTTTAACAAACAACACCCTATTCTTCTCCACAGATAAATGCCTTCAATTCAAAGAACAACAAATATGAAAGATATTAAAATAGATAGTATTTTGATTCTCTTTTCCTGCCCTCTAATTTTTCACATCCACACGTTTAAGGTCACATTCTTTTGTCCTCTTTTGAGTGTCCATTCACTATCAAACACTGAAGAGATTTAAAGAAGATTGATTGAGAGATTTTTTTCTTTCTTTCTTTTTTATTTTTATTTTTATTTTTTTTTTTTGGGGACTCACCAGTTCCACTTTCCCATCTTGAAAGCATCCGATTTTCGGTACGTGCACGACGCCAGATTCTCGATCCTCCATTGTGCGAGTCGTGGTGTGGTGTCGACTCTGTAAGCTGAATCGTTCATCCTATCAGAAAACAAAGACAACGCGGCGGCAATTTCATGGATGCAGTCGAAGATACCCTCCAAGAAGAACTCGCCAGGCTTTCCCAGGTTGACAGATCCGACAATTCCCACTCTTCATAAGCATAGAGTAAAACACTCTGTTTCTCCTCTGTTTTTTCACTCTGTTTTCCTCTGTTTTTTTCCCCCCCTGTTTCTATATGCAGAGCCCACTATGCCAGTGTTGAAAAGAAAATTCCTAAAAAAGTTACAAAATTCTTGTGTGGGGCATAATCTTTTGCTCAATTCTCTCTTGGATTGCTGTTTTCTGGCCGGTTTCGGGCACGCAAAAGGCGATTGGTGTTGCTTTTACGCCATTGAAGGGTAAGGTTTTTCCATGGGCAAAAGAACAAGGGTGGTTGTTTTGTTTGTTGGCTTACACTTCACTTCAAGAGAGACTCTTTAAGGATGTGGGGAATTTATTTATTGGGTGGATTTGAAATAAATTGTGTTATGGGGCTTGAGTACGTCCATTGGCATGCTTGGAAAGGAAAAGAATTTACAGTGTTTTTATTTATTTATTTTCTTTCTATTAGTTTTCTGCTTCTTTTACGCAAAGAATCTATTCTTCTGATTTATTAGTTCTTTATTTTTGTTATTTATTGTTTATTTATTTGTTATTTATTTATTTTGTGTGTGTATGATTGTTGAATAGCTTTTAGTATTTGTCCTTTTCTATGAGAATGACCCACTTGTTCGACTAGGAAAAGAGAGCCCATCTTCTGGGATATCAGGTGATCAACTTGACTAGGAAAAGGTAAATAGAAAAGGAAACGAAAATAGTTCCAAAAATCCAACAACTATACTCTCGGTGAAAAATTTTAAGAAAAAGAAAGAAAAATCCAAAACAAATACAAGAACATTTTTATTTTTATTTTATTTTTGAGCTGGAGAGGGTAAACACGACTGTTAGGTTAATATTGAGCAGCAATGAGAGTGTATAAAACGCCTTTTAAATTAAAATAAGTAAAAAAAAAAAAAAAGAATTGAAAACTGAAAAAGACTTTTGAACTACCAATACCATAATTTCAGCAGAGCCAAAGAACATAATGCATGATTAAAAAAAAAAAAAAACCATAGTGCATGTGTAAGCACCAAGCTGATGACATCATAGTATATCATAATTTGTCCTTTTCAAATAGAATATGAAATTTTTAGCAGTAGGATTTGATTTTAAGGCCGTCGTACCGTATTAGAATTCAGAAATTAGAATCATTTTTGCATTTGTTAGGAGCTTTTAGGAGCTTGGCTCCATTGTTGGGATAGGGAGGTGTTCTAGTATTTTTTAAGTAGGCTAATTATCAGCATGATATATCGCTGATTTATGATGATCTCAGTATTACCGGATGATTTTCTAGCCATTCATTGACTTTCTGGTATTGCTTTTTCAGTTGTTGCTTTTGTAGGCTTAGTCACTCGATTGTATTTCTAGCCTTTGTGTGGCTTTTTAATAAAATTTCTTATTTTGTTAGTTTCATGTGATTTTAATGAGGTATAAGATTTTAAATTATATATTATTGGTAATCATATACTATCATGGAAAGCTAAAAAAAAAAAATACAATTCGAACAATTTTGAATTCTCCTCAAATAAAAAAATAAATAAATCCTTGATGACAAAAAGATCTTGAATTACTAGGGGTCATTAAATAAATGAGTTTTTTCCTTTTGTTTGATCTCAATAACTACAGACCTCAATTATTTATTGGTTAGTAAGAAGTACGTCCTAATTTGGATTGAAAGGATTGAAATTGTCTCTCTATTTTTTTTTTATTTTATATGTCATTTAAATTGTTTAGTATTTTTAAATTAAAATATCAAAATTTATTTAAGAAGACAATTAGTAAAATAAAAAAAATTAAAACACCGGATTTGAAATCAGAGGATAGAGGCTCATGATTTGTCAATAGAAAATAGAAAATGACTTGATTAATTAGGGAGAAACTATGCAAGGCATAAAGATTTGGATGGAAAAAGTGGTGGGGTTCTTTTGCTTTCGCTTGGATTAGTGGAAGAAAAAGAACAAGAAAAATTCTTTGATTGGAGGAAAAATATAATTGGACAAGAAAGGTATGTCCTGAGTGGGACATACTTAAAGAGGAGATTGGAATAAGTCCAAGAATCCCAACATTGCAAGTAATCTTTTTACATGTAGTGACACCATGACGCCATCTTGCGGGGGCTTATAGGTCAAGTCATCCTAGCCACACACTTGGGCGGTCACTATAGAGACTCATTGCCTTGGTATTGCTTAATACTCAATTGGGATTGATTTATTAGATTTCGAGATTGATTTTATATTTTATTTTTTGGTTGAATATTTGTTGAGGCAAACTCATTATCTAGTTGTATTTGAACCTCACATTAGTGGCCCCTAAAAAACTTTGAGATTTAATAGAGTTGCCGTGCATTCTTTGGCGTCGTAAAACATCAAGGACGCTCTTTAGTTTCAAGATCTAAAACGGCTCTCAATTTGTTTGTCTTTATTTCCCCCCCCCCTGATAGGAAAATATAGAAAAAAATAGCGGGCATATATATATATATTTTGAGTAAGCATATATAATATTAACATAACACAAACCAAAGTGGATTGTAGATATATATATATATATATATCTAATTATGATACGTATATATATATCTAATTATGATACGATTAATTGGAATTTCAAATCTTATCGAGGAGTGGACAATCTTGTTGTCTCATTTATTTAATTTGTAATATTGTACACACTTGAATTATTATATGCTCTACTATCTATATGTTCTTATGCATCAGAAAAACTAATACTCATACGCTTAATGAACGAAATTTGTTATATTTTCCTTGACGGTAAATTTGTTGTATTTTTTTATTATTGGAAGCTATTGGCCCATAATTTGTCATTGAACTCATAATTCCCGGATATGAAAATAAATATCAACAAGGGGTCCCGAAATGTTTTTAGTAATATTTTGTACATCCACCTAGTACTGTTAATTAAATATTTAAAAAAAAAAAGTGTGGGGGCTTACAATCAAAGGATAGGAACTGAAAGAGACATTCCATTGAAAACTATGGATAGAAATAAAAACAATTTTTGGGCCATGGGCTACCTCTATCAACTTGCATCATGTTGAAAGATTGAAGGGTGTGGAATGGTCACCATTGCAAGTGGCACTCTTTAAATCTTTACAAATATATATGTCTATATATAAATCTATGTATTATTTTATCTTGACATGGTTGCGTGTGTAATTTCAACTCTGTCACTAGAGAGAGAGTGAGAGTGTGTGGGGAAATGTATCCAAAAATAATAATAATAAAATAAAATAAAATAATAATAATAATAATAATAATAATAATAATAATATAATATTGTTATTATTAATATGTTGGTGGTCATAAAAAGTCTACCACCAACATTTGTGACCTTGGAAGGGAAGGTGTATAAGCCACCTAACAAGTGTATGATATTCTAATGTGTGCAAAATGAAACAACCAACTAATTTATTGAACTGCATGATCTTTGAAAACTACCTGAATTTTTTTGTTGGACTTGGTTTGGTGTGTCACATGTTGCTCTGCATTTCTTCATTAAAGTAATTAGTACTGTGAACTAGTGGACTTAGAAATTAAAAGATGAAAGAATAAAAATCTTTTAACTTGTTGGAGTGTTTTTAGTTGGAGGGAAAGGAGGCGGAGAGAGAGAGGAGGAGAAGGGAGAGTGTCAATCCATTATTTGACTAGATGGAAGAGAGGAGGGTGGGAGGAGAGGTGAAGGGAGAGAGTCTTCCTCCAGACCCACCAAATTACATTCTTCTATCAATAAAATGATGCAAGTTCCCCATCACGTTTAATTTAAAATGATCAATTTTACTCTAAATAATTTATTTACAAATTTTATAAGGAGAAACTAGGTCATATAATAAATTTTGGACACTTAATTAAAAAATGGTTTAAATTTTTAGTTTTTTTTTTTATAGAAAAAAATAGGTGGTCATTAAAATATTGATTGACCAGAGTCGGTTAGCAATAACTAATTGATCGATAAAAACATAAATTTATATCGGTCAATTAATGATTAATAATCCACTAAGTAGTCACTAATCGGTCATTTTTAAGGAAATTATTATTATCCCAATTTAATAAATTTGAGACATTTATTAAAATATGTTCAAGAAAAGGTCATTTTCCAACCTATCCCTTTTTATACACGGACAACATACTAATTAGCTAAATGATCGGCATCAATTCTCTCACTCTCCTTCTGTCTTACCAAGAAATAACAAAAATATTTCTATAATTTTCTTCATTCTTCACATTATCTATGACAGTCATTGTTGATGCCAAAAATTATTCCGGCAACAACACCCAAGGTGGTCGGGTGGTCGGGTTAAGACCGGCCAATCGCTCCGCCGTCGGTCACCTGCAAAAGGGAAAGCACCTCGGAATGATGGGGACACCGGTGTGGTGTCTGCCGCGGGCACTCCGATGCTTAAGTCAGTTGGAGAACTGGTGAGCGAAAGGAGAGACAGAGCTTTGGCAAGATAAGAATGACCGTACCTAGATTTGTGGACTCTTCTTTTATTTATAGGCGCCTCTCGCGGATCCGGGTGCTCGGGGCAACCCGGCTGGGTTGGCTACCTAAGGCATCCGGCAGATGACTAGGTCTTAGGCTGGCGGATGCCATTAGTCCAATGGACCGACGCCACGTGTCCCTGTCAGAGTAGGTGGCGGCAGGTGGCGATGTGACGTGTTGCAGGAGTAGGTGGAAGGCCGTACCACAATCTGGTTGGCCGTACTCGGGTCGCCATGGTCGGACGTACTCGGTGCCTGGTCGGACGTACTCGGCGCCTGGTCGGACGTACCCGGGTCGCCTGGTCGGACGTACCCGGGTCGCCTGGTCGGACGTACCCGGGTCGCCTGGTCGTCGTACTCGGCACCTGGTCGGCCGTACCCGGGTCGCCTGGTCGGCCATACCCGGGTCGCCTGGTCGCCGTACTCGAACAATTTTTGGCATCAACATTTTGGCGCTAGAAGGAGGGCCCCCACCTTTCCAGCAATCAACATTTCTGCATTCGAACTTCCCCGGGAACAATGCATGATCCGGGTAGAACCTCCCCGTGACGCGGGTAGAGCTTCCCCGAGACCCGGGAAGAACTTCGCCTAGAACAAGGCATGATCCGGGTAGAACCTCCCCGTGACGCGGGTAGAGCTTCCCCGAGACCCGGGAAGAACTTCGCCGAGAACAATGCATGATCCGAGTAGAACTTCCCAGGGAACTATGCGGACCACGGAGTCAGGTCCCACGACCGGGCACTAACCAACAGGCGTGCCCGACCAGGACCCAACATCTGCCTTAACAGACAACAACTCCCGTGGTTCTCGGACCACGGAGTCAGGTCCCACGACCGGACACTAACCAACAGGCGTGCCCGACCAGGACCCAACATCTGCCCTAGCAGACAACCAACTCCCGCGGTTCTCGGACCACGGAGTCAGGTTCCACGACCGGGTGCTAACCAATAGGCGTGCCCGACCAGGACCCAACATCTGCCTCCGCAGACAACAAACTCCCGCGGTTCTCAGACCACGGAGTCAGGTCCCACGACCGGGCACTAACCAACAGGCGTGCCCGACCAGGACCCAACATCTGCCTTAGCAGACAACCAACACCCGCGGTTCTCGGACCACGGAGTCAGGTCCCACGACCGGGCACTCACCAACAGGCGTGCCCGACCAGGACCCAACATCTGCCTTAGCAGACTCCTAACTTCGTTGGTCCCCGGACCACGGAGTAAGGTCCCATAACCAAGCACAGACGGCTCCGAGAACCCGACCATACCCAATTAAGCGACTACAACCCAATGGCAAGAACAAATGTTGAGCATCGAACGACTAGATGAGGAGCTCAATCACGCGCATCTTGCGTACACGGAGCATCCCTGGCCAGGTCAGCCCAAAGATGCTGGGGGGCTTATGTTGATGCCGTGATCTGCTCCGACCGCAAAGTATCACTTCCGACTACCCCGGTAACATGAAAGCGGTGACCCGGGTACGTCCGACCAGATGCCGGGTACGTCCGACCAGGCGACCTGGGTACGGCCGACCAGATGCCGAGTACGGCCGACCAGGCGCCGAGTACGGCCAACCATGCCGACCAGGTGCCGAGTACGGCGACCAGGTGACCCGGGTACGTCCGACCAGGCGCCGAGTACGGCGACCAGGCGACCCGGGTACGGCCGACCAGGCGACCCGGGTACGTCCGACCAGTTGCCGAGTACGGCGACCAGGCGACCCGGGTACGGCCGACCAGGCGACACGGGTACGTCCGACCAGGCGACACGGGTACGTCCGACCAGGCGACCCGGGGACGTCCGACCAGGCGACCCGGGTACGGCCGACCAGACGACCCGGGTACGGCCGACCAGGCGACCCGGGTACGGCCGACCAGGTGTGACGCCCCGACTTCCCAAGCCGGGTCGACACCATACTACTTGTACTTAACTTGCTTAAAAATTTGAGAATAAATTTTTTTTTTTTTTTTAAAACATATTCTCATAAGTTATCTTGTAGAGAAAACTTGTCACTCATATATACCAAACTGAAAATACCTTCTCGTGTCTTCAAATTCTTTACATATAACAAAACATCATTTACTTTTATCATATTAACATATTTTCTGAAAAATTGGATGCGGAAAATTATGCGTAGTGGTATCCCACACCGCCCTTCACCCGTGGCATCGTCCGCAAAGCCCATCACTTAAATTGCAGGCTTCTTACCTACAGTATGAAATATAAGAGTGAGCTTTCGCCCAGCAAGTACAAACATAATCTCACGAAATAATTCAAACATCTTAAAATATGTCCATCATCATGTAGCTTATGCATGAACCATTTATGATTGATTGAATGTCTTATGTTTCATTATAGACTCAATCCTTAACTTATCTTGTCTTAACATGTGGGCCCATAGTGTACGTACCGAAAGCGCGCAGCCTCCAGATAAAGCTAGGGTTTGCAAGGCCCTAACAGTTCTGGGAATCATAACGTGACCCTCACACATCAACGAGAGGTTAATATCACAATTGGTGTTAAACATGTATCCTCCACGATCACGGGAGGTTGGTACGACACCTTACTTGATTATCTTACCATGTGATTTAACATTAGTGAACATGCTTCATGATGTCACTATATCATATTCAAACTTAACATTTCCCATATCATGGCATTCTTAAAATCATGACATTTTTAAAACCATGACATTTTAGAAAACATGGCATAATATGTAACATGTCATAGCACATCATCGCATAGCATTACATAACATCATACAACATAGCATGTACATTTAAACATGTAATGTAACTAGTATAGTTTAACATAATATATATGAAAATAGTATTTACTATTTTCATACTGTAGGTGAGGTTCGATACTTGCCTGATTCGTTATATTCCAGGCTTTGTTGTTTCCACCCTGATCTCAATTGCAGGTTACTTCCTGCTATTAGAAAGAACATAGGATAAGGATCCTATAAAACGTTGGTAACCTTGGGTATTAAACCCGTATTAGATTATTCTTATTATCGAGCCTAAGTTTTAGTAACTCGGGTATCCTTCCCGGTTACCATTCGTCATTGTCTTGTTAATATGTTTTGACTTTTAAAATCCAATTTAGAAAATTGGCTAGAAAATCTTTTGTTTTACTTCAAAATTCGTGGTTTTCAAAATAAGACTTTATAAAAATTATTGAAGACTGAAAACTGCTTTTAAAACAGTTTTGATAGTCAAAACAGGAGTGTTGATGCAAAAATACAGTTTTTCTGCATGTTTTTAGAAAATCCTGTGCAGGAATTTCTTGCTCTCTGCACAGTTTTCATAGTTCAGGTTGTATTTAAAAATCCAGATTGATTTTGAAAAACTTGTCTTCACGAAAGTTCTTGCTCTTGAAAAATTCTAAAACTTTCGTGTTTTAAGAAAAACCCAGTTCTGCTTGGATTCTTGTCAGTTTTAATTTGAAACTTACTGGACGTGTAGACTAGGTCTGGGCAGATTAGCCTTGGATTTTCGTAAAAACGGAGGCCATTGGAGCCTCATTTTTCAAATCCATTCGAGTTGCCCTCTAGGAA
Source organism: Ficus hispida (assembly GCA_025413025.1). Classification (NCBI taxonomy): domain Eukaryota; kingdom Viridiplantae; phylum Streptophyta; class Magnoliopsida; order Rosales; family Moraceae; genus Ficus; species Ficus hispida. The sequence continues at coordinate 32,654,548 of CM046374.1, forward strand.
AAACTGTTCTGAACAACTTTTGTGTTTTAATTTTTTTCAAAATCGGCCTCTAAAGGCCTCAAAATCTGATTTTCCCGAGACTGGCCAATTTCTACCCGAAATGGCAGTTTTCGGTTTCGATTTTTGTTTTACGTCCTAGACGTGGAATCTAGCTCGACCAGCCACCGCGGGAGCCCTAATGCACACATGCAGCGGTTTTCTAATGTCCAATATTCACCATGCAAATTAAAATTCACATCATGCATTAACATATAAAACCTAATCATTCAAACAAACACCTATCATGCAAAAATGGAAACCACCAACCATAAATCCTAACTTAATTCAAGCACACAACCTAAATTTCTTAGTTAAGGCAGGGAGTTAATGTGAGCTTATGCTCAATACAACCAATGCTTAAATACATTTAAATTTCTCGAAATGAAATTTAAATGAAAAGCTTAGGGATCCAAGGAATTATACCTCAATTTGGTTCAAGGGTTTGGCTAGGATTTCTCGTTTTTCTCCTTGCCCCTTGTTCTAGCAAAACCGGCCCTATGGCTTGCTTGGCTCCAAACTTTTTCTCCACCACCCTTGCTCTAGATTTCCGGCCACTCCAACTCACAAAATCCGGTCACATCCAAGTTTCCTTCTCCTCCCTTTCTCTTCCTTCCACAACCGGCCTTGAGCCAAAAAATGGGTTCCAAAATTTTTTCAACTTTTCGGCTTGCTTTCCAACAATAAACCGACTAACACACTCTCTTTTTCACTTGATCTTGGCTCGAATTTCTTCCTTTCCCTCTCCCTCAAGTTCGGTTTTGGTGGGTAAAAATTTTGGCAAAGTTTGGTTGCTTTTCTTTCATTTTTTTTTGAATTATGGCTTCACCTATTTATAGAGGTGGAGAAAGTCTTGGAAATTGGAATTTGACCCCAAAAAAAATCAAGAAATCACACAATGGGGGGGGGGGGGGGGGGTGTAGGTGGCCGGCCAAAGCCTTGTGGAACAAGGAAAAATTGTTCTAGAACAAGACACTTGTCATCTAATGCTTGGTTCATGGAATTATGATGTCATAATTCCAAATAAGGATGATGTCATAAATATGATATCATCCTAAGGCCTTGTTTGGCTCTTTTGCTATTGTACAGTCCATTTTTAAGTTAACACAGGTATTTCCAATACTGGATTCACTTATACTCAGTATTGGTTTACCGAACTGCAGTCCAAAATTTATCTGTGTAAAAATGGACAGTATGAATTTTTCCTTATTTCTTAAAACCCTTTTGCTCTTTAATTCTACTTAATGTGCTTGTCTTTCTATGGTGGTTTTGAATCTTAAACATATTATTTTATCAGTAAAATCGGCCTATGCAGTATAATTCTATACTGCGGGCTATTTACTCTTACGGTCTTTTCTTAACTTTTTGGGGTCAATCTTTGGCTTTCTCGTCCACCATTGACTTTCTTGTCAACAGTTGACTTCCTTGCCAAGATTTGACTCCCGCGGTCAACAGTTGACTTTTTTGGTCAACCGTCGACGTTTTTTGGTCAAACTTTGACCAACATAAAAATTTTGGCAATTTTGTTCCTTTTTGCCTAAAAGGTCGTTTGCTTGACTAAGCAATCATTATTGAGTCTTATAAAATCATAAAAACTCACAAAATATCATAAAAACCCTTAACCGGGCTCTTTCATAAATATCCTCAACGTACAGTTGAATTTTTTTTTTAACACAAAAATCATAACGATTGAAAAACTAGGTATTACACCAGGCGACCCGGGTACGGCCGACCAGGTGCCGAGTACGGCGACCAGGCGACCCGGGTACGTCCGACCAGGCGACCCGTGTACGTCCGACCAGGCGACCCGGGTACGGCCGACCAGGTGCCGAGTACGGCGACCAGGCGACCCGGGTACGTCCGACCAGGCGCCGAGTACGTCTGACCAGGCACCGAGTACGGCCAACCATGGCGACCCGAGTACGGCCAACCAGATTGTGGTACGGCCTTCCACCTACTCCTGCAACACGTCACATCGCCACCTGCCGCCACCTACTCTGACAGGGACACGTGGCGTCGATCCATTGGACTAATGGCATCCGCCAGCCTAAGACCTAGTCATCTGCCGGATGCCTTAGGTAGCCAACCCAGCCGGGTTACCCCGAGCACCCGGATCCGCGAGAGGCGCCTATAAATAAAAGAAGAGTCCACAAATCCAGGTACGGTCATTCTTATCTTGCCAAAGCTCTGCCTCTCCTTTCGCTCACCAGTTCTCCAACTGACTTAAGCATCGGAGTGCCCGCGACAGACACCACACTGGTATCCCCATCATTCCGAGGTGCTTTCCCTTTTGCAGGTGACCGACGGCGGAGCGATTGGCCGGTCTTAACCCGACCACCCGACCACCTTGGGTGTTGTTGCCGGAACAATTTTTGGCATCAACAGTCATAACTCCTCCTATGATAGTCATTAGTTCCTATAAGGAAAATATTAAGTTGTGCAGTCTCATATCATTTATGAATGAATATATATGATGATTTATAAGTTAAGAAACCATCTCCTAATAATCTAAAGCGGATAATATCATACCAAAAGAAGACATAAGTTGTTACAAATGGTATTAGAGCCTATATCAAATCGGAAGTGTGGTCAACAAGGATGTTGGGTCCCGAAAAGAATGACGATTGTGACATTCTCTAGTCCCACATCACTTGAGAATGAATATATATATGATGGTTTATGAGTCAAGAGTTCACCACATAATGATATGAGGCCTTTTGGGATTAAGTCCAATAGCAAAACCCCGTGGTACGAAGACCCAATCGGACAATATCATACTAAAGGGAAGCATCAGTTACTATACTTTAAGTTATGTTTGGTAGGAAGGAGAGAAAATAGTAATAAGTGAGTGATACAGGAAAGAAAGGTTATTTTTCTTATGATGTTTGCATGACATGCAATCCCTTTAACAACCTCTCCAATTTAGGAAAGATAAAAGATTGGACGTTTTGAAGGATTTGAAGTCCATCTTCTAATCCTTTCCTTCCTTTGTTTTCTCTCTCTCTCTCTCTTATTAAACAATTATAAATTTCAAAATCCTTTAACTGATCCCTCTTATTTCTCTCATTCCCTCCATTTTTCTCTCCTACCAAACACAGTTAGTGAAGGAGAAAGACGGGCACCAATATGATGTAGTGCATTGTTCTACTTTGTTCAACTTCCATGACAAAACTTATGCTACAGGGAGACAATTTAGAGGGTTGCACGTGTAAAAGAGGCTAAATAAGACAGAACAATAGTGGTTTTTTATTTTTTATTTAATATACTGAAAGGATCGATCAACTGACATTACTTAACATATCCTAATTAGTTTGACACCCGTTAACAAACTATCACGCAATAAGCCTCCATTATGAGAGAGAAAATTAACAAAAGTTCTAGCAAGATGTAGGGGAAAACTTCATAACACAAGACAAGACGAACAAAAAAATCGGTATGCAGCCGAACAGGCAAAAGTAAAAATCAAACGCAAACGAGCAAAAGTATTAGACTAAGACGGAATTTAGCAACAAAAATGACTAACCCTGATCAGTATTGTACATGGCTAGTTCTAAGAAAGATTGTAGCTTTATTCAACTGACCATCCAAAGCATACCAAAGATAGCGAATTCCAAATGTAACACATATTCAAGAGGATAAACAATAGTTTCACACCATGGTCATAAACAAAGAAATGATTTATTCACTATGGAACACACGGGGAGATAGCTAAGGCACACAGCAAGGTAGCATCGGCAAGGAACAGAATTCCGACTCCGTTAACCGAGCTACTGCCTACTTCAATGCTTCGGACCCTGTAAATACAAGCACAAATTTTAAGTACAGATTAAGAAAAAAAAATTAGGTTGTTCAAAGAAGCTTATACAGAACATTTGAGAAGGCGATTATGAAGAAAACTTACTCAAGATTTCGATAACGGGCAGCGCGTTCCAGTCTACTACGTACGTTATGCTCTGTCAAAGAAATTACATTGAACCATTAATTATTGTTTACGAATATACCAAAAGACATGAATTTTACATCTTCAATAAGAAACTAAAAGCAAAAACATGCTCTGAATTGGTCAAATAGCCAAAGTAGAGAGCAAGGGAAATAGTACTGTCAAATCGACTAACCTAGCATATACTTTTGGAGCTTCAAAAATGACTGCAAAGTGAAGATTATTGTTTCTCCATTAATATAGCGGCAGAATTGAATGTCAGCTTTAGTTCGAAGACTCGGGAAATTTTGGGACATCAGGAAGTCTATGGACATTTCAACAAATCCCAGACGTTGAAGGTTTCTTAGGTGCTGGAATCCGAGGGCTTCCTTCAGTTGCAGCAGACACATAATGACAAACATTTCAAGATTAAGCAGTGCTCCTTCGTCCATTACTATCGAATTCAATCTATTTAAACGAACGAGGTAGAGCACCTTAAGTTTTGGAAATGCTCCTTCTAGAAAGTGCAGTTTCTCACCATAATGCGCATCATTTATTATCCCAAATTCCAAAAGTTTTGGAAGAGTATGAAGGGCTTTCAGCGGATCATGTTCCAACTTCGCAGACGAAATTACTATTTTGACTGGATTTTGAAGACCTGTTATCCAATCTGGATTCTTCTACAAATGGCCATTTAACCTGAGATGGCAAAGAAATTTAGGGGGCGATGACAATGATTCCATGTCGATCATCTCATCTTCCGCCATTGAAGCTAAGCTGAGGTACTCAAGGAGTTCCAGTTTCCGAATACAGCTGCACAGAGTCCTCACGTCTTGACTTCTCAACTTTTCCATGCCTAACTTCCTCAACTTTGTCAACTTGCTCAGCTCTTTAAAACACAACTTCTGCAACGCTATTAACCGCCCAATTCCCTTCTTTATATTTACTCCTCTGTCTATTATCAGACTTGTACGCGCGCCAAAACATGTCGCAACTTAAGAAGACGATTTACCTCAACCGGTAGCTGAGTTACCAATGATTGCTTTAGATCCAAAGTTTTTAGATTTTCAAATTTTGCAATCGATTTCGGAAGAAACTGCACTTGTGTCCCTCGAACGTTTTGATACCTTAAGTGAAATAAATTCCCAATACCTTCGGGAATATGATTTGGACATGGAGCAAATCCTCAAAATCAAGAACTTTTAGAAGCTTGAAATTTGTGGCAAGTGTACTTAAAAGAGAATAAGGAATCTCTTGCTTATCAAAGATAAAAATAGACCGAACGTGAGAAATTTGGGATAAGCTCTCAGAGGCGTCATGAGAGCAATGGAGAATCGAAATGCATCGAGATACTCCTATGAAACTCGCACCGCGTCCTGAGAAAACTCTGCAAAAACTTAAATCCTCCATCTTGTTGAGGATCATCTCACGTAGAAGATCGTGACTGCGACAACTTTTAACTTTTCCATCCAATCCTACCGCAGACACTTGAACTAGACTTCTGTTTATTTTTATTCTTCTTTAGTTTCATAAATCGTGGCCTGAACTGATAACTGGTATAAGTGGACTGAAGTAACGTGATTTGCATATAAATTTTTATAATTTCGTAACCATAAATAATGTAATTTTGGATCTCAAATATTGGAATTAGAGTTAGTGTCCATAACATTTTTTTTTAAATAAAATAAATTTATGAGAAATTTGACATAGTGAACATGTACAAAAAGCAATAAGCTTATAATTAATATAATGATGATTAAAGAAAAGAAAAAAGAAAAAAAGAAGAATAAATGCATGTTTCATTCAACGTAATATAGATGTACAATACTATTAGAGCATAGAAATTCTTACATTTGAAAAGGAAGTGCAATACGAAACCGAAACGTGCAGTATGGATAGAATACTTAAATAGTATAGAGAATGTTTTAAAGAACACTAAAAAACTATTTACAGCCGTCTGATAACTAAGCAGTTATCAACTAATAACCAATGCATGTTGATAACTAAGTGGTTATTTATTGATAACTATTATCAACTGGTTACCAGTTTTATTTTATCTGTTTATCTTTAAAAATCGTTAAAAAAAAAATAAAAATTTTAAACTTTCATTAAATTTAGCAACGTAATTAAAAAATTTATCAGTTGCAGATATTCTTTTCTTTTCTTTTCTTTTCTTTTTCTTTATGAAGGTGTCTCCCTTTGTGTATATAAAAATAAAATTTAAATTTAAATATGTATATATATTTTTATAAGGATAAATATAAAAATGGCGGGTGATTTTAACACCCAGTTCCGCCCATATCCATGTAATATTCCCAGACCCGGCTCATTTAAGACTGGATATGTGGTTATGTACATATCCATGGATAAAAATATCATTCACATTAACATATGACTAAAAATTTCTATATTAAAGTATCGTTCATATTAAAAATTTAAAACTCTGATTGAATCACATGTCCATTTTCAGAAAGAAAAATTTTCTGGTTAAAAATGAGAAAGTAATTTCATATTGAGAATAAGATGGAGTTTAAATATATAAAAAATTTTTTCCTTTTTGCAAACAAAAAGTTATTTGAAATGAAGAGAAATAGTGTTTAGAATAATTGATTGAGTGAAGACTTTAAAAAGATTTAAAAGAATTCCAAAAGGTATTATAATAAGTAAATTTTAAAATAAGATAGCTTAACTTTTAAAATAATAACAGAAATAGTTATAAAAATTACTCTTTTATTATTATTTTTCCTTTCGGAAAATGAACATGCGAAGCATCCTCAAAAGTTTTTGGCAACATTGAAATGTATGTCGCAGAAGTAAAATATCGAAGTGGGTAAAAAAGTGGAGGGGGTTGATTTAGATCAGACTTTGTTTTCGTTTTACACGCTATTGTCGTTTACTCATTTTGTATTACTAAATCGTCGTCGTTTTTTTATTTTTGGTTTGTTATATTTATATATATCACTCTGTTGTCGTTTACATATATTATGTTGTCGTGTCATTGGCTTTTACGTCGTACTTTATTTTATTTTTTTTGGTTGTGCTTCTATCTTTTTGCTAAAAGATTGGAAAATACACTCGAAAATAGGATTGCTAACTGAAGAACGACTTATTTTCCCTTTCTTAATTGCTGTCGTTTACTAATTTTTGCAGTCGTTTGGTTCATTGGTTTTTTTTTTTTTTTTTTTTTTTTTTTTTTTTTTTTTTTTGAGATTCAAAATATACACATTATAATAGAGTCAGATCTAAAACTATATCTAGATCATTCATGCAATCATGGTTTAATATTGTTGTTTATTTCCATTTTATGCCGTCTTATTTTATATTGTTGCCATATTCTCTTTTCTTCCTTATTTCCCTTTATTCTATTTTTATTTGACACTCTCTACTTTAGTTATTATCGTTTGATTAATTTACACCAAGTTGCTCCCTCTCATCCCCGATCTTATCCTCTTCAATTTCCAACATACAAAACTTTAATTCAATTAATATTTAATATTTTTAGCCCCAGAACCAAGTATATATATTTTATAATAATTCAATTATTTTAATACTCGTTGCCAAACAGGTAGCCTGCTTCTATATAAGGGGGATATTGCCAAGGAGGAGAGGCACACCCAACTATAGATCAACATTAATATTATATATCAAGCAATTATAGTGAGAGAGAGAGAGAGAGAGAGAGAGAGAGAGAGAGAGAGAGATCTAGAGAGAGAGAGAGAGAAAGAGAGAGGGGTGATGGAGAGTCGCAAGGAGGTGATCAGGTTTTCCGGGGTACTTAAAATGGCCTTGTTAATAACAATGTTGGTGGTTATAGGCTGCTGTTGTTCTTCGGCATACGACATGTCGCAGGCGGCGAGAAGAATCCTCCAAGATGACTTATTCTGCCATGAGGCAACAAGTGCATTTTGCGCGTGTTCGAATGGTCAGTGTTGTGAGGCTATGGAATATTGCAACGACTCTCCGCCTTATAAGATCTGTTGCGAGGGGCTTTCTTGCCAGGTTTATGGTGCGGGATTTCAAGTTTGCTATTGAATTAACGTTTTCGTAATTCTATATTGTTGTGGAATTAAGGCGTCACGCACTAATTAAGTTTCATATTCTGTGTTTTACATATCTATATATATATATATATATATATACATGTATGCATGCATAAGTTGCTGGGGAAGATGTGGAAGGTTATTTGTATGTTTTTATTTGGTGATTAAATAAAGTTTGGTGAAAGGGATGTGTTTATTTTGCAGTTTATCATGTGTTTGTTAGGTTTTTTTATTTTATTTTTTATTTTTGTATGTTCGCATCTATGGCAACTTTGTTAGAAAAATAAAAAACAATATTTTGTTAGCTAGCTTTAGAAAGTTAGGTAAGTTACTTATTCTTGAAGCTGACGTGGTAGAATATATTTGACTTGATCTACATAATCTACAAATTGGCAGTTTCTGTTTTTGATAAAAATCAAGGATGATTGCGTACATTAAATTTGAGATTATCTTGCAATTTTATTTAGAAAAGAGGTTTTTAATTTGAGTAGGTTTCCTTATCCTATTTGAATTAAAAATTCAAACTATTATTTGAAATCTGGAAAGTTGAAGGTTTTTATTTCTGGAGTTCCTTAAAGTTTTTTCGTGATTTATTAGCAACTATTATGGAGGAAATTTAATTCAGATTATGGTGGAAGTTTCTCTATTTGAATTTCAAAGTATTCTAGAAGTATTGCAATAGATCAGGAAACACTTTGAAATTTTAATTATTTTTAATCTGAGATATTTTGAAGATTGTTGGTGGCTACTTATTTATTGTTTCAAAAATAGATTGTGTTGTATGAGCTTAGCGATTCATCAGATTATTTTGAGGCTTTTTTAAGCTATTGCATTCTTATATGCATTCCGAGAGAAAGATTTGAAGTCTTTAGAAAAGTCATTAACGGTTGAAGGGACTTTAACATAGCTAGCGATGGGATCTCATTGAATAGATTCATTGACTTGGTTCAAGATGACCGGCGGTAGTAAAGAAAGGGAGTCTTCAGTTTGTATAATCTATTAGTGCTTATGACCGTTTGACAGTTAGTGGATTATTCATTGTCTGAATGGCCTCAAATAATAGGGTAACCAAACATCATAAAAATTACCTATGTTCTTCATTATATTATGTTTTTGGTAATTTAATTTAATTGGCAGTTTAATTACATTCGGTAATTGATGAAAATGGATCTTACAGTTCTTGCATGTAAACAAGTTTCTCATGATGAGGATCGAACAAAACTTTTGTTTTAGCAAATCAAGTTCTCTCTTTGCTTCTCTCTCGATACATATATATGTAAATACACACATACACATTTTATATTTTGGATTGTTTTAGTTTACCATTTTGGACATATATATACAACTCTTTTTTTTTTTTTGGGGTATATAACTTAGAGTTGACTAATGGTATTTTTATATTACTATTGACCTTAATTAACCTTATTTATTAAAATATTGTAATATGATTCCAATCACTATCACAAAATGTGAGAACGATCTGTTTTCTAAGTTGACTTAGATCTTTTTAATTATTTGTTGTCGTTCTTGGAGTTAAAATTTTGGAGTCCATGATTAGAATCCTTATTCTGAAACGATACCTGAGTGATATATCTTTTAGAAACATAAAGAACAATTATATCATCCATGTCGACCACATGTATACAGCTCAGAAGATGAATTTGGCAACAGCTACCGGTCAATTTGCCATCAGATTTAGCATATCAAAGTTCACATAAAAAATAGCACTTTATTGAAGAATCCTTCTTTTAATTTACTCACATATCAAAATTATTCATTAGCAATGCTTTGAAATTGAACCAACGTTTGAGAACAGCAAAAGACATTAAAAATTTGGTGCCTATATAGTACTAATTTCAACAAGTTGTAAGCACGTTTAAAAAAAAAAAAAAGAAGATGATGAAAATTAACCACTTTCAAAACAAATATATATATATATGTGTATATATATATATATATTATCTATTTGTGAAGGAGATCTCTACACGGATTCACGTTGGAGTAGAAAACCGTACAATGATATAATAAACGCAAGTAGCAAGTTGTTCAAGAGTCTTACCATCTAATCTATTTTTTTTTTTTCGGAGTGATAAGATAACTATTAGGGACCTAGGCCCTGGTTGGGCACACTTTTTCACTTGTGTGCTAGATTTCTGCTGATTTTTATCACAAGAATCTCTAGAAGATGAGTCATGAAAATAGCAGTTTCATAAAAAATAACATCTCTGTTAACTATGATATTATTAGTTTCGTGACATCAAAGTTTGTGTCCTTAACACCAGACTTATAGATGAGAAACAACACTTTATAAATTTAGGTTCCAGTTTTCCATTATCAACAAGAGCATAAGCGGGACATCCAAACATCTTCAAATCAGAGTAATTAGCAAGACTACTAGACTGTACCTCTTATGGAGTCTTCTTCTTGATAATAGCTGAGGGAGAGCGACTAACCAGATAACAAGCTGTAGCAGCAACTTCGGCCTAGAAAGACTTAGGTAATCTTGCATTGGAGCGCATAAAATAAACTTTTTCCATCAAAGTTCTGTCATTCTTTTGCCACGCCTTTCTGTTTCGGAGTACGATGAAATATGAAATGTCTCATAATTCTTTGGACTTGCACAGATCATTAAACTCATACGAACAAAACTCCAAGCTATTATCAATGCGTAGGCGTTTTATCTACTTCCCTGTCTGCTTCTCAATTATAGTCTTCCACTCCTTGAATGTAGGGAACACATAATTTTTTTGGTTCAAGAAGAACACTTAAACTTTCTAGAGAAATCATCAAAGATAGACAACATACAATTAGCACCTCCCTTAGAAGGTACCCTGGATGGTCCCCAGAGATTAGATGAATATAATCAAGTGTTCCCTTTGTATTATGAATTCCTTTAGCGAATTGACTATCTTCTTCTTCCTTAAAACGCAGTGCTCATAGAATTAATCTACTGATACTCTGGCCATCAAGAATCCTTTTCTGTTAAGTTCAGCCATCCCATTCTCACTCATATGCCCAAGATGCGTATGCCAAAACTCTAGTAACATCACCATTTGACAAGGAAGGAGTAGAGACACAACATCACTTGTAACCACAGAACCCTGCAAGACATATAAGTTGGAGACTTTTCTCCCTTTCATAATAACAAGGGCACCTCTGCTAACCTTTAGAACTCCACCTTTACATGTACTTGTACCCTTTCGAATCAAGAGTACTTAAAGGGATAAGATTTCTCTTTAGATCTGGAACGTGCCTCACATCACCAAGTGTCCTAACAAGCCCATGAACATCTTAATTCTGACAATTCCGATACCAGCTATCTTGCAAGATGCATTATTTCCCATTAACACAACACCTTTAGACACTGTTTAACATGTTGAAAAATAGTCCCGATGGGACACATATGAAATGTACAACCAAATCAAGAATCCAATCCTCGTAAGGTTTAGAGTTGTCATCATATGCAACTAGGAGTTCGCCATCACTGTAATCATCTTCTGCAAACCGACTTCATTGGAATTTTTCGTTTGTTTTCTTTTTGATTTGCACAGCTTTCTTATTTTTATTCTACAACTTATAGCATTCAGATTTGATATGCCCCTTCTTCTTGCAGTAGCAGCAGATTATATCTCTATTTTTGGATTTCGGTCGGCCTTTCGGATCACCACCAGAATTTCTCTCCTGCATCCTCCCTCGAACAACAAGGCCCTCAGACTGAGCCTCAATACCAACCACAAGCTGCTTCACTTCTCCTAAAAGAATAAAATATCATATACTTCATCCAGAGTAAAAGTGTCACTACTATATAAAATAGTATCTCTAAAAGTCACATGAAGAGGGCAACAAACACAATAAAATCAACCCTAAGTCTTCTTCATGATACTTAACCTCCATGATCTCCAGATTAGAAACAGCTTCCTTAAAGACTTATATTCAGCCATGTGATAAGTATACAGACACTACTTCATATGCAACTTGCTTATTAGACTTTTTGTCATGCATAACTACTCAAGCTTCAACCACAACGCAGCGGCGGTTTTCTCCTTCAAAACGTCTTGCAAAATTTGAATCAATAGATGAAGATGAATTTGAGATAGGGCCTTTAAATCCCTATGTTGTTTTTCCTCCGTAGTCTAAGACGAAGGCATCTTAACAAACCCTAACAGAGCATCATCCAAATTCATCTGTGTGAGCACAGTCCGCATCTTGACTTGCCATAATGAAAACCTGGTGTTGTGATCCAATAATGGAATGTCGAATTTCATGGTTGCCATTGATGTGATTGAACGAACCAACATACATGTCTATGATACCATTTGTTACGAAATAAGCAACGAAAATAGGCAACAAAGAAAACTAAAAGCAAGAATACCCAGATTTATATAGAAAATCCTAGATGGGAAAAAACCATGGGGAGAGGAGAAAAAATCCACAAAATCAAAGATTGGTATAAGAGGAGAGGTTACTGCAAAAAAGCATAATACTAAAACCCTAAAATTATATTATATAAATACCAAAACCCTAAAATCTAATTCGGGTAAAAACTGGGTAGGCCCGATCCCTCCACTACTACCATAGAACCCAAAAAAATCTCATAATTAAAGCTCTTCCACAAAATGTCACATCACGAGCTTTCTAGTCTGGTCAAAAGAGAATTCGGGCTACCAAACTTTAACACGAACTATGGTAGGTTTGACAACAAGACTGAACGTATCATGATAATCAATTCGAGGGCACTGATGAAACACTTTGGCAACTGAGCGAGCCTTGTACCTGTCAACAGAGCCATCAGGTAAACGTTTAGTGGGAAAAATTCACTTACAACCATTAAGATTCTGAGTTGAGTATGAGGGAACAAGTTCCCATGTGCCATTCTAAACAAGAGTGGTTCCCTCTTCTTTTGCTAGTTGGACATACATTAGGTTTTATTTCTTGGCCAGCTGAGATTAACCCCTACCCTTCTAGGCCAAAACAAGGAAAGATTAAAAAAAAAAAAACGCAAAAGATATATAATAATTACACAAAATATTAGTGCAATGTTATTGTCGTATGACTACCATTTATTTAAGTGAAATGTAAAACTAGATTTTGCAAAACAAGCGTGAAATGAGGGCAGGAACAGACGGAACAAGAGAAGACTTCATCACAGGGATAAACAACTAAGCTGTTAAGTTGACTTTTGAACTAATAAGCAATTTTATATTAATCTTGATAGAACTATTGTGTTTATCAATGACTTTAATTAATAGTGATTAAAACTATTGCAAGTGGAATAAATATAAAATGCTATTAGTTAAGATTATATTGTAAAATGTAGCAATGACGGGCTATGGTTTTGACTTGCGGGTTATTTTAAGCAAGAATATAGCCTTCTTACACGGTTTCTAAATTTAAAATAATTATAATAATAGAGTACTTATATTTGTACAACAATATTGATAAATACCCCACTTAATAAATGTTTCCTTATAATAAATCTATCATTTTTATAAATACTTTCTATATAATATTAGATTTTAAAGCCTCTCATACACCCACTTCCATTCTAATTTTAGTTTTAAATTGTTCTATTCAAAATAAATTATCCAAATCTAAATAAGAAAAAATTGGATGAAAAAATAAATAAAAAGAAGAATCGATAAAAAAAAAATCATAACGAATCATTTTCAAATATTAAAACACACAATATTAATAAATCAAAAAATTAAAAATACATATTTCAATGGTTGTTGGCTCTTCAAGAGTTATACTTTTTTTTTCACTTTTTTTTTTTTCACTTGAAACTTTCATTGAAATTTTTCATGTAGTTAAAAGATGTCTTAGGAGAAAAAATTGATGAAGAACAATTTTGGGTTTTTATAGAATGAAATTAATGATAATTAAATTTGGGGATATATTTTTTGTATTTCTCTAGAAAATATTATTTCCATTTATAGCTAATGTGATGTATGTTTTGTAGTTATTTTATAAATATAAAAAAACAGAATATTTCTTTTTATATCTATATGGGTGTATGAAGTGTTAATGGGTTTTAGGGTAATTTTATTATAAGGTAAAAGTGTTATAAGAATATTTAATGATTTTATGGGAGTATTTATAAATATTAAGGGTACAAATAAAATCTCTATAATAATATTACTCGCTGGTTCGAGATGTGTGAGATGTGAAGTGTCTCACATCCCAGTTCTTTCTTGTAAGCTAGAATATGGACTTTTTTTTTTTCCTTGAGAAATTAATTAGCTAGATAGTATGTCGTAAACTTAACATGTTTTTAGATTCCTGTGACAACTTATCGATAATTCACATTTTTGTGATGTTAACCGAAGTCTATTATCTATGTGACAGAAATTCTAAATTTCAAATCAATATCGTAAATCTAAATGTTAATAGTCCTTGTGTCCATCCCTCAAATTTCTCTTTTGTTTTTGTTTTTTTTTTGTTTTTTTTTGTTTTTATTCTCCTTTTCGTTGCTCGTGGACATATATTAGTCCTTTATTATTATTATTTTGTTTTTGTTTCAAGTAGTCTTGTGTGTCGTGTACCACTATGGTTGAAATGGTAAGATTATAAATACACTTTCCCGAGAATATTAAGAGCTTGTATGATAACCACTGTTTGGCAACATTATTCATATTCTTGTCGTTTTTCTAAAACCTTTTTTTTTTTTTTTTGTTGACGTTTTATAGTACTATTGTCTACTCAACATATATTGTTTTCAAATAAAAAAAAAAAAAAAAACTTATGTTGTTTTCTTTTTACCTTGTTTACTCCTTTTATTTCCGTTATATTGGTATTATCTTTACTTGTCATCAGTTTTTCCATATCAACTGCAACTGTATATTAGTTTTTGTGTCGTTTATACCTTCTATTCCTTTGTTTTTTTTACCTTGTCTAATGTTTGTTAATATTTTTTCATTTATAGGTCTTAGTGTCGTTTTCAGAGTTGTTGTCTTTTCCATTTCATGTTGTTCTTATTGGTGTCGTTCACATATTAATGTCGTTTATAGAAATATTGAAATCATTTCGTAGATAATAATCTTATCTTACTATATATATATATATTATATTCTATATTTATTATTTTATTTTATTATATATATATATTATATCAATCCACCTAAAAAACTTTTTAAACCAATTTCTCTTTTCGACACTTGCACCACTTTAAAAATCAATCCAACTAAAATCTTTATTTTTTTTAATCCTTTTTCTCGTTTTAACACTTATCATGATCTTAGAAAAAATTAGTTTGTTTTTAACTAATCCAACTAAAAACATTTTTAACCCCTTTCTCTTTTGACGCCATCTTTTCTCATCATTATCTATAGCGTTGAAAAGCCAACTAAAAAGGAAATAACCAAGGGAAAAAACATGTAACCAAGGCAAAAAAACAAAATAGAATCAAATGGATGAAAGAGTGATATCTGACTATGAAACTGAAAATTTAATTGGACATATATATAAGACTATAATACCTCAAAATTATTTTTTCATTTGATATATCAAAAAAAAAAAAATGCAAATGTGCATGGCATGTGCGGAGGACGTGCTACTACTAGTAACAATAAAAAGAAGTAAAATCCAATATTATTTTAAGAAATATAGATAAAAACAGAAATTCAACAATACATAGTATTGGTTCTGATAATACTTAGTTGTATTTAGTTCCAAAGCATCAGTACTACAACGACCAAATTCAAACATACATTCGAGAGTGAATATAAGAATACAAGCCCACGAATAGAACAAATTATAAGCACAACCACAAAACATGAACTTATTATTTTGAGACATGTTTAACATAGGACGTAGCATCGGCAAGGAACAGAGTTCCGACTTTCTCAAAGTCCTACGATGGAGAGTCTCGCACGTCACACACTCTTTGTGACTTTGTCTATGAACAGAACAGAAAGAACAGAACATCAAAGTGAATGACTGATTAACAGCATACAAAAAGGACTATTCTTTCAATTTCATAAAAACATACCATAATTACATTAAAATCCCAATTACAAGAACAGAGAAATAAAGATTATAGAAGTCAAGATAACGGAACTTACTCAAGACTTCTTCAAAAGGCAACGAGTTCCAGTCAACTTCGTTATGCGCTGTCGAAAGCAATCACATTCAACCACGTCAGTAATCCAACAGATTCCTAACATCTCCTTCAATGTTTTTTTTTTTTTTTTTTTTCCCGTCTACAGCGTTGTGTAGAAAACTAATTAGCATTTGTGTAATTTTAATTATGAACAAAAAGATGTTGTAGAATAAATTTACTATTACAACATTAAATATGTGATTCGAAATGGCATACTTGTGAAATGACTAAATATTGAAAGAAAGATGCTCTGGACTAACCTTGGATGAATGATTGGAGCTTGGAAATATCTTTCAAAGCCAACCGATACCATTCTCCAGAAAGAAAAAAAGTGAACCGAACTTGTGGTATGGTTTGGACACTCTGAAAATTCTGGAACATCAAGAAGCGTGCTGGCATTTGATCAAATAGAAGAAGTTCAAGGTTTCTTAGATGCTGGAATCCAGATGGCATCTCCTTCAGTTGCGGGGAAGGCCCAATGCCAAACGTTTCAAGATTACACAATGCTCCTTCCTCTATTACTATAGAGTTCAGTTTACTCAAATCACGAAGGTGGAGCACCTTTAGTTTCGGAAACGCTCCTTGTTCAAAGTGCATCTTCTCACCATAATATGCATCTTTGGATATCTCAAGTTCCAAAAGATTGGGCAGATTTTGAAGGGCTTTCAGTGGATCATCTTCAATTTTGACCATGAATACATATTCTAATTAGATTTTGAAGTTCGCTGATCCATTCTGGAAACTTCTGTAGATGGCCCTTAAGTAGAGACGTTGAAGAAATGTAGGGGAGATGACATGGACTCCAAATCAAGTGTCTCATTTTCAGTTATTGCCATAAAGAAAGCACTCAGATTCTCCATATTCTGAACAGAGCCACACAAAGTCTTCCCATCTTCGTTTCTCAATTTTTTGATGCCCAACTTCCTCAACTCTGTCAATTCACTCAGCTCTTCAAGTACATCAGCTCCAACGGTGTCGGCTTCAAGAAAGTAAAGCTTCTCCAGTGCTTTTAACCGCCCAATTCCCTTCTTTACTTTTATTCCTCTCTCTATATTTATATGAAAACCCGCCTTGTAATCAGCATTGTAAGCCAAAAGATGCCGTAACTTATGAAGCTTATTTATTTGAACTGGGAGCTCATATACCAATGACTGCTTTAGATCCAAAGTCTCAAGATTCTCCAACTTTCCAATTGATGTTGGCAAAAATCCTACTCGCGTACCTCGAACACTTAAATATCTTAAGTGGAACAAGATCCCAATATCTTCGGGAAGATGATCTAAACTTGGAGTATCTTCAAAATCAAGGACTTTTAAGAGCTTGAAATTTTTGGAAATTGTACTTACAAAACTGGTCGGAATTTTGTCTTTAACAAACATATAAAGAGATCGAACCTGGTATGTTTTCGAGCTGCTCTCCAAATCAACATCAGAAGTACAGAGAACTGAGACACGCCGAGCTAATCCTCTGAACGTTGAATCACTTCTTGACAAAACTTTGGAAAAATGTGAATCCACCATCTTTTTCAAGACAATCTCACGAACAAGATCATGTATAAGACAACTTTTAGGTTTTCCATCAAAGTCCAACTCTGACACTTGAACCATACTTCTATTTATTAGATCCGCCAAGTATTCTTCAGCGATGACTTCCAATGTTTTACCCTTCTTTGGTTTCACAAAGCCTTCAGCAATCCATTGACGAATCAACCTTCGACGTCGAATAGAATAGTCCTCTGGAAAACAGCCAAAATACAAGAAACAAGACTTGAGGTAGTACGGCAGGTCATAATAGCTAAGAGACAAGATTTTTTCTATACTCGCCAAGCGTTCGTTACTCTCCATCTCTGAGCTTAGAGAAGTAAGAAACTTTCCCCACTCATTTGCATTCTTGCCTTTAGTTGATAGAAGACCGGCTATGACAACAATCGCGAGTGGTAATCCATCGCATCTTTGAAGGATCTCATGAGACAACTTTTCTAAGTTGGGTGGACATCGCCCTTGAAAATCACATTTGAAGGTCCTGTTGCAAAAGAGTTCCCAGGCTGTGTCTGGAGGGAGGGGTCGCAGTTCATAGATATGAACAACTGCTGATTCCTTACAAAACTCAGCAACAGTCACATCTCGTGTCGTGAAAATTGTCCTTCCCAATTTTTCATTTTGGTCAGGTAAAGCATTTTTTATGTCGGCCCAAAAAGTTGAGTTCCAAACATCGTCAAAAACAACACAGTAGCTTTTTCCTAGCAAGTAATCTCTTATTTTCTCAGTCAATGTGCTTTGATCCATGACATCGATTCCCGCAGGAAAAGGCTCCTCTCTTGCTTGGCAGAATTTCCTCAGTAAGTTCCGCAGAAGCTCCACCTTATTGTACGATCGAGACACTTCAATCCAAGCATGACAATCAAAGCGTCCTTTCACTCGAACATAAACCTGATGAGCAAGAGTGGTTTTGCCGAGACCCCCCATCCCCACTAGTGAAATGACACTACGCTGAGGAGATTCATCTTCCACCAACGCAATCAATTTGTCTCTAGTGGATTGAATACCCACAACTTCATTTTCCTGAAGAAAACAAGAATCTGTCCGAGGATCGTACCACGTCTTATTTTCAGTAGTTGCCGATCTTGCTTGTGTGGAGTTGAAGCCATATGCAGCGCTCTTGTCATTTATATTTTGAACCCTTCCTTTGATCTGTTGTATTTTGGACGCTATGTCATGACGTGACTTTAGTTTTATAATCAAGCAAGCATTTCTACGGAGAAAGCTGATAAATCTATGCTTGTGGGGACGTCGCTGTTGCACCATGAGATGTGTATATTCATCAATAGCGTCTTCTACTTCAAATGCCTCTTTTCTAAGTTTCTCCACCCAAACTTTAACACCGTGGCTGCTGATTGGCCTTTGGTCTTTTTCTGCGCCTGCATCTGCATCTTTAAGGAAAGCCAGAAGGAATTCTAGATCACATTTGATGTCCTCAACTTCGGTTTGAACGCCTCTCAACAAGTGTGCTTCTTCAGTCAGCAATGGGATCAACTTATTTACAACCAAGCCCACTGCAGTCTCCGCCATTAGATCTTTATTTTACTTCTGTTTTTTATTTAGCAATGTGGCACTTCACTTCTTTTTGCTAGATTTATAGTCTGCCATAATACAAATATAACCAGTTATATAGCACTTCCTGTTTTATGTACGTATGCATGTAGACATAGCAAGAGTAAGAAATTTTACTTAAGACAATTTGTATGCTTCTTGATCGTATTAATAATTTGAAAATCGAAATAAGGAGTAAAAAGATGAGAAACCCAAAATTTTTAGTTTCTTAACCACCCGAAAATGAAAGCACGAATTAAGATGAATGAAAAATGACGAGAACATTTCTGGTAGTTATAAAAATAAATAGATTTCTATTGTTTTATGAAGAGGAAATCATCACAATTAGAAAAATGAGAAAGATGATTAATTGATGACAATTTTGCCATGACTTACCAATTCTCCTTTCTAATCTTATAAGATTGAGATCTTAGTCACATCAGCTATGCCAAAGTTTGGTCCTTCGAGTCGCTTGATACATGACCTGTATATTAATTTGGAATCTCTCATTAAAAATGAAAGGCAAAGACTATTTATTTTGTAATAACCTAAATTTTAACGGACTCATGATTTCCTTATATAAAAAGGCATTTAAGTCCGTACTATGTGGATATGTGATGTTTCATGAAAAATTATGAATATCAATAAGAAATTCATAATCTATTTAAGTTCTCGTTTAATTAGTTACGAGACTCAATAATAGTTTGCTTAGTCATGCATGAGCCTTTTAAAGAAAAAGGCAGAATAAGAATTATTGATTTTATTTCAGTCAAAATTTGACCAGAATAATTCAAGGCATGATTATGTCGGTACTGCAGTATAGCAAACAGTATGGAAATTATACTACAAAAAACCGTCATCACAGATGAAATAGTAAGAATAAGGTTCGAGACCACTCTAGAAAAATCAAGCATATTATTTAGGACAATAAGGGCTAAGTAGCCGTAAGTTATAAGAAAAATCAATATGCAGTCCAATAATACGCAGATGAATTTTGGACTGTAGTTCAGTATAACAGTACTGTTATTAGTTGAAAACAATATTTGTAATATCTGTATTAATTTGAAAATGGTCTGCATATTAAGAGGAAAGCCAAACGGAGCCCTAATGGGAGGACACCTCATCTAGGATAATATGTCAATTTTGGGATTTTTGGAAAATTAGAAGAAATTGGTGGTAGTTTTTAATTGGATAATTAATTCGATGATCATGAAAAGATTACTTGGCCTCCAAGGACCCATAATGGCCGGTCACCTCATAGGGGGTAATGAGCAAATATTTTATTTTTAAGGTTAGAAGTGCAAATTTAAGAATAAAAATAATTCTAGAAATTTAATTATTTTTCACCTATAAATAGGTGATGATGGGGGAGGGGGAGGGGGAGTGTGGGGTGTTGGATCATTTTATTTAGTTCCACCCCAAAACTCTGGCTCATTTTCAACTCACTCTCTCTACCACCCTAGGAACCGAAACCAAAAGAAAAAAAAAGGGGGGGTGGATCAGATTTTTTGAGAAAGAAAAGCAAGAAGAAAAATTTGTGATCCAAGTTGTAGATCCAATCTCAAGGTGCTAACGTAACTTTCCTAAACCCCCCAAGCAATTCAATTAAGTTTTGATTCAAGGGTTTATGTGTATTTCAAGTTGGGTTTGTAAGAGCATAAGCTCACATTTTATTTTCCATGCAAAAGCTTAGAGAGCTTGATATGTGCTTGATTAGGGTTTAATGGTCTTGATTTATGGTTTGATGCATGTTTTTTATGATATGGTTAAGAGAAATTATGGTATATGTGTATGCATAGTAGGTGTTTGTTATATGTCCCCACATGCTTAAGAAGATGCATGTTATGCATGAATGATGGAAATGAGATTGGTATGTGAATCTAGGGCAAAAACTAACCCTAAAACCCTAGTTTGGTACAAGTTTACCACACGGGTTACATGGGTATGAACCAATGCATGATTGCTGAAAACTTACGTAATGCGCTGCATGTTTGTCGTAGGCTCACGGTTGCGACCGTTTGAGGTAGTGTGCGCGTAATTTTACGTAAAAGTTGACCTAAAATGAAACTGCCAGTTTTCGGGTAAAACTGGGCAACTTTCTGGAAACGTGATTTTGAGGCCCTTAGAGGCTGAATTTGGGAAAACTTAAAAGTACAAAGTTGTAGAAAATGAAAAATCCTCGAGGGCAACATGAGCGGTTTTTAAAAATAAGCTCTAAAGATGTAATACCTAGTTTTTCGATATTATTATTTCCTTTTAAAGGAATTTAATATGTGCCATGAAGGTATTCATAAAAGAGTCCGATTAAGGATTTTTATTGAGTTTGTGAGTTATTATGATTTTATAAGACTCAAAAATAATTGCTTAGACTAGCATGTGACCTTTTGAGTAAAAATGGATGAAAAACTCTATGATTTTATGTTGGTCAAAGTTTGACCAAGACAAGTCAAAATTGACCAAGAAAGTCAAAGTTTGACTATAATGGTCAAAGAAATGACTATACTGTATTATGGCAAAGCAGTATGAAAATATACTACGAAAACCGTCTTTACGGATAAGATAGCATGAATAAGATTTAAAACCACCATAGAAAAATCAAGCACATTAAATAAGATATTAAGGGCTAAAGGGCTTAAAGAAATAAGAAAAATTTTATACAGTCCATTTTTACACAGATGAATTTTGGACTGTAGTATAGTATAACAGTACTGTGTATTAGAGAGCACAGTATTGGAAATATCTGTGTTAGCTCAAAAATGGACTGCATATTGAAGAAAAGAGCCAAACAAGCCTTAATGAGGATGACATCACCTAATCCTCAAATTATGACATCATAATTAATTAAACAAAAATTGGAAAGTATTATGGAATGTTCTAGACTTGTCTTGGCCGGCCACCTAAGCTCCCATTTGTGCAAAATATTGCTTTTTCAAGGACTTATGAGCAATTTTGAAAAGTTTCAAGTGCCTATAAAAAGGTGGAGGGGGGTGGCTCATTTGTTCACAAAATTGAGAAATTCTAGCTAAACTATGCCAATTTTTCCTTTCTAAATCCAAACCCAAAGAGAAAGCAAGAAGAAAGAAAAATTTGAAAACCCAAGGGAAAAGCTTTAGGGAGTGTTCGGCTTGTGTGGAATCAACAAGCAAAAAGAGTGAAAAAATTTTGGAACCCATTTTTTGGCCAAGTGGCCGGTTGTGGGAAAGGAAGAAAAGGAAGAGAAAAGTAGAGGGAGGAAGTGCTTGGAGGGTGGCCGGACTTGTGGAGGACTTTTTAAGTGGCCGGAAAAATTTTGGAGCCTCATTGCTAGGGGAAAGGCCGCTTGCAAGGAACCGGGGGGGGGGGGGGGAGAGATTTTCGGACCCAAACTCTAACAACTCCTAGGGTTGATCAAGGTAATCTCCCTTGACCCTAAACTTTTTAAATTGAGCTTCAATTTGAAATTTAGGTGTATTTCAAGTTGAATTTGTAAAAGCATAAGCTCAATTTAATTTATTTCCCAAGTTTAGAAAATTTAGATTTTTGTGCTTGATTAGGTTAAGGGTGGTTTGATTTATGAGCTTTGATTTGTTATATGCTTATGTTTGTTTGATCTATAGGATTGCATGCTAGATGTTTGATGAGTTGTATGTCCCCCAAATATGTTCAAACATGATTTAGAATGGTATGTTAGGTTGCTAGAATATGACATGGATGGAATGGTTTGAATGAATCTAGAACCATGCAAACCCTAGGTGGTGCATTCTCATTGTTGGTTTGCATGGACATGATCGGGTCACATGAATGTTGAATTGGGACATTAGAAAACGCTGCATGTGTGTTTATAGACTCCCGCTGTAGTCGGTTGAGGTAGTGTGCGCGTATTAGGACGAAAAACGAATTTAAGAACAAAAAACTGTCAGTTCGGGTACAAACTGGACAGTTTTCTGAAAAGTGAAATCTGAGGCCTTTAGAGGCCGAATTTGAGAAAACTTAAAACATGAAAGTTGTAGATAAGGGTTTTTCCTAGGGAGCAACGTCAGTTTTCCAAAATAAGGCTCCAACGGCCTCGGTTTTTATAAAAATCTGAGCCTGACCATGCCCAGGATTCATACACAGCCAGGTGAGTTCAACAAGGAATAAGGGCACGTTAGAGTTCGAACTGAGTTTTCCTCAAAACACGAAAGTTGTAGGATTTTCGAGAGCTAAAACTTTCATGAAGACAAATTTTTCAAATTCAATCCAGATTTTTAAATAGAAATGGATTTCTAAGAACTGTGCAGGAAACAGGAAATTCCTGCACAGGATTTTCTAAAAACAGTGCAGAAAAACTGTATTTTCACCAACCCCCAATGTTTTGACTGTGAAAACTGTTCCAATGACAGTTTTCAGCCCTTAATAATTTTTATAATACCCCACTTTAAGAACCATGAATTTTTATAAGTTAAGCAAAGAATTTTTGAACTAAATTCACCAAATTTTCCACAACAAGGGAAAAAGGGATTTTTTGTAAAGCAAAGATAAGTAGCAAGGCTGTAATGGATGGTAACCGGGAAGGATACCCGAGTTATTGAGCTTGGCCCCCAAAGCCCAAGTTTGACCCATAAAGGTTGACTTTGGTTGACCAGATTTGACCAAGGTTTATCACCTCAAGGGTTACCCAACATAACCCAATGAGATACCAAAAATATGATGAGCTAAGCTCTAGGGTTATTTGTAATAACCCAATGAATTATGGACCAAGAATGTTAAGGAATGGGCCCAAGGTTAGGATAGTAACCTAACTCTACCTATATGGATGTGGGCTTAGCACATGAGGTTGCTCAATGTAACCTAATAAGTTATAATCCATGTTTGGGCTAGTCTCGAACAATTGGGTTACTTATTGTAATCAAGTAAGATATTTTGCATAGGGGACATATAACTAAGACTATGTATGCATGTTGGTTAGATCACCAATATTTTTAGGTAATGACCATAGACCCTTACCTATGTCCTTCATTCAAGCAGGAGGTAGCCTGCAGTTGTATCCGGACGTGGAGCAGCATAACCCTGGACATAGTAGGCGACGTAAGTACAACTCCGCCTACAGCATAGGCTTTATTGTGATACTTGCCTAAGTATGTTCGATGGATGCTATGAAGCATGTTTGATGTGTGTTATGATGTATGTTATATGCTAGAATTGTATGATGTTAGAACATGATTGAAGGTATGCTAAGTTCATGATGTAAGTTATGTTACAATGATGACATGATTTATGTATAAGTGACATCACAAGGCATGTTCACTAATGACAAAAATAAGTTTAAGAATGACATGATGAAAGGAAAGTAAGAAGGCAAGCAAGTTGCCTGTGTCGTACCGACCCGCTCGTAGGTCGGGTTGGATTATGGTTTGAGTTGGAAATGGACTGACCGCCCCAACCACTCCATAGTTGCGCACCCGGTACGCACACTCATGATAAGGGGCCCATAAGAAAGATAAGTTATGAAAGAAAGTTAAAAATGAATAAGAGAGTATAATAAGAGCATAATCGGTTCATGCTTATATTATGTGATGCTATGTTAAGTTATGACATGATATGTTATGTTACGATGAGTTAAGTTATGCCATGATATGATATGCCATGATATGTTAAGTCGAGATGTGCTATGATAAGTTAGGTTTGTATTGTGTCGCGGTTTAGTAGTTGTACTTGCTGAGCGAAAGCTCATTGTCTTACGTCTATGCTATAGGTAAGCAACCTACGGGCAATTGTTGATGCAAGATGGGGGAGCGTGGCAGGGCGAGCTGTGAAATGTGGGAAATAAAGCCGCTACGCGTTTTGCCTTTTCGTGTATAATAATTGTTATTTGAACTTTGCTTTTATATATTGCTATTCGCTCGTACGCGCCATATAAAAAAAAATTTCTACTGTTCTCGCTAAATAAGTAAGTATGATTCGTATAAGTGTGTTATGTAAGTATGTATGTACGGTAGCGGCCTGTGCTAGGCGGGTCGTTACAAAAGACCTCTATTTTTATCAAAATCCGAACCTAATCATGCCCAGACCCTGTGCACAGCCAGGCAGGTTCAACAAGGAAAAAGAGTAGGTTCGAGGCAAAACTGGGTTTTTTGTAAAGAACGAAAGTTGTAGGGTTTTTCGAGGGTACAACTTTCATGAAGAAATCTTTTTCAAATTCTAAATAGATTATTAAGTTAAAATTAGATCTTAAAAAATTGTGTAGGAAGCAGGAAATTCCCGCACAGGATTTTCAGAAAACAGTGCAAAAGCATGAAATTCCTACACATGCACTGATAACTGAAATTAAGAAACTATTTTCAAAGATTGTTTTCAAAATTTAACAGTTTTTAACTGTTTTTGCTTAAAAGTTATGGTTTTATAAAAATACGGTTTTTATAAGGAATATAAAGTTTTACAAAAGATTTTTAAAGAAAACTTGACTGTTTTATCAAGAAAAGAGAAAAAAAAATACTTGAGCCAAAAAGTATTTCGAAGGCATAATAACAAAAAGATGACCGATAGTAACCGGTTAGGATACCCAAGTTATTGGGTTGGGTCTTACCTTATGGTTATCGATAGTAACCTAATGGGGTAGTACTTTGAAAGTAATTGGCCCTAGTAACCCAATAGGGTATCATTCAAATATGATTGAGCCTTACCCTAGAGTTACCAATGGCAACCTAATAAGGGTATTACTTTAAAAGTAATTGGGCCTTAGTAACCTAATGAGGTATAGGTTTTAGATCTAGATATGATTGGGCTTATACCCATTGTTACTAGTAGTAACCTAATAAGATGCTAATTACTATTCATGTATGATTGGGCCTTGAACCCAAGGTTCCATTAAGTAATCAAACAAGAAGATATTGTTTGATTAGGTCAGGTGCCTTAGAGTTATATTTAGTAACCAAATAGGAGATCATTATAGTATATGGGAGACATGTAACTAGGTTTACTGATAAATGCTGGTTAAAGATACTAGCATTGAATGTAATGATTTATGGTAAGATAAGATGATCCTTATCTTACATCTTTTGTGAAAACAGGAATTAAACCGGTTGATGTGCCTTGTTGGAACATTAGACCAAGAGCGTAGGATATCAGGTAAGTACAAACCTTACCTACAGTATGAAAAATAGTAAACTATTTTCAAGCATGACTTGTTTACATGTCTACCATGATGTGCCATGTTTATGTACGTGCCATGTTTTGCGATGATGTCATGTTTTACGATGATGCCATGTTTATATACATGTCATGCTTTATTAATATGCCACAAGTCATTATATGTTAGTGATCTTTATGTCATACTATATCTATGCATCATATGCATTATGCCTAATAAGATCACAAGTAAAGAATCTTAGTCTTGAAAAAGTAACAAGACTAAGACTAAACCAAGATAAGTAAAGTATCGTACTAACCTCCCCCCAGATCGTGGAAGACTATACATATTTTAAGATACTAAGACCATCCGTCAGATCGTGAAGGCTTACATGATTTCCAGAATTGTTAAGGATCTTGTAAACCCTAACTTTCTGTGGATTGAGCACATTTGGTACGTACACAAGGGGCCCACATGTTAAGCAAGATAATAAGTTCAAGTCCATAACTGATCATAAAAGATCCATAATTGATCATAATTGGTTCATGCATAAATGCACGATATTTGTTATGTATTTGTGAGATTATGTTTGTATTTGCTGGGTGAAAGCTCATCAGTTTATTTCATACTATAGGTAAGATGCCTGCAGCTTTACTTGGTGGGCCATGGAGATGATACGGCAAGTGAAGGGCGGTGTGGGATATCACTACACAGATATTTTCCGCAAACTCTTTAAATTATGAACTAGTATATGTATGATTAAGTAATATGTACCATATTACGTATGTGATGTTTCAAAAGTCTGGTTTAAAAGGTTATGTGTGACCTTTTAATCGGTTTAACAAGTAATTGGTAGGCATGGTGAAGTTTACGCATATGGATAAGTTTATTTAAGTTGTGTTAAAAAAAAAATTATTCTGAAATTTTCTGAAAGTTCAAGTATTAGAAACTAAGAAGTAAGTTAAAAAAGTAAAGTAACGGCCCACGTTTACGTAGTCGGCCCTACGTAGCTGGCCGGGCCGTTACATATTTACTGCAAGAGAAGATACAAATTCGCTGTAATTCAAAGCTCTTCACAAAGAGATATAAATTAAAAACAATAATAAATCAATATACTGTTTTAAATTATTCTGAAAATCAAACTATAAATTCTTTAAAATTCAAGTACCTTTTACGTACATTTTTAAGGACCCGTTTAGGAGAGGTTTTGAACACAGAGTTTTAGATTGGAGTTGAGATAAGTTTTAAAAACGTGTGTTTGGTTGGAAAAAAAACTAATTGGAGTAAAAAAGTGTAAAAACTTGAAATATGTTCGGAAAAAAAAAAATCAATATAGATCTTATTTCGTTTCTTTCAAAATTCTCTGCAATTTAGAGGGAAAAAAAATCTCATTTGATTTAAAAAACAAAAATTATGGAATTTTCAAGTTTGAGTTTACTACAAATATTTGGAGATATAAGCAGTAAAAAGTAGTTTTGAGTTGAAGGAAAAAAAAACATTTAAATATATGTTTGGAGAAGTCTCTCCAAATGGGCCTCAAGTTTTCATGATTATCGTGCATGAACAACAAATTTCATGCTCTAATATATTACTGTATTTGTAGGAATAATTTTCACGTTACATGACTACTAGAGAATTCAGAGAAATTTCACAAGAAATGTAGTCACACAAAATGTGGTTAAAAAAAATGATAATTTGAAATGAAGATTTTAAAAATTTCTGAGTTGAAATAGGGTTATCAAAATTTAATTATGGATAACAAAAGTGACTAAGAAAAAAAGACTTTAGAATTGTAAAATAAAATAAATTAGTAGATAAAATTATAATTTTGGCAAAGAATTATTAATCAGTTTAAAATTTCAGTCGTCGTAACTTTTTGAACGACCAAACTGATTGGGTAAAGTTTACTGGTAAGAGTCCAAATAACACTATCTATCATTTACCCTTTGATCCACTGATGGGAAAGAGGGAAAAAGAGTTGGTGAGGATGTGACAAATTAAAAATAAAAAAGGAAAAATGTGGCACAGATTCTTCCAAGGATCAAAGAGAGAAAATTTACTTGATTATATATGGATATACACACACATAAATGGATGGGAAGTTAAGAACATCGCAATATTGGATAAGAACAGAATCTTAAGGATAGTAATTGAGAGCAGTTTGTATCACTTACGAATTCATGAAAAGATTGAAATTTCAGATATGCGTCAAGTATGCTAATTTTCAATCCTTCACGAGGCCGGAGACATGACCTTTTGACTTGGCCGAGTAAATAGAATCTCTCATGAAAACAAATGATGGGATGCACCGATATTCTACTGTAACATAAGATACAATTTTCCATTGTTATATAACTCTTCAAAAGGATAACAAAGATGTAATTAACACTCATAATCAAAATACTCTGTTTCCCCTGTTTTCAACTTTGTTTCTGAATGCAATTTGAAAAATTATTTAACACTTGTAATCAATAAGTTTGTTTCATAAATATTATTGAAACAGAAACTCTGTTTAGAATTAATTACCTTTTCAATTTTCTTTGAAAACTGAAGACTCGAATCGAACCAGAGATTAATGAAACCTGAGAAGATCAGCATGTGAGATAATCATATTGCTAGAAACTTCAGAAATATGAGAAATGATGGGGAAAAGTAAAAATACAAGGGAAGGAAAAAGGAGAAAAAAATGCTGAAAATCTTGACAGGAGGAGGCGTTATCATTTTAGGCTTCTAAGAATAAGAGTACGTCAGTTAAACCAAAGGCAAGTCATTACAGGAGGAGGCGTCTTGGGTTAAACTTCAGTGAAGTTTTGGAGTAAACTTATAATTCCAAGAGTTGCATACGCTATTCAAATGCAATAAAATATTTCCACTTCTATTGGTATGTCCTTGGAATTATAAGTAGTTAAACTTCAGTAGTCTTTCCCTTAGGAATTTTATGACCTAGTTAAATAACAACATCACTGTTTCAATCTTTATCTTTATGGTTAATTAATTTATTTGCACAACATTTAAATTCATGATAACATGTTAATGTTTTCTTTGTTTTCACTAGTTCTTTCAAGGTAGAACTAGCATAGCCATCTGTAAGATCGTTCGGGTCTCGTGAGAAAAAAACATGTTAGTTCTCTTTAACCACTAAAAGACTAGAACACAAGTTCAGATATTTAATTCAAAATTATGAGGACACTACCACTAATCTCTACAAACGGATTGATTTGCACAGTTTGGAAAAAAAGAAATCTACAAATTAGATTCAAAGCAGAATTCTCCGAGATTGAAAACCAGAGATGCATTGCAAGTATGATAGATTAACAACAGTATATCGGTCACTTACCAATTTGATCAATTTGGTCTTAAAAGATTGCAATTGGAGATGCTGTCATGAATGCCAAATCTTGATCCTCCATGTGCCGTGAGATAAAACCTTTCTCTTGACTTTGTAATCAGAATCTCCTAAAAAATATGGACGTTATAACAATTTCTTCACAGCAAAAAATGATACGATATCACGTAATTATGGACTCTTCAATAAGAGGTTGAAAAGGAAACAAACACTTTCTTTTTTATTTTTATTTTTATTTTTATTTATTTCTGTTTCTGACTCGATCTGTATCTCAAGCGTGTCAACTATGTTTTACCCTATAGGCCAAGTTCACATTTTCTTTTCATTTTTTTTTAAAGAACTGAATATACTACTAGTCTAAGCTTGCAATTACAATTACTAAACAAGTTTTCGAAACAAAACTCACAAGGCACGCTAAAATAAAAAATAAATTTGTTGTAACATAAATAGAAAATAAACATAGGCTCAGATGAGAACTAATTACCTTCTTAGTATTCTTGGAAATTTTGAGACTTCAGAAACAAGCAGAGGTTGAGATTTGAGTAAGATCATAGTAGGAGAAAATAACTTGACTTTACATAAAAGGAATATGAGAAATGATCGAAATAGAGAATTGAAGATAAAAAGGAGAGTTAAGTCCGGACTTCATCCCTCTTCAAATCCGAGAGCCACTTTTTTCAATTATTCTGTTACTGTTAAAATTCTTGCTTTTTCTTTTTTTTTTTTTGGGTGTTTTGTGATAAGTCTTTTAGTTTTAACGTTTGTGAGAAGACTATTCCACCTATCAATTATTGACACAAATAAAATATAAGGGTAATTTATATATATACTAGTTTAATACCCGTGTATTACATAGAAGAGGAAAATAAATAGATAAATAAAAAAATTAAATAATATTTAATAATGATAATTGGTTACGATAAATAATATAATTACAATAAGTTTTCAAAAATATAAACAAAAAAATAGGTATCCGATAGTTTTCTTTACATTCCTATTCCAAACAATCATCACCGTAAGCTAGAAAAACAAATTAATATAAATCAAAAAGCAAAAAAAAAAAATATAAATCTAGGGAGAAAAAAAGCTAGAAATAACTTATAAAAATAAAAAAACAAAACAAAAGAAAGCCATCTTTTTTGTCTTTATTTTTTTTTTCAGGGTTTCTTTCAATCATAAAAATATAAACTAATAATAATAATATAAAAACTTTTCTCCGGTGATGCAGAAATAAAGATAGAGAAATAAAAATGATCACGATAATTAAAAATAAAAATTAAAAAAAAACAAAAGGAGAAAAAAACTCAACAGGGGAAAAAAATATTAGAGAAAAACAACAAAACCAAAAATAGATTCTATTATTTTTTTATTTACTGTTTTTGACAAAAATAAATAAATAAATTTCAGTTAGAGTATGTACATGCAAAACACAAAAATTAAATATAACATCTAAAAAACAAAACCCAACAAATGAAAAAGCTAAAAAAACCAAGCACAAATAAAAAAAAAAAAGAGAATAAAAAAAAACTTGAAAATCAGAAATGTAGAAACAAAAATCATTAAAAGTTATAAAATAACAAAAATACGAAGAAAAGATGAATAAAAAACTAAACTTTAAAATTTAAATCTTAGAAAGTAAAAAAAAAAAAAAAGAAACAGAAAAAAATAAATGGGAAAAAAACTAAAAAGGAAAAAAGATTAAAGAAAAAGAACAAAATTAAAAACAGATTCTATTTTTTTTTATTGTTTTTTATAAAAAAAATAAAAGAAATAAATTTTTGTTAGATTATATACATATAAACATTGCACTTTAACACATCTTCAATAGACAAAATCAAAAATGCACATTAAAAGAGTAACAATATCCAGTTATTGTAGCTATCAGAAAAGGCAACTACAAAGAAAGGGTAAAATCATCTATAAATAATTTTAGAAGGACAAAGTTATCCCAAAACTATAGCAAGCTGTAAAAGTAACTAAAGCCCAAGAGTAAAATTGCCAATCGAAAAAAAAAAAGAGTAAAACCAGAATAACACTGTAGCAAAGAAAAAAGCAACTACAAATGAAGGGTAAAATCGTCCATTAATAATTTTAGAAAGACAAAGTTGTCCCAACACTGTATCAAAAACAGTAAAAATAACTAAAACCCAGGGGTAAAATTGCCAATTGACCAAAAAATTAAAAGGTAAAACCGGCATAATATTATAGCGAAGGAAAGAATAGTTAGTGATGAAGGATAAAAAAGTCATTACATTGTAAAAAAGTAAAAAGTTACTGTAATTTACTATACAGTACTGTACAGTACTATAGCGAAAGCAGTGAAAATAGAGAGAAAAAAGCAAATTTTACTCTATAGTACTATACAGTACTGTAGCTAAAGCAACGAAAATAGAGAGAAAAAAAAAAAGCAAAATTTACTGTTTATTACTGTTAAAGGAAAAGTGAAAATCTCATTTCCTTTAATATATTAAATAATATGGAAAGTCACATATTTGATACAGTATGATATCCAGTATATGTAAATTTCAGTTACTGTAAATGTGAATTTATTTACAAATAAATGTGACTAATATGAATGTGATGTAGGCAATCTTATTCTGGTGTATCTCAATGAGGTGCAGCTCGCAGTTAGTTTCCATGGAACTCAATGAATTGGTATTTGAAGAGAGAGAATTCAAAGTATGAACGCAAGGAGAAGGGGTGAACTGATGTAGGGTGTCGTTTTGTTTCTGTCTTTGTCGTTTTTAATTTTTGTTGTCGTTGACCTTTTTCTTTCTCTTGTGTCGTTGGTTGACCAAAGCTAGGGGGTATTAGTACTGTTTGGCTCTTCTGAGAAGGGGATTTTGGGGATTAAAATTTCAGAAAGAGTTCTAGAGTTGAGGGGCGCCTCTTCGTTTGTTTGCTCAGCCATGGATTTGGCTTTATGACTTTTTATGACTTTCTACGTTCGAATGTGAATTTATCTTATTTTATATTTCTTTTTTTATGAATTTACATTTTTAATAATTAAAATTCACATTCATAGTAATTAAATGTGTACTTTTTGCCGAAAGAATACCTTGTGCGGGCTTCTTATAATGCCAAAAATTCTCTCAAATGGGTGTGTTAAAAAATAAATAATATTGATAATAGTTTGTGGACTATTATACATATTTGATTGTGTGTCATACGTGTAGGCATTCTAATTTGAGGGTTTATATATATGTCAACTTTCATAGAAATCATAATCAAGAGAAAGTATGCAATTTTATTGGTTCTTGATTAGGTTGTAACATATTATCTATGAATGTACATATAAAGTATAATAATATGATGATTCATATTAGGCCTTTGTTCTACACATTCCACGTACACCAACAGTCACCTACTTGGTTATTTCTCTCTATTTCCACTATATACTTGAAAGAACCCAATCCGATTGTAACAAGGTAAGCTAGTAGTTTTAGTTTATTAATGTTTTAAATTAATTAGTGGCTTCTATCAATGTTCTTAGAGTTTCTATACTCGTAGTTAGATGTATAGCAATGGTTAAGCAATATATAAAGTGAATTAACAGATTTCATATATTTGAATATGGACTTCTATTGTTTTGCTTTTTATATGTATATAGATAAATAGTTTAGAGTGTTGAATCTTGATTAATTTAGTTACTTGGCACATACTTGTTCCAAGTATAATTAAATGTTCCTAGAATTGTGTATACTACAAGTGAACTGTGCATCTTGTGCTCCGAACGCCAATTAGCACGTCAGAACGCTGAAAGTAACCGAACTTTTTCTTTTTCTATTTTTTTTTTTAAGTTATGGTTCAAATTAGGGTAAGTAGAAATTCTCAACTGCTCACAAGAATGATATTATGTGTGTGGTATGTTTCTTGATATTATGATAATATTTGCATAACGTTTTTATAATAATGAACATGACTGCACGAACATGTTTTCATGATTTTTGATGAAAGAAATGACAATGTTTCACGAGCATGTTTACAAAAGGAAAAGCTAATGTACCCTATGTTTCTATATTTTAAAATACTATTTTTTAATTAATTTTTAAAAATTAATTAAAAAATAGTATTTTAATTAATTTTTAAAAATTTCAATCATTTGTTAGAAAACTTCATAAAAAATCTATTTAGCTATAAAATGAAAATTTGGTTGAGTGACATTTTTTAGTCAACTAATCTAATAGATGACTAAACTTTTTTATTTAGCAAAATGATAGTCTTAGTTTTCTTATTTGTTGTTTTTTCCATTTCATGGCGTTCTTCTTGGTGCCATTTACTCATTAATGTCGTTAATAGAGTTGTTGAAAACATGTCGTAGAAATATAAAATTAAAAAAGAAAAAAGAAA
Organism: Ficus hispida; assembly: GCA_025413025.1. Taxonomy (NCBI): domain Eukaryota; kingdom Viridiplantae; phylum Streptophyta; class Magnoliopsida; order Rosales; family Moraceae; genus Ficus; species Ficus hispida. The sequence continues at coordinate 32,688,513 of CM046374.1, forward strand.
AGAGAAAAATATTAGTAAGAGTAATAAAAAAACCAATATTATTTCAAGAAGTTGAAATAAAACAGAAACTCAACAATACATATTATTGGTTCAGATAAACTTAGCTGTATTTAGTTCCAAAGCATCAGTACTAAAACGACCAAATTCAAATGTACATTCGACAGTGAATAATACAAGCCGACAGATAAAAGAGATACGCACAAGCCGACCAGATCTACTTTGTTTACTCTTTATTTGTTTTTTTTTTTTTTTTTTTTGTCGTTTATACCTTCTTGTTCCTTGTTCTTAATAGTCGTCGTCTCTTATATTTCATGGTGATCTTGTTGATTTCACTTTTATTCAATTATTAGATTCGTTTACGAAATTATTGTTTTCAAATAATTTTATTTCTTATTCATACCTATTTTTGTTCTTACATCTGCTGCCCACTATTGTTGTTTTCATAATTTTATGTCGTTTATTCCATATGGTTGGTTTATCCCAATGTTGTCGATTTCTAATAATACTGTCGTTTTTTGACCTCGTTAATGTTTGTTAAATATTTTTGTCGTTTATATGTTTTAATGTCGTTTATTAGTCGCTTTTTTTTCTTTTTTGGCCCCTTCCATGTGTTTCTTGTTCGTGTCGTTTACATATTAATGTCGTCTTTCAGGTTTTTTCCATTCTTCTATTCATTGTTGCTTGTCACTGTTTTGATGTTTGCTAAAGCTACATTTATTTTTCATCGTTTTACTGTTTTCTCTCTCTGAGAAATAATTTAGACAGCAGGCCATAGCTTATTCATATCTATTGTGGTCTGATTTCGTACCTTATCTTTCACCACACACGTGTTCCCTGATAAGTCATCGGAAAGCACAAGATGACTCGATGACAGGCAACTCAAAAGACCCAGGAACAACTTCTGGATAACAGAAGAACGACCAATAGATGATTGACAGGTCAGCAGAGCCAAATAAAGAAAGTTGACTTTCTGCACAGGATAAGGAAACTGAATCTAGCATATCAAGCAAGGAAAACCAGTCAACCAGCTCAGATCTCTTAGAAAAGATAGTTTCCCGATATCTTCTAGTCATTTTAATTTGAATTAGAAAGCCAAACCATACAATCAAGGATTAGTCCGCAAGCAAATCACTCTTCCTAATAATGAAGGATTAGTCCACAAGCCTAAGGATCTTCTCTTTTTTGACCATTCCAGATGTTCAGCACATTCTACTCAGCAATATTCACACTATATTCCCCGAATCTCTTTGGATTACATCATTCTCCATCTCTATCTACCCCTTTCTTATTGAAGATCACTATTGTAACACTCATTTACATATAGTGAAAGTTTTTGGAAGCACTACAGAGGACATAACCTAGAGATTACATGCGAACCTATATAAAATCGGTTGTCTCTATTCTATTTACTTTTCCCATACTTTACTGTAGTTTTTGCGATTCACTAACGACACACTATCGATTAGCCGATGACTTGCCCGTCTTGTTTCGGTCCTTGGTCCTATTTTTCTTTGATTTTAGATTCGATCCTCTACAATATCACAACTTCTTTATAGTTCTCATCTCTATCTTATTAACCAAAGTCTATTTTTCGAAATCAGTATTGTAATCTAAAAGTTAGTCTTTATGCGTATTTCTCAAAATTTCTCCTTTTTATTATGTTCTCTTTTTCGCTGCTGGTTGGACATGTTGAAGTTTTGTAGATTGAAATATGAACTAAAAATAAACAGTGATATAAAAGATAATTTAAAATTTTGAAATGTGTTCGCAAAAGATATACAATTTGGATCTTATGTCGTACTTCTTATCATTTTATAATTAAAAAAATAATCACATTTCAATTTGAAATAAGAAAATTATGGTTTTTTGAAGTTTGAATTTTTAAAAAATGAAAAGAGAGAAAATGAGATATAGATTTGAGAGTTTTGAAGTTGAGTTGTAAAATTAAGTCTGTAAAGGTTGTTCCAAACGACTCCTTATAGTACTATCTTCTACTCAACTTATGAAAAAAAACTTATGTTGTTTTCTTTTTATCTTGTTCACTTGTTTTTTTTTTTTTTTTTTTTTTTTTTTTTTTTTTGTTTCCAATTATACTGTCATTATCTTTACTTGTTATCCGTGTTTTAAGATTGACTTTGTAACTATTTATTAGTTTTTGAGTCGTTTATTCCTTCTAGTTCCTGCTTCTTAATAGTTGTCGTTTAATCTATTTCATTTTGATCTCGTTGATTATACCCTTCATATAATTATTAGATTCGCTTCCGAAATAATTATGTGTTTATATGATTTTATATCTTACTTCATTCCTATTATAGTACTTTCATCTGCTGTCCGTTATAGTTGTTTTCATACTTTTGTGTCGTTTATACCATTTTTGGTTAGTTTAATAGTTTATCGCGATGTTGTCGTTTACTCATAATAATATCGTTTTTTGACCTTGTCTAATGTTAACTAACTAATCTTTTTGTCGTTTACAGGTCAAAGTGTTGTTTTATTAGTTTTTTTTTTTCCCGCCATTTCATATTGGTACTTGTTGGTGTCGTTTACTTAATAATGTCGTTTATATAAATATTGAAAAATGGCAGTAACGCCAACAAAAAACCAATGTTATTTCAAGAAGTAGATATAAAACAGAAACTCAACAATACATATTATTGGGTTCAGATAAACTTATCTGTCTTAGTTCCAAAGCATCAGTACTAAAACGACCAAATTCAAATGTACATTACAGAGTGAATACAAGCCCACGAATGAAAGAAATTATAAGCACAACCACAAAACATGAAGTCCAGAACTGAACTTATTATTTTTGAGACGTGTTAACATAGGACGTAGCAACCGCAAGGAGCAGAGTTCCGACATTCTCGACGTCCTGCGACAGAGAGTTTTTAGAGCTTCCCCGCCTTCTGAAAGAATTTCTCTAAGAACAGAACATAGCGAAGGACTGATTAACAGCATATTAAATTGACAATGCTTTCAAATTCATAACAAAGATACCAGTTGTAAAGAATAAGAGTTATATTTCAGAAGTTGATTAATCTCAAAGGAAACTTACTCAAGATTTCTTCAAAGGACAAGGATTGCCAATCTTCTTCGTTATGCTCTGTCAAAGGAAATCGCATTCAACCATATTAGTAATACAACAGATTCCAAACATCTTCTAATATATGCTTGTTTATTTCTTCTATATATAGCATTGTGTAGTAAACTAATTAGCATTTGCGTAATTTAGTGACGAATCAAAGAATAAAACCATCAATGAGTGTAGTATTCAATGTGCAGTACTTGTTAAAATGCTAAATTAGATAGAAAGATGGTAGACAAATATCTAAAATCACTTGCTCTGGACTAACCTTGGATGAATGATTGGAGCTTGGTAATATCTTTCAAAGTAAAGAAGTACCATTTTCCAAACAGAAAACAAGTCAATTGAACTTGTGGGACTTTTTGGATGCTCTGAAAGTTCTGGAAAATCAAGAAATGTGCGGGCATTTTATTAAATCGAAGGAGTTTAAGGTTTGTCAAAAGCTGGAATCCAGATGGCACCTCCTTCAGTTGTGGGCAAGTCCCAATGTCAAAGTCTTCAAGATTACACAATGCTCCGTCCTCTATTACGATAGAACTCAGTTTACTCAAATCATAAAGCTCGAGCAATTTTAGTTTCGGAAACGCTCCATGTTCAAAGTGCAGCTTCTCACCATAATATGCATCATGATGGATCCCAAGTTCCAAAAGATTTTGCAGATTTTGAAGGGCTTTCAGCGGATTATCTTCCAATTTTGACCATGAAATACGTATTCTAATTAGATTTTTAAGTTCGCTGATCCATTCTGGAAACTTCTGTAGATGGCCCTTTAAGTAGAGACGTTGAAGAAATTTAGGTGGGGATGGCATAGACTCCAAATCAAGTGTCTCCTTTTCACTTATTGCCCACAAAGAAAGGGACTCGAGATGCTCCATTTTCTGAACAGAGCCACACAAAGTCTTCCCGTCTTCGTTTCTCAATCTTATGATGCCCAACTTCCTCAACTCTGTCAACTCACTCAGCTCTTTAAGCACATCAAATCCAACGGTGTCGGCTTCAAGAAAGTATAACTTCTGCAATGCTTTTAACCGCCCAATTCCTTTCTTTACTTTTACTCCCCTTACACTGTTTATATGAAAATCCGCCATGTCATCCAGATTGTAAGCCAGAAGATGTCGTAATTTATGAAGCCTATTTATTTGAACTGGGAGCTCATACACCAATGACTGCTTTAGATCCATAGTCTCAAGATTCTCCAACTTTCCAATTGATGTTGGCAAAAATCCCACTCGTGTGCCTCGAACGCTTAAATATCTTAAGTGAAACAAGATCCCGATATCTTCGGGAAGATGATCCAATCTCGGAGTATCTTCAAAATCGAGAACTTTCAAAAGCTTGAAATTTTTGGCAATTGTACTTACAAAACTGGTTGGAATTTCGTCTTTAACAAACATATAAAGAGATCGAACCTGATATGATTTTAAGCTGCTCTCCAAATCAACATCAGAAATATGGAGAACTGAGCCACGCCGAGCCAATCCTCTGAATGTTGAATCGCTTCTTGACAAAACTCTGGAAAAATGTGAATCCTCCATCTTTTTCAAGACAATCTCACGAAGAAGATCATGTATCTGACAACTTTTAGGTCTTCCATCAAAGTCTAACTCAGACACTTGAACCATACTTCTATTTATTAGATCCGCCAAGTATTCTTCAGCGACAACTTCCAATGTTTTATCCTTCTTTGGTTTCACAAAGCCTTCAGCAATCCATTGACGAATCAATCTTCGGCATCCAATAGAATAGTTCTCTGGAAAAGAGCCAAAATGCAAGAAACAAGATTTGAGGTTGTAAGGCAAGTCATTATAACTAAGGGATAAGATTTTTGCTATACTCGCCAAACGCTCGTTAATCTCCATCTCTGAGCTTAGGGTAGTAAGCAATTTCTCCCATTCATTTGCATTCTTGTCTTTAGTTGATAGAAGACCAGCTATGACAACAATAGCGAGTGGTAATCCATCGCATCTTTGAAGGATCTCATGAGACAACTTTTCTAAGTTGGGTGGACATCGCCCTTGAAAATCAGATTTGAAGGCCCTGTTGCAAAAGAGTTCCCAGGCTGTGTCTGGAGGGAGGGGTTGCAGTTCATGGATATGAACAAGTGCTGATTCCTTACAAAACTTAGCAACCTTCACATCTCGTGTCGTGATAATCGTCCTTCCCAATTTTTCATTTTGGTTAGGTAAAGCATTTTTTATGTCAGCCCAAAAAGTTGGGTTCCAAACATCGTCAAAAACAACACAGTAGCTTTTTCCTTGCAAGTATTCTCTTGTTTTTGTTGTCAATGTTCTTTGATCCATGACATCAATTCCTTCAGGAACAGGCTCCTCTCTTGCTTGGTAGAATTTCCTCAGTAAGTTCTGCAGAAGCTCCACCTTATTGTACAATCGAGAAACTTCAATCCAAGCATGACAATCAAAGTGTCCTTTCACTCGAACATAAACCTGATGAGCAATAGTGGTTTTGCCAAGCCCCCCCATCCCCAGTAGCGCAAGGACACTACGTTGAGGAGATTCATCTTCCACCAATGCAATCAATTTGTCTCTAGTAGATTGAATACCCACAACTTCGTTTTCCTGAAGAAAACAAGAATCTGTTCGAGGATCATACCACATCTTATTTTCAGTAGCTGCCGATCTTGCTTGTGTGGAATTGGATCTGTATGCAGCACTCTTGTGATTTATATCTCGAACCCTTCGTTTGATCTCTTGAATTTTTGATGCTATGTCATGACGTGGTTTTAGTTTTATAATCAAGCAAGCATTTCTGCGAAGAAAGCTGATAAATCTATACTTGTGGGAACGTCGCTGTTGTGCCATGAGATGCGTATATTCATCAATTGCATCTTCTACTTCAAATGCCTCTTGTCTAAGTTTCTCCACCCACACTTTAACAACGTTGCTGCTCATTGTCCCCTGGTCTCTTTCCGCTTCTATATCTGCATCTTTAATGAAAGCCAGAAGGAATTCTAGATCGCATTTGATGTAGTCCACTTCATGGTGAATACCTCTCAATAAGTGTGCTTCTTCAGTTAGCAACGGGATCAACTTATCTATAACCAAGCCCACTGCAGTCTCTGCCATTTGATCTGAATTTAAATGCTGTTCGTATAGCAAGCTGACACTTTACTTCTTCTCGCAGGATTTGTGCTCTGTCATCATACAAACAAAAATAGTTTGGGGATTTCCTATTATATGTATAAAAGCATGTATATTCGGCAAGTGTTCTAATGACTAAGAAGTTCTACTTAAGAGAATTAGTTTGAAGATAACAAAATTATCTGGATCCTTGTATGTATGAATTGAAATTAGAAATAAGGAATAAATTCCATACATAGTCTTGAAATATAAAGTAAGCTGAGAGGACCAAACTTGTTGGTTTTCATAATTAAACCACTAGAAAATTGAGTACGAACTGAGATGGAGAAGATTAATTATCAAGATAAATGAAAATGATGACATTACTAGTAGCTACAAAAATTTATAGATTTCCAATGTTTTATAAAGTGGAAATCATCACATTAGAAAGAGAAAAATTCTTTCGAATATAAAACAGTAGATAAATTGAGGATAAATTGTCCATTACTTACCAATTCCCCTTTCTGATCTTAAAAGATTGATATCTCGATGCATCAAGTAGGCCAAAGTTTGATCATCCATGTCACACGAGACATGACCTATCCATTGATTCGGAATCTCTCATTAATAAAAAGACCAAGATTACTTATTTCCTGCCATAAATGATCCAATTCAGTATAATTCCGAGCCCTTCACAAAGAAAAAAAAATTGAAATACTGATAAACAAATACTCTATTTTCAGTTCATATGTTTTGAACTCTCAATGTAGTTCCAAATAAGATTACATTCATCTTCTGTTCAGGAAGCCTCTGCTAGGCCTCCTCGCTTTTTCCACCTAGGTTTGAAATCCCGCAACCCCCATTTATCCTTACTTCAGCTTCGGCTATTGAAGCATCAAGTTTGGAGGCAAATGGTAGTGGTCTTAGACTGAAGACTCGGGGAAACTAGTATTCGGACCTTATCTACTTCTCTGTGATCCCCAGGAGTGCTTCAAATAGCCAAAGTGGTTGCGGAATAGGATGGGCACTACCTAATTCCCCTTTTGTAGCTTAAAAAAAAAGAAGGGTGTATAGGTATTGTATCTGATGATAAAGATGATTTCAAGGATGAATTTAAAAGGGCCAAAAATATCCAGACATTAAAACCAAGAGACATCAACTAAGGCGGTGCAGTCAAGTCAATAGACTGCCATTGTTATCACAAGGATCATCAACGGCCCAAATCTTCAAATGATTTGGCTACTAGAGGAATAAAGAGGAACATTCTAAGGAGGAGAAATCTAAAGAACATTCTAAACGGCTTCATCCGGAGAAGCTCTTGATACTACCATTGTGTCAACAATGCAAAAGCTTCAACAGATAGATAATACATGCGTCGATATCTGACACGCCAACCAAAGCTTGTTAGACTACTCTTTTTGGTTTGCTTGAACTTTCTTTCCCTTCCTCATTTCGGAAAGGAGGAGCAGAGTAGTTGATTTTTGGGGGGCACTGTCTTTTTTATAAGTTTTCATGATCCTATCTTATAAGAATACATGTGGAATGTGACATTTATTTTGCATGTGCAGATGATACATGTTATATATATATATATATATATATATATATATATATTATAGATGTCAAAGGAGGAGATTGTTTGGATTTTTAATCCTATTTTTATTGGCATTTATTATAAAAACAATGTGCATTGGGAATACCGTCTATTCCCTTGAGGGAATTGAAACTCTTCGGTTTTAACTTAAATTGATGACTTTGACAGCTGGGAGTCGATGTAGTTATTGATTACAAAGGAGATTCAATACTAAACACATGTTGATGACATTTTCAGAGTATTTGGTGTAAGAGAAATTCAGAAAGTTCTCATTGAGCTTCCATTGTGAGAGAAAAATGCAGACCATGTTAGGCTTTAGCTCTCGACCTTTGCACTAGTGCTTTGATTAAACTAGTGATCACGAGTTGGCTCGGAATCATGACTTATACTGAGTAACAATGATCATAACCAAAGGCATATCATTGTTACTCAGTGTAAGTCATGTACTAAAGGCAATCAAGAAGCATGGAATCAGGTTGCATATCTGAAGGCAAGTGTGAAGACTTGGAGTCGGGTTGTGTATCTGAAGGCGAGGTGCTGTGGGAGGAGACCGAGTAGTTTAAGATTTGGTCGAGTTTCAAAGCAAACTTGTGATTCCATTGGTTATGATCATAACTCGAAGTTTAATAAAGATTCTTCTACTTTTGCTAGTGTCTTCACCAAAAGTTTTTCCTTTACTAGTTGTTTTATCACGGTAAAAAGGTGGTGAAGCACACACAAATCACATATAAATTGATTGTTTCTCTCATCACTTACTCATTAAACTTTCCGATCTTGAAAGAATGATAATTGAAGTGCATTAAGAAAGCCAAAGTTTGATCCTCTACCAAACTTTCCTCAGCAATCAGAATCTCTCATTAAAAAGGATGCAACAATTTTTTTTCACTGCAATCGAAAGATATCGATGTTACGATAAAAATGTCATCCACTTGCAAGGGTTATTGAAGACCAGCAACAAAATTACAAAGATTATTGATTGAGATCAGTTTTTCCGTCACTTACCAATTCCCCGAATTGATATTGAAAGAACGATAATTTGGTCCGTCAAGTCTGCTGTATGCCAAAGTCAATCCTCGACGTGGCCTGAGAGGTGACCTTTTCTCTTTCCTCTGTGATCGGAATCTCCCACAAAGGAAGGACGTGATAATCTCTCTATAATGCTTTCTCTTGCCTGCCTAAGTAAAAACTTCCAACAAGTACTCTGTTTGCTCTGTTTTCAACTCTGTTTCTCAATGCAGTTTCAAATGAATATTGTCTCTCAACTCTGTTTTTCTCTGTTTCTCTTTCATTTCTTTACGCTTGCCGCTTTGAGTGCTTGAAACAGAAAAGAATTTGGAATTCTTTACGGTTCGTTTGAAGTAAAGTATTTTTTTATATTCTTAGGCAGATATATCAAATGTCATTAAATTCATTAACTATATATAATATATATATATTTTTTGGAATTTCAGCCTATCTCGTAAAGTATTATTTTGCATTTATGTATATACTTTGTACTTTCAATTGATGAGAGTAAAACTGGTCAAGAAGGAAGTAATTTTGTTGTGAGCAAGGTAAGTACAAATCTTGTCTATAATATGAAAATATTATTATTTTCAAATCATGTTTTAGACACATGTCATGTTTGGAATGTTTTGTCTACTTTTACATGTTTGAGTATATGCTACGTTATGTTGTGTCATAATTATTGTCATAATTATAGACATGTCACACTTTCAAATATGCTATGATTTTAGTTTATGTCATTATTTCAAGTTTATCTCATGCCATTGCATCATGACTAATAAGTTCATAATCAAGGAACAAAAGTTGTAGACCTAGCCTTGACCAAGACTTTAATTTACAGTATGATTTAGGCATACTCAAATTTAGTTAAGTTAAAGGGTAAGACTAATTCAAGATAAGTTAAGGTGTCGTACCAACCTTCTACAAGGGGAGGATTAGTTCAATTAATTTCAGTTGATTTGGAACAAATCTAGTTTATGATCTTGGTATTGTTAGGGACCTTATAAACCCTAACCTCCCATTAATCGCGAGTACTCGGTACGTACACATAGGGGCCCACAGATTAGAAAAATAATAAGTTTATAATAGAAAATAAGACACCCATAATTGAATATAATTAGACCACATCTTATAATTGGAACATGCATCCACATATACTATTCATGTTTTTAAGAAATGTGAGATCTGTATTTTCACTTGTTGAGCACAAACTCATTTGTTATATTCATACTGTAGATAAGCAATCTGCAATCTAGTGCATGGTGGACAATATGCAGATGACGATGATGAGCAAGTGAAGGGATTACAAATACCACTAAAGAAATTTATTTGACAAAAGCTATTTTGAAAATTGTTATTTATATTTTGAAAGTACATACAGGTTTATAACATATAAGGTCTTATGATTTTTTTTTTTTTCAAGATATGATAAGTGTGTGAAAAACGTTTTATGAATTAAAAACAAAATAATTTAATTTGAGATTTTTGTATCCAAGTCCAAGTATTTATAGTAATTACAAGTAAAGATTTAATTTAAGCTGCAATGTAGTCCGATAGATTGGTTGTTACAATAATGTTATCTTTACGCGTAATAGAATCGTTTTTTGACCTTTTCTAATTTCCGTTGATCTTTTTGTCATTTATAGTTTTTAGCGTCGTTTTCTTATGTGGTGTTTTTTCCAAATCCATGTTGTTCTTGTGTTGTGTCGTTTACTTAAAAATGTCGTTTACAGCAATATTGAAAACATATCATAGAAAAATAATTATAAAAAAGAAAAAGAAAAATTGTACAAAAAGTGGTAAAAAAACCAATATTATTTCAGGAAGTAGAAATAAAACGTAAAAACAACAATGCATAATATTGGTTCAGATAAACTTAGTTGTATTTAGTTCAAATGCATTGGTACTAAAACGACCAGATTCAAATATACATTCGAGACTTAATATAAAAACAATAAAAAGAAATAAAATCCAATATTATTTTAAGAAATATGGATAAAAACAGAAATTCAACAATACATAGTATTGGATCTGATAAAACTTAGTTGTATTTAGTTCCAAAGCATCAGTACTACAACGACCAAATTCAAACATACATTCGAGAGTGAATATAAGAATACAAGCCCACTAATAAAAGAAATTATAAGCACAACCACAAAACATGAACTTATTATTTTGAGACATGTTTAACATAGGACGTAGCATCGGCAAGGAACAGAGTTCCGACTTTCTCAAAGTCCTTCGACGGAGAGTCTTCCGCACGTCAAACACTTCTTTACGACTTTGTCTATGAACAGAACAGAACAGAACATCAAAGTGAATGACTGATTAACAGCATACAAAAAGGACTATGCTTTCAAATTCATAAAAACATACCATAAAATTGCATTAAAATCCCAATTACAAAGAACAGAGAAATAAAGATTATAGAAGTCAATGATAACCGAACTTACTCAAGACTTCTTCAAAAGGCAACGAGTTCCAGTCAACTTCGTTATGCTCTGTCGAAAGAAATCACATTCAACCACATCAGTAATCCAACAGATTCCTAACATCTCCTTTTACGTTTTTTTTTTCGTCTATAGCGTTGTGTAGAAAACTAATCAGCATTTGTGCAATTTTAATGATGAAACAAAAAGATGTAGTAGAATAAAACCTACTAGTTACAACATTAAAGATGTAGTAGAATAAAACCTACTTGTGAAAGTGACTAAAATATTAGAAAGAAAGATGCTCTGGACTAACCTTGGATGTATGATTGGAGCTTGGAAATATCTTTCAAATCCAACCTGTACCATTCTCCAGAAAGAAAAAAAGTGAACCGAACTTGTGGTATGGTTTGCACACTCTGAAAATTCTGGAACATCAATAAGTGTGCTGGCATTTCAAAAAATAGAAGGAGTTCAAGGTTTCTTAGATGCTGGAATCCAGATGGCACCTCCTTCAGTTGCGGGCAAGGCCCAATCTCAAACCTTTCAAGATTACACAATGCCCCTTCCTCAATCACTATAGAGTTCAGTTTGCTCAACTCAGAAAGGTCGAGCACCTTTAGTTTTGGAAACACTCCTTGTTCAAAGTGCAGCTTTTCACCATAATATGCATCATAATAGATCCCAAGTTCCAAAAGATTGGGCAGATTTTGAAGGGCTTTCAGTGGATCATCTTCCAATTTTGACCAGGAAATATGTATTCTGATTAGATTTTGAAGTTCAGTGATCCATTCTGGAAACTTCTGTAGATGGCCCTTTAAGTAGAGACGTTGAAGAAATTTAGGGGGGGATGACATGGACTCTAAATCAAGTGTCTCCTTTTCACTTATTGCATATAAAGAAAGGGTCTCGAGATGCTCCATTTTCTGAATAGAGACGCACAGAGTCTTCCCATCTTCGTTTCTCAATTTTTTGATGCCCAACTTCCTCAACTCTGTCAATGCACTCAGCTCTTCAAGTACATCCCTTCCAACGGCGTCAGCTTCAAGAAAGTAAAGCTTCTCCAGTGCTTTTAACCGCCCAATTCCCTTCTTTACTTTTATTCCTCTCTGTTTGTTTATATGAAAATCCGCCTTCGGATCAATATTGTAAGCCAAAAGATGCCGTAACTTATGAAGCTTACTTATTTGAACTGGAAGCTCATATACCAATGACTGCTTTAGATCCAAAGTCTCAAGATTCTCCAACTTTCCAATTGACGTTGGCAAAAATCCCACTTGCGTGCCTCGAACGCTTAAATATCTTAAGTGGAACAAGATCCCAATATCTTCGGGAAGATGATCTAAACTTGGAGTATCTTCAAAATCAAGAACTTTTAAGAGCTTGAAATTTTTGGAAATTGTACTTACAAAACTGGTCGGAATTTTGTCCTTAAGAAACATATAAAGAGATCGAACCTGATATGCTTTTGAGCTGCTCTCCAAATCAACACCAGAAATGTCGGGAACTGAGACACGTCGAGCTAATCCTCTGAACTTTGAATCACTGCTTGACAAAACTTTGGAAAAATGTGAATCCACCATCTTTTTCAAGACAATCTCATGAAGAAGATCATGTATCTTACAACTTTTAGGTTTTCCATCGAAGTCTAACTCTGACACTTGAACCATACTTCTATTTATTAGATCCGCCAAGAATTCTTCAGCGACGACTTCCAATGTTTTATCCTTCTTTGGGTTCACAAAGCCTTCAGCAATCCATTGACGAATCAATCTTCGACATCGTATAGAATAGTCCTCTGGAAAACAGCCAAAATACAAGAAACAAGACTTGAGGTAGTATGGCAGGTCATAATAGCTAAGAGACAAGATTTTTTCTATACTCGCCAAACTTTCGTTACTCTCCATCTCTGAGCTTAGAGTAGAAAGAAACTTTTCCAAATCATTTGCATTCTTGTGTTTAGTTGATAGAAGACCAGCTATGACCACAATAGCGAGTGGTAATCCATCACATCTTTGAAGGATCTCATGAGACAACTTTTCTAAGTTGGGTGGACATCGCCCTTGAAAATCACATTTGAAGGCCCTGTTGCAAAAGAGTTCCCAGGCTGTGTCTGGAGGGAGGGGTCGCAGTTCATGGATATGAACAACTGCTGATTTCTTACAAAACTCAGCAACAGTCACATCTCGTGTCGTGAAAATTGTCCTTCCCAATTTTTCATTTTGGTCAGGTAAAGCATTTTTTATGTCGGCCCAAAAAGTTGAGTTCCAAACATCGTCAAAAACAACACAGTAGCTTTTTCCTTGCAAGTAATCTCTTATTTTCTCAGTCAATGTGCTTTGATCCATGACATCGATTCCAGCAGGAAAAGGCTCCTTTCTTGATTGGCAGAATTTCCTCAGTAAGTTCCACAGAAGCTCCACCTTATTGTAAGATCGAGACACTTCAATCCAAGCATGACAGTCAAAGCGTCCTTTCACTCGAACATAAACTTGATGAGCAAGAGTAGTTTTGCCGAGCCCCCCCATCCCCACTAGTGAAATGACACTACGCTGAGGAGATTCATCTTCCACCAATGCAATCAATTTGTCTCTAGTAGATTGAATACCCACAACTTCATTTTCCTGAAGAAAACAAGAATCTGTCCGAGGATCGTACCACGTCTTATTTTCAGTAGTTGCCGATCTTGCTTGTGTGGAGTTGAAGCCATATGCAGCGCTCTTGTCATTTATATTTTGAACCCTTCGTTTGATCTCTTGTATTTTGGACGCTATGTCATGACGTGACTTTAGTTTTATAATCAAGCAAGCATTTCTACGGAGAAAGCTGATAAATCTATGCTTGTGGTGACGTCCCTGTTGTGCCATGAGATGTGTATATTCATCAATAGCGTCTTCTACTTCAAATGCCTCTTTTCTAAGTTTCTCCACCCACACTTTAACACCGTGGCTGCTGATTGTCCCTTGGTCTTTTTCTGCGCCTGCATCTGCATCTTTAAGGAAAGCCAGAAGGAATTCTAGATCACATTTGATGTCCTCAACTTCGGTGTGAACGCCTCTCAACAAGTGTGCTTCTTCAGTCAGCAATGGGATCAACTTATCTACAACCAAGCCCACTGCAGTCTCCGCCATTAGATCTTGATTTTAGTTCTGTTTTTTATTTACCAATGTGGCACTTCACCTCTTTTTGCTAGAATCATAGTATGCATGTTGACATAGCACTTCCTGTTATATGTATGTATGCATGTAGCCATAGCAAGAGTAAGAAATTTTGCTTGAGAAGACAATTTGTATGTATCTTGATCGCATTAATAATGTGAAAATTGAAATAAGGAGTAAATCCATATATTGTCTTGAGAAATATCGTAAGATGAGAAAAACCAAACTTTTTAGTTTCTTAACCACCGGAAAAATGGAGCACAAATTAAGATGAATGAAAATGACGAGGACATTTCTAGTAGTTACAAAATAAATAGATCTCTATTGTTTTTTATAGAGGAAATCATCACATTAGAAAATTGGGAAACGTGACTGATTGAGGACAATTTTGCCATGACTTACCATTTCTCCTTTCTAATCTTGTAAGATTGATATCTTAGACACATCAGGTTTGCCAAAGTTTGGTCATTCGAGTCATTTGAGACATGACCTGTAAATTGATTTGGAATCTCTCATTAAAAAAGAAAGGCATAGACTATTTATTTACTGCAAGTGATGGTACAAATTCTCTGTAATTCCGAGCTCTTCACAAAGAGATATAAATTAAAAACACTGATAAACTAATACATTGTTTTAAATTTATCAGAAAATCAAACTGTAAATTCTTTGAAATTCAAGTACCTTTTACGTACATTTTTAAAGACCCATTTGGGAGAGGTTTTGAATACGGAGTTTTAGATTGGAGTTGAGATAAGTTTTGAAAACGTGTGTTTGGTTAAAAAAAAAAAAAAAACTAGTTGGAGTAAAAAGTGTAAAAACTTTAAATATATTTGGAAATATATATATATATATATATATCAACATGAATCTTATTTTATTTCTTTCGAAATTCTCTGTAATTTGGGGGAAAAAAAATAATCTCAATTGATTTGAAAAAAATAAAATTATGGAATTTTAAAGTTTGAGTTTACTATAGACATTTGGAGATATGAACTTTGAAAAGTAGTTTTGAATTAAAGAAAAAAAAACAAAAAAACAAAACAAAACATTTGGATACATGTTTGGAGAAGTCTCTCCTAATTGGCCTCGAGTTTTCATGATTATCCCGCATGAACAGTAAATTTTATGCTATAATATGTTACTGTATTTGTAGGAATAATTTTCACGTTGCATGATTACTAGAGAATTCAGAGAAATTTCACAAGAAATGTAGTCACACTTAACGTGGTTAAAAAAAAATTGATGATTTGAAATAAAGATTTTAAAAATTAATTTCTGAATTGAAATAGGGTTATCAAAATCTAATTATGAACAGCACAAGTGACTATGGAAATAAGACTTCAGCATTGTAAATTAAAATTAATTACATAAGTAGATAAGATTATAATTTTGGTATAGAATTATTAATGAGTTTAAAATTTCAGTCGTCCTAACTTTTTGAAAGACCAAACTGATTAGGTAAAGTTTACTTGTTAGAGTCCAAATTACATTACCATCATTTACCTTTTTATCCAATGATGGGAAAGAGGGTAAAGGGTTGGTGAGGATGTTACAAATTAAAAATTAAAAAGGAAAAATGTGGCATAGATTCTTCAGGATCAAAGAGAAAATTTGCTAGATTGTATGTGGATATATACACACATAAATGGATGGGAAGTTAAGAACATTGCAATATTAGATAAAAGTATAATTCTTAAGGATAGTGATTGAGAGCAGTTTGTATCACTAACGAATCCCCTTCGTGATCTTGAAAAGATTGAAATTTGAGATATGTGTCAAGTATGCCAATTTTCGATCCTTCACGAGGACGGAGACATGACCTTTTCTCTTGGCCGAGTAAATAGAATCTCTCGTAAAAACAAATAATGGGATGCACCGATATTCTATTGTAACATAAGATACAATTTTCCATTGTTATATAACTCTTCATAAGGATAACAAACATGTAATTAACACTCAGAAAGATGAGAAATGATGGGGAAAAATAAAAACACAAGTGAAGAAAAAAGGAGAAAAAAGTGGTGAAAAAATGTTCATCCACACCTCTGACTATTCAAAAGTCGTTTAGTCGTATTCTTTGTGCCTCACATGGGTATTCCGACCATATTCAATATGACATTGAACTACAAATGTAATATTGTCAAGTCATCCACCAACAAACGTACTACTATAAGATTTTTATATTATTCTCATTTTGTTTTCATTTCCTAATTTCCTCGTCCTTTCGTCTTGTTTACTTGTTTTAACAATGTTTGCTTAATTGTTGTCGTTTGTCCCATGCATTTTCATTCAATAGTCAGGATATTGTTGTTGTCGTTTGATATCATTCCTAATTCGTTGAACAAATTCTTCATTCTTTCGTTTATTGAACATCGAAAACATGTCGTATAAAACGACCATACGTTAGACAGATAGGATATCATCTATTAGCTAGTTCACACAAGAGGGTGAAAACAAGAATAATACGAAAACAGTTACGTACAAAACAATCTACAGAGTTCACACATTTATTTATTTAGAGACATATTGAGATTGGTAGTATCTGCATGGACAGATAACACCAAAGTGAGAGAGTTGTAGGTGAATTAAGGACCGTTTATCCCCATTAGACATTAAGAGGCAATCAAAAAAGAACGAGGAAACTTCTGAGTTTAACTGCATTAAACCATAAGTAAATGACGAAGGAAACTTACTTGCGACTTCTTCAAAGGGCAAGGAGCTCCTGTCTACTTCATGATGCCCTGTTAAGGAAAAATGTGTATTACTATGCAGCGGCAATTTAACATCTTCAGTAAGAAACAAACAAATATATATTAGTTGCATATGTAGTTCAACAAACATGCCGATAGTTTTATCGTTGATCAATTGCTTGGATGAGAGGTAAGTAGATTTTTCAAAGACGCAAGTCTTATGTAACAAACAAACCCACCAAGACACGACTCTGCGGATAAACCATAAGCCTGGACAGTGGAAGAACCACCGTCATTAATGAGGACTTCAAAAAAAAACAAAAAATAATATAATCAAATATATATTAGTTGCATAAAGCACCATTATTACATAAATATAACTATTACAAGAAAAAAAAAAATAAAACACAACCACACAGGAAGAAATCATGGAGATAATACGAGTCACACAATTGGAGCAGCCAGAAATCATTAGAATTAGAGTCAGATCTGCAGAGAAGACTCCTCGCCAGCACGTGGACTTCATAAGCCACCACCATCGACTTCCATAGCCCGCACGGCGACAACCCTCCCCCAGAACCATACACCAACGCCGCATAGCCGTCAGTGAATGACAACCACCTCCAGATCTACTCAATGATGTGGTTGAGATTCTTGGGTGACAAAATCACTAAAAGACCGGTTGACGATTTTCTTGCTTTTGTTTCATTAACTTTTCACTCTCTTCAATTCTTTTTCTCTCTCTAGAAATCTCTCTCGCTCATTAGTTCTGCAACTTTTTTCTCCTCCCTTTCCTTTCTCACCGGCCGTCTTCGTCTCCCTGTCCTCCCTCTCCGGCCATTCTCTTCCCCTTCTCCAGCGACCCGTCTCTATGTTTCTCACCTCCTTCTTCAGCCGATCTCGGCATATCGATTTCTCAACTAGCGATCTTTGTTGCTACAATGTTGGAGCTTAAGGAGAGTCTCACTCAGACAGATGTCGCAACGAACTCCGGCCTCTCCGGTGATTTTTTTACACATTTTCATGTATATATTTTAATTGGTGTATTGAATGCGCATACTATGTAACAACTCATGCCTCATTAAAATGATAATATTCGTCTTGGACCTCATGGCTGTATGGTTATGTTATTGAGCTTAACACAAAAAAACCTCATATCATTAGGAGGTTGTTTCTCTATTCATGAATAATTACATATATCCACTTCCAAATGATTTATAACTGCATAATTTATTTATTTTATTTTTTTCTGGATACTAGTGACTATCATACATCCCTTTTTTTAGGACCTAATATCCTCATTGGCTACAATTTTGATTAAGAGTAAACTCTCATTCTATTTATAACTACCTATGTTTTTGATAAGTTCACAAAAATATATTTTTATTGTTCAAAATTATCAAAATAAATTAAATTTTAATTAGATATTTTCATAAAATTAATTCAAAAATATTTTGATGTGAAAATATTTTATTTTAATTTAATTTAATTTAATTTGTTTTGTAAGAAAATAAAATCTTTGGGTCAAAATTACAAACAAACATCAATCAAAAAGCCCAACAAAATGCAGCCCATCAGCCCAAGCCACCTGCGTCGAGCCGAACTAAGCGGCGCGTCCACCATCGGTGACACGTGTCCCCGCCCGAGGCCGTGAGCCCGAGCTACAACCCCACCCATGCGCGCTTCACACGCACGGCCTCCCCCTGCGCGAGTTTCCTTCCACGCGCGCTTCACAGCACCATCCCATCTTCGGCGTGGGGCCCATGCGTCAGCCACTTCGCAGCTGCTTCTCCACTCCTCGCGCGCCACGTTTCCGGATGGGGCCCATAAATCGGCTTCTTCTTCTTTTACCATTACACATGCGCCATGTGTCCAAAACACGTGGCATTCTTCCAAGTTGAATGTTTTTAGTTGTTGTGTTCTCCCCATTATCAGTTTTTAATATCCAAATTTAAGCATTGTAAACTCGTTTTAATTGGAATTAATTTTGCATTTTATTGTCATGGCTTAACGTTTTTGGCAGCCCTTAGACATTATATATAGGTGCTTTGCATAAGGAAATGGCTTAACGTCATATTTTTCTCTCTTCTTCTCTTATTTTTCTTTTAGAGATTTTGTGAGAATGTTGAGCATGTTAAGCTAATTTCTATTGGTGAAGCGAGAGATGAACTTATGTGTTGAGTGTTTCAATTGAGATTTTGTTTTTTGTTTTTTGTTTTTTAGTTTTATAATACATATATATTTGAGTGAATTATTCTTTTACATTTTCTAATTTTCTTTTAATGCGAAATATTATGTTCCAAGTTTTTATATAAATTCAGTCATGTTTTTTCTATGTAAATTTTGTCATGTAATATTTTGAAACTAGAATTATTATATATTGTCGATTTTAGATAACTTAAAATAATAATCGTTTTGGTCTTAACGTGAGAAGCTTAATTTATTTGAATATTTTTGTTGAATTTTTATGAATCAAAACTAAAATTAGAAAACAATACACGTGAGGGATTCTTGATGCTTTACCACATTTTGATTATTGAATTTACTCCATTTTAAATTGCATTGTCTTGTTTTATTTTTTTAAATCACTAAAAAATTTAAAAATACTTCTTCATTTTCTTTTGCTTGTTTTATTGCTTATCTCTAACGCTCTTTCTCTACTAATTTCTTTTGTTTGTATTTATCACCTCTTTGTGTGATCGACCGTCCTCATTATACTACAATCGACTGCTTTATTTTGACACAATTTCGGCGTAACTAGTTTCCTTTTGGTATGATAATGTCTGTTTTGAATCTCATGTCCACAAGGCATTGCTATTAAGCTTTATCCCAAAAAACCACATATAATTATGAGGTAATCTCTTTACTTATTAACTATCATATATATATATATATATATATTCATATCCAAGCGAAGTGAGACTGCATAGCTTACATTTTTTCCTTCTAGGGACAGATGACTATCAAAATCATCATGTGTCCTTTTGGTATGATATTGTCCGATTTGGGTCTCATATCATACGGTTTTACTCTTGGACTTAATCTCAAAAGGTCTCATACCATTAAGAGGTAGTCTATTTACTTATAAACCATTACATATATCTATTCCTAAGTGATGTGAGACTCATAACTTACTATTCTCCTTATAGAGATAGATGAATGTCATAAGATAAAATTGGAACAGTACAAAGAAGATTAGCATGACCCTTGCGCAAGGATGAAACGCACAAATGGAAATTGTCCGAAATTTTTGTTATGACAATCATCAGCCCCAAGAAAAAAAAATATTGGATCCGGAAAATTCACAAGTAAATTCGTAAGTTAATTAGGAATAAAGGCATGAATTTTATGTATTATGAATACATTTTTTTTAAATGCTCTTGTAAATTTTAGACTACAGTGTTATAAATGATAAATACGAAGTTATGATATGCTACAAGAAATAAGAAACAAGGAACAAGCATAATTATATAATTCATTAAATGTCATATGTTTCTAAATCCACATTGTTTATAAGAGATTTATGTTTATACTTACTAAGAGAAATCTCATTACACTACTACAAAATGTGGATTCCACGACAGAATTTCCACGACTGTTTTTTAAAAAATAGTCATGGAAAATGCGGCAAAAACATGGAGCGGAACAGGATTTCCGAAAACTGTCGTGGAAGCCGAAGCTTCCACGATGGTTACAGAAAACCGTTGTGGAAGACCATGCTTCCACGACGGTTATCGAATCTTCCACGACGGTTATAGAAAACCGTTGTGGAAGCTAGAGATACCACGACGGTTAAAAAAACCATCGTGGTATCTTAACTAAAATTTTGATAAAAAAATTTTTTTAATTAAAAAAAAACCCATCATTGAATTTAAAAAATATTAAAAAATTAGCTACCACAATGGTTTTCAAAAACCGTCGTGGAAGTATGCATCTTCCACGATGGTTTTTTAGAAACCGTCGTGGTAGATACAAAGGAGGGAATTTTTCAAAAAAATTTTTTTTTTGAATTTTCATCCTACCACGACAGTTTTTCCTAAAAACCATTGTGGTAGGGCATCTACCATGACGGTTTTTTGAAAAACCATCGTAGTAAGTATGAAGGCGAGAATTTTGAAAATTTTTGAATTTGTTCAACTTTTTGGAACGTATATTAAAACCCAAAAAAACACCATTTTTCCCACCCCATTACATTCCGAGCCTTTTTCACTCTCTAATACAAACTTTAACTCTAAACCCAAAGCTGTCCATATCCTCCCTCCATTTATCTCTCTCTGTTCCCTCTCTATATTCTCGCCGCCATTCTTCTCTCTCTCTCTAACTCCGAGCCTTTTTCTCTCTCTCTCTAGCCGTCATTCCTCACTCTCTCTAACTCCGAGCCTTTTTTCCTATCCCTCTCGCCGCTATTCCTCCATCCCCTACATTCTCTACCACTCCGCTCGTACCCACGCTCGACAATCTGGTAAGTTGAAATGTATCTTGCTTGGGTAAGGCACGGATTTGGGAATTTTCCGTCCAAAATGTTGATCTTATTGATTGTGGTTGTTAATTGTGAAATTTCCGTCCAAAATGTCAAAAATCCACAATGTTCCTTCCAAAATGTTGATTTGGGAATTTTCCATAGAAAAATGTCCAAAATCCGTCTTTTCGGTGATTGTTGATTATCGTTGTGATTTAAATTGCTTTAAAATTGATTGGGTAAGGCATGGATTTGGGAATTTTCCAGAAAAAAATGTTGATTTTGTGAGTTAAATTCTCCGGATTTGCCACCCGTAGGAAATGAAATGAATTCGCAAATTTTTTTTTTCGACGGACCCTACCACGACGGTTTTTCAAAATTTTTTTTTCCGGCGGACCCTACCACAACGGGTTTTTCAAAAAACTGTCGTGATAGGCGGACCTACCACGACGGTTTTTCAAAAAAAAACCGTCGTGGTATGTTCTTAAATATTCATATTTAGGCCATATTTTTTGCCTATTCCACGACGGGTAAAAAACTGTCGTGAAATCTGAAAAGATTCCACGACCCTAGATTCCACGACGGTTAGAAAATCATCGTGAAAATATTACCACGATGGTTAAAAACCGTTGTTGTATCCATATTCTGTACTAGTATTAATGTTTGTTCATGATGTAGACAACACGATGATTCGTTGGATTGGCAAACTAAATCAAGACAATAGAAGCTTCAATTGGTGACTATCACACAAAGAGCTTTTTAGGGGCTGTTTGGGGGGAGTATTGGAGTCAGAGTTTTGAAAAAATTTTGATTTGAGATGAGTTGAATTTTTGAAAATATAATTTTGGTTAAAAAAAAAACTGTTTGGATTGAAAAAGTGTAAATCTTATAATATATTCAAAAAATATATCAATATCGTTCTTCTGTCGTTCTTCTTGAAATTTGATGCAATTTAAAAAAAAAATCATTTTTTTCGATTTGAAATAACATAGTTACAAACTTTTAAAGTTTGAGTTTACTGCAGAAATATGGAGATCTGAATAATAAAAAATAATTTTGAGTTAAATAAAAAGACAAAAAAAAATATGCAAATGTTGTTTCCAATACCCCCAAAAGAGCCCTTAGACTTTCCTCCTAATAGCTAAGAAAGCCATATGTAAGAAAGGACTTATATATTCCTGGGTGATTCAATGGTTTTTACGGTCTAATTGAATATAAGAGAGAAGAATAGCATACAAGACTAAAGGTAGAGAAAGTTAATCGTCAAGAAGATGTTTGTAATAGATTGAAGACAAATGATATAATGGATATTGTGTCCAATAAGTGCATACAATTATATTGAATATTTGATTATATCAAATAACCTTATGAGTCATATTTTGAGTGTTTTATAAAAATTTAAAATTCTAATTCTGTTGACTTTTCTTTTTCAGCCCTGGGGCCCACCCAACAATCAAGGACTGAAATCAAGTATGGAAGACAAGTTGAAGAGTTGTAGTACATTCAGTTGGACTTAAACAAGTTCATAGTAGGAGGAGAAGTATTGGGTTAAACTTTGGTGGGTGTAAGAGCAAGCTTATGATTCCAAGAGTTGTAACTGTGATTTGAACTTTAATAAAATCCTTCTATTTTGTTGGTGTGCTGAACTCTTATGGTATTTTCTCGGTCATTTTTGGTCTTATTGAATATAACTATATTATTGTGTTGATCTTAATGCTTATGGTAAACTGTGTTTTGCACTAGCTTTGTAATTCATGGCAACAATTAAATTATGTTTTTTTTTTGTTTTTTGTTTTTTTTAAGTGATTCCGTCGGGACAGTTTTGAGAAAAGTAAATGAGCACATTAGATACAGCAGATTTCTTTGAAATTGAAAAACAGTTTCTCCGTCAATTACCTTTGAGATGCTATTTTTGATCCCCCTCGTGGCCCGGGACAAGACCTTTCTCTTGGCCAAGTAATCAGATTCTCTCATAAAGCATGGGATGCAATAATTTCTTCACTACAACAGAAGGTACAATTTTCCATCATTAGCACTCTTCATAACCAGCTTGAACAAGGAAACAAAACGCCTCTATTTTTACTCTCTATGTCGAGTGTCTCAACTTTGTTTTTCTCTCTTTGTGTGTTTTTTTTTTTTAATTCTTGCTTTGGCGTTTTATTTATATATTTATTTTGATAAATAACGAAGATCTGGTGATGGTCTTATCATTTTAGGTTTTTCAGCCTACAGGTAGGAACACTTATCTAGGTATGACAGAGTCAGGTATTTTATATTAATTTCCCTCAATCGTCCACCCGGAGTCTATCCTACCATCACTAACCCAAGTATCAACAGCCAAAATTGGAGAGGGGCTTATAAACTAGAGACAATATTGGGGCTCAAAACCTGATGGATGAAGGGGAAATACTTAATAAAGGAGTCACTTTTTATCACCCCATCCACCCCTGTAAATGTGCTTTTGCATTTTATTGTGTTCATTAGCTTTACTTATATGGAATAATAACAGGCCACTGGCCACTACCTAGGTCTACTTGCCCAATATATAATGACATTTTTTTTTTGTAAATGTTCTAGTAATGACTTTGGTATTAAAAATGAAAAGGATGTGTGTTTAGGGAAGGTTGGAAAATCTTTTTTTCATTTAGGTATCACTATGAAGGTTTGCTGAAAGTGTGTGTATATATATATACAACGGAGTTTATTGCTAAACAAAGTCTGTATTCATAATTACGGACAAGTTTTAATCGAAACAGAACTCATAAAGCACCCTAAAATTACTAATTAATTTGTTGCAGGTGAAAGGCTTAAGCAAGTAAATTTGCAACATAAATGGTATAATAGAAACTCAGATGAGAACCAGTTACCTTCTTAGTATTCTTGGAAAATTGAAGACTGGTTGAGATTTTAGAAGATCAGTATGTGAGAAAAACAACTTGGTTTTACATAGGCCATATGAGAAATGGCTAAAACAGAGAATTGAAGGGGATAAGGTAAAGACGCGGGGTGATCTTTTTTTTTTTTTTTTTTTTTTTTCAATCGGTGTGGTGTGAAATTGTTGACTCAAGATTTCTCATGTCTTCCATTTCTACAAGGAATTAATCCGGACTTCAGCCCTCTTCAAATCCGATTATTATATGAGTTTTCATGTGTTTTTATATTCTATATTTTTAATGATTCTTGTTATCTCATGACTTTTTTTTTTTTTTTTTTTTTTTTTTAGGTTTTACAAAAAATTCCTTTTGGAGCCTTTCGATATGTGGGGTACCTGTAGCTAATTACAAGCACATTAAATATTGTCCACTTGACTAATTAATATAATACACCTGTCCACTAAAAAATTAAAATAAAATAATAAATTATAATCTACACCATATGAGAAAGGCCGTGTACACCATGTGAGAAGTTTATTCAGCCCTTCAATTATTCACGCTAATATATTCTAGGAGAACTTAGTTTATTTTTAACGGGGAGAAAATTACCAGATAAATATAGAATCCAAATTATACTATAATCATTTTCGAAACTTACACTGCATTATAATAAAAAATTGTTTGGGAAAAATATCTCCAGATAGAGAGCTAGGATCAATAATTAACGCTTTGATCCAATGATGGAAAGAGATAAATTAATAGGATGGAAGAGGATGTGGTAATTAATTATTAAAAAAAATAAAGGAAGGAAAGATGTGGCCCAGATTCTGACAAGGATCAAAGAGAGAAAATTTGCGCTGATTATATATAAATATTTACACACATAAAGGGTTGGGGAGTAAAAACGTTAAATGCAACAACCAATCAAAAAAGAAGGAGAAAATTTCCTAAACAACCACCTAATTTTTTTCATCAATTGACTAACATGACAAAAATTCTTCATTTTTCACTACATGACATAATTTTTAGTTAACTGTAATTTAAATTTGTGTCATATTAAATTTATGTTATTTATGTACTTTCCTATTGAGAAAATTATGCCGATCAACTTTTTTGTGGGGGGGGGGGGTATGGGGATTTCGAGAGATTGAAGCTTTTAACCAAGTTTGTTGGCGAAGCTGCAATGCTGGAGGATACTTATAAATCCCGAATCCTTACTCGGATGGATCTCTATACAGAGAAGTGTACTTTCTTCAGTCATAGTTTTTGGAGGCGTGTGTCGAGGCCACAATCCTTCTTATGCGAGGCGACGGTTGATATGTACTGGACAAAGATGTCCGAAGAAGATTAGGAGACGGCAGGGATTCCATGACCTTCTACTTTTTAGCCCATTACTATGGCTACGCAAAATACTTCACATTAGATTAATTAAGCAACATTATTTCTTTCAATTTTAAAACTGTAGATGGCTGATTGAGGATAATTTTTCAATTCAATTACCAATTCCCCTTTCCTTTCTGATCTTGAACGATTGATATCGTAGATGCCTCAAGTAAACTGAAGTTTTATGCTCCGTCTATTTAAATATTCGGAATCTCTCCTAAAGGCGGATATTATTTATTTACTGCAAAGTTTTATTACCTTGTCTATTGTTTATTTATCTTTTTGTCATTTATAGATTTTAGTGTCCTTCGATTAATTTTTGTTACTCTATTTTAGTTTTATTAACACGATGTGTTTATTGCATATTCAGTTTTTGTTTTTCTTGACACTTCTTTCTTGTTGTTTTCTCAATTGTTGTCCCTTTACACCTTTTTATGTTCTTTTATGTTCTTGTTATTGGCGTTTACAAATTAGTGTCGTTTTCCAAGTTGTTGTCGTTTATTCACTTTTATGTCGTTTTTCAGGCTATTGTCATTCTTTTCATTTTTTGTTATTTTTCACACTGTTGTGGTTCTTTCAAGGGTTACTCTTGCGTAATTTGACATTCTTACACCACCCCCCAAACCCCCCCCCCCCCCCCCCCCCCCCCCCCCCCCCGCCCGAAAAAAAAAAACCACATCTTTCTCTTTCTTTCTGACGCGTTGTATGATATTAGTCAATGGAGAAGCCTATTCAAAAGTCATTTTCTATGTATAATATAACTCTTAACATTTGTTGAACCATTACAATTTGTTTTTTTGATTTTTTTTTTAAACGACATTTGGTGGGATTGTAATTAGATATAGCCAAGGCCGGCTGTGGATAACATATGTATAGTGGGGTTGAGATGTAAGACAAATTTGACCCCTACGATTTTGTCTCGCATCCCAATCAATCTCATTGTTGAGATGATAAATTTATCCGTGAACCAATTTATTCAAGGGAATCCATCTTAAATGGGACATCAAATATCCGTTCTAAAAATATTTGGGTTATAAATAGGTTAAAATTTTTTAACCTGTCACGGGTTAAGGAGCAGAGATAGGTTAAGATCCTATGATCTATTCCTCGTTTATTTATCATGTTTAATCATATATAAATTTTTAGATTATATATGTTATACATAATGTTTTATAATTTTAACTATAAACATAATGTTACGTATATATGACAACTGAAAGCCAGCCCCAGCATGTATATACAAACATAGGGTTATAATTTAAGGTGTGAAATGCAGTCAGCAGATTCTGACTTTGATTCCAATTAACTCTTAATCACTTCATTGAGCAAATTAACTGTGGATTTCGCAAAATAAGTGTGAAATTAAGGCAGGAACAAATGGAACAAGAGAAGACTTCGTTTTCATCACGGAGATTAAAAACCAAGCTGTTATGTTAAGTTATGAACGACAAAGTAATTTTATATTACTCTTGATTGAATACTTCTTGTGTTTGTTAATGATCTTAATTAAAGTTGTTTGAAACTATTGCAAGTGGTCTAAATATAAAATGCAACATTAGTTGAGATTATATAATAATATTTGCAATGACAGGCTGTGGCAGTGACTGATGGGTTATTTAAGCAAGAATTTAGCCTTCTCACATGGTTTCTCAACGTTAAAAAATATATTTGTTACCGTTTAGTTCGCGACATGAGGTAATTGTGGGCCCTAACCACTTGTCTCACGTCCCCAGTTTGCTTTTGGAATGTACTGTATTTTTTCTTAAAAAAAGACGTCCTTTTAGGTTGGGCTGTTCGTCCATTAAAGCAGTGGTCTTTTATTTTTTTTTCCTTTGAGAAAATTAGATTGCGTGTCCTAATTTTAATGAATTTTGATTCATAAGTTATTGATAATTCACATTTCTTTCATGTTAACCAAGGTCTATTTTAGCGGTAGATCTCTTAAATTGCAAAATAAGTGACAAAAACTTTTAGTCATTAAAATTTCTCCTCCTTTTTTTTTTTTTTTTGCCGGTCTCTTCTTTTGTTGATTGTTGGAATCAGAAAATCAAGCTAAAAATTTTATGAAACTAAAGTACTTTTGATATAATTTTTGTGGTATTCATGATTATAATAGAATGAAAAACAAAATCAAATTACATATTATAATGAGCCACTTTTTCTTGCTCAAGTGCTTTTCGCGTTACACTACTAAAATGACAATTTGTGAAAATTTTCCATAGAGAAATAAATCACTTAAACCGTGATTTTCTTTACATATTCAACATGTATGCCAAATCCATCATTTAAATTTAAAATGATAATTTGAAGAAAGATTTTAAGAGTTTTTGAGTCAAAATATGATTATCTGAACTTAATTCTGAACTATATAAAAGTTATTTGAAAAAAAAAATATTACAGTTTTCCTAACAACTTATCGTACTGTAAAGTGAACTAATTACATGAATGAATTGATTAGAACTTCAGAATGGAATTAACAGTTAGTTTAAAAATTAATCATCCTAACTTTTTGAACGACTATATTAGCAGTGTAAAATTTACCAGTCGAAGCTCAAATTATAATATTATTATTTATCACAAAACTAACAGTAAGATTAAAACAAAATTTGTTTGGGGAAATATCGTCAAATGGAGGATAAATCAATCCACCTCTTGATCCAATGGTGGGGACGAGATAAGGAGGGTAGGTGACGATGCATCAGATTTTATAAAACAAAAAAATAAAAAATAAAAATAAAAGACCAAGAAAAAAAATTTTCTTTTATAGCAGATCAGGTCGACCCTTGAAAGAGAGAGAGAGAGATAAGATCTGGATATCTTCCACGATCAAAAATAAAGAAGGTTAGCTTTCTTTTTTATGTTTATATATAGGATAGTTCTACAATGATATAAAAAAATTTATCCAAATCCAACGGATAATAATGGTTATTTATAAAGGTGCACAAAGTTAGAGTGATTCTTTTTATGTGTGATTATACTTTAGAAAAAAAAAAAAAAAAAAAAAACCATTCTCTTCCCAGCAGCAAACTTCCCAGCACCCTCCCCCTGACGGTGACCCAACAATGCTCCCTGCGACGACGGCGAACGACCACCATGCGAGCCCCGACGAGCCAGATCAGCATCGTGTTGCCGCCGGAGGGGGGGGGGGGGGCGCGGCTTATTCGAGTCATCAAACTGGTGGCTTCCCTACTAGGGCTTGCGAGGCAGAGGAAGCGGAGGGTGAAGGTGCTCCTTCTCTAGTGACGAGCCCAGGAGGGCATGTGGCCGGATTTTACATTCTTTTTTTTTTTTTTTTTTGTGAAATGTTGATAAAAATTATTAGTGCAAAATTTGTTTTATACCATTTGATATATCTTTTTAATCTCAATCATTAAAAAGTTATCTACCATCAATAAAGTAAAGTAGCTTTATCCCTTTATAAAATTCTCTTTATTTACACACACAGACAGGTATATATAGGGGATGTGGGAGTTGAATCGTTATCTATGGGTCGTACTCTTTTGTATTAGAAAAGTTTTTGCATTAAGAAGGGCACGTGGCACTCCCTAGTCTTTAGGGGCCACACATACCCACTCCTAGGACAAAAGTGAGTGGGTGCAGATCATAAGGGCACGATGGGGAATTTATGTCCCTCCTACATGGATCCTGATGTCATAATAATCCTTGGATGTGTCTACTAGGGTTACAAGAGATTCATACATTCTTGTAGCCTCCAAAGAGCTGTTTAAGGGCCATTTGGGGGGAGTATTGGGGACAGACTTTTGACAAAATATTAGATTGAAGTTAAAAAGTATAAAATCTTAAAATATGTTTAGAAAAAATTATCAATATAGATATTATTTCATTACTCTCAAAATTTTATGTAATTTAAAAAAAATTAGACAAAAAAAGTTTTGAAAATATTGTTTCCAATACTCCCCCAAACAAACCCTTAGACTTTCTCCATATTAGTTAAGAAAGTTATAACTAAGAAAAGAACTGATATCCTAGGTGATTAAATGGTTTCTATAGACCGATTGAATATAAGAGAGAAGAATAACAAAGAAAAATAAAGATAGAAAAAGTCAATCGTTGAGAGCATGTTCCTAATATATTGAAGACAAATGATATAATAGATATTGTGACCAATAAGTTTATACAATTATATTGAATATTTGATAATATCAAATAATCTTATGAGTTGTATGCTAAGTGTTTTATAAATATTTAAAATTCTAATTTTGCTGCTTTTTATTTTTCGGCCCCGGGGCCCACCAAACAAGGTTTGAAGGCAAGCACAGAAGACAAGTTGAAGAGTTGTAGTACATCAGTTGAACTGAAGCAAGTTTGTTGTAGGAGGAGATGTCTTGGGTTAAACTTTGGTGGGTGTAAGTGCAAGCTCATGATTCCAAGAGTTGTAATTGTAATTTGAAGTTTAATAAAATCCTAATCAAGGATAAGCATGCTTAAACACGAAGTGTTATTAAGCTTTGCCTATAAATAGGTATCACCTCCACCCATTTTTCTCATACCTCAAAGTTTCATTATGTTCTCTCCCTAGAGTTTCTCTCCCTTAAAACTCTCTCTCGAAGCACTCTTTAGATAATTTCAAGTTTTCTTAAGTTTCTTAACAAAATATTCTTTAGCCTTCAAAAAATTTCCTTCCCATTACTAGCTCCCAAACACCTTCCTAGCTTCTTAAGAGTTCGAAGAAATCCTTCAAGCCTCTTCAAGGAGTCCTCCCCAAGGAAGTTCTAGTTCTGTTCTTCGACAAAAACTATAATCGACGAGCAAAGGAATTTTAGACTGTGACCTAGAAGAAGTAATTTTGCTGTGAGCAAGGTAAGCACAAACCTTACCTACAATATGAAAATATTATTATTTTCAAATCATGTTTTAGACACATATCATGTTATGAATGTTTTGCCTATTTTTAATGTTTGAGTATGTATATGCTATGTTATGTTGTGCCACAATTATAGACATGTCACACTTTCAAGCATACTATGGTTTTAGTTTATGCCAGGATTTCAAGTTTATCTCATGCCATTGCATCATGACTAATAAGTTCATAATCAAGGAAAAAGTTGTAGACCTAGTCTTTGACCAAGACTTTAATTAGTATGATTTTGCTTACTCAAATCTAGTTAAGTTAAAGGGTAAGATTAATTCAAGACAAGTTAAAGTGTTATACCAACATTCCACAAGGGAAGGATCGGTTTAATTAATTTAGTTGATTTAGAGCAAGTCTAGTTTATGATCTTGGTATTGTTAGGAACCTTATGAACCCTAACCTTCCATTGATTGTGCGCACACGGTACGTACACATAAGGGCCCACAGATTAGAAAAATAATAAGTTTATATAGAAAATAAGAACCTATAATTGAATATAATTAGACCAGGTCTTAATTCCATAATTAGAACATGCATCCACACATATCATTCATGTTTTTAAGAAATGTGAGATCTATATTATTATTTGTTGAGCGAAAGCTCATTAGTTATATTCATACTCTAGGTAAGTAACCTGTAACCGAGTGCATGGTGGATAATATACAGATGATGATGATGAGCAAGTGAAGGGGTTACAGATACCACTAAAGAATTTATTTAAGAAAAGCTATTTTGAAAGTATATACAGGTTTATAACATATAAGGTCATATGAATTTTTTTTTTTTAAAGATATGATAAGTGTGTGATAAACGTTTTATGATAAATTATTAAAAAAAAATTATTTTGAGATTTTTGTATCTAAGTCTAAGTATTTAAAGTAATTACAAGTAAAGATTTAATTTAAGCTGTAATGTAGACCGATAGATGGGTAGTTACAATAATGTTATCTTTACGCGTAATAGATTCGGTTTTTGACCTTTTCTAACGTCTGTTGTCTTTTTGTCATTTATAGTTTTTAGCGTCGTTTTCTTATGTGGTGTTTTTTCCAATCCATGTTGTTCTTGTGTTGTGCCGTTTACTTAAAAATGTCGTTTACAGCAATAATGAAAACATATCGTAGAAATATAATTGTAAAGAAAAAAAGAAAATAAAAAGAAAAAGAAATATTGTACAAAAAGTGGTAAAAAAAAAAAAACCAATATTATTTGAAGAAGTAGAATAAAACGGAAACACAACATTGCATAATATTGGTTCAGATAAACTTAGCTGTATTTAGTTTCAAAGCATCGGTACTAAAACGACCAAATTCAAATATACATTCGAGAGTGAATATAAGAAGACAAGCCAACGAATAAAAGAAATTATAAGCACAACCACAAAACATGAAGTTCAATCTTCTAGATACAAGTTCAAAGCTGAACATAATATTTTGAGACATGTTTAACATAGTACGTAGCATCGGCAAGGAACAGAGTTCTGACTTTCTCTAAGTCCTACGATGGAGAGTCTTCAGCACTCCACCCCCTCCGTAAAGACTTTGTCTACGAACAGAACAGAACAGAACATCAAAGTGAATGACTGATTAACAGCATATATACAAAAAGGACTATGCTTTCAAATTCATAAAAACATACCATAAATTACATTAAAATCCCAATTACAAAGAACAGAGGAATAAAGATTATTGAAGTCCATGATAACGGAACTTACACAAGACAATTCAAAAGGAACGAGTTCCAGTCAACTTCGTTATGCTCTGTCGAAAGAAATCACATTCAACCACATCAGTAATCCAACAGATTCCTAACATCTCCTTTTACGTTTTTTTTTTTTCCGTCTGTAGCGTTGTGTAGAAAACTAATTAGCATTGTGTAATTTTAATGATGAACAAAAACATGTTGTAGAATAAATGCACTAATTACAACATTAAAAAATGTAATTCGAAATGGGCAATACTTGTGAAAGTGACTAAAATATAAGAAACTTGAACGCTTCTTAGATGCTGGAATCCAGATGGCACCTCCTTCAGTTGCGGGCAAGGCCCAATCTCAAACTTGTCAAGATTACACAATGCTCCGTCCTCTATTACTATACAGTTCAGTTTACTCAAATCACAAAGGTGGAGCACCTTTAGTTTTGGAAAACTCTTGTTCAAAGTGCATCTTCTCACCATAATATGCATCATTATAGATCCAAAGGTTCAAAAGATTGGGCAGATTTTGAAGGGCTTCAGTGGATCATCTTCCAATTTTGACGACGAAAAAATATTCTTGTCAGATTTTGAAGTTCAGTGATCCATTCTGGAAACTTCCCTAGATGGCCCTGTAAAGGAGACGTTCAATAGATTTAGGAGGGGATGACATGGACTCCAAATCAAGTGTCTCATTTTCACTTATTGAAGAGATATCAAGGGACTCAAGGTGCTCCATTTTCTGAATAGAGCTGCACAGAGTCTTCCCATCTTCGTTTCTCAATTTTTTGATGCCCAACTTCCTCAACTCTGTCAATTCACTCAGCTCTTCAAGTACATCAGCTCCAACGGTGTCGGCTTCAAGATAGTAAAGCTTCTCCAGTGATTTTAACCGCCCAATTCCCTTCTTTACTTTTATTCCTCTCCGTCTATTTATATGAAATTCCACCTTGTGATCAAGATTGTAAGCCAAAAGATGCCGTAACTTATGAAGCTTATTTATTTGAACTGGGAGCTCATACACCAATGACTGCTTTAGATCCAAAGTCTCAAGATTCTCCAACTTCCAATTGATGTTGGCAAAAATCCACTCGCGTGCCTCGCACGCTTAAATATCTTAAGTGGAACAAGATCCCAATATCTCGGGAAGATGATCTAAACTTGGAGTATCTTCAAAATCAAGAACTTTTAAGAGCTTGAAATTTTTGGAAATTGTACTAACAAAACTGGTCGGAATTTATCCTTAACAAACATATAAAGAGATTGAACCTGGTATTATTTTGAGCTGCTCTCCAAACCAACATCATAAATATGGAGAACAGAGACACGCGAGCTAATCCTCTGAACTTTGAATCGCTTCTTGACAAAACTTTGGAAAAATGTGAATCCCCCATCTTTTTCAAGACAATCTCACGAAGAAGATCATGTATCTTACAACTTTTAGGTTTCCATCAAAGTCAACTCTGACACTTGAACCATACTTCTATTTATTAGATCGCCAAGTATTCTTCAGCAACAACTTCCAATGTTTTATCCTCTTTGGGTTCACAAAGCCTTCAGCAATCCATTGACGAATCAATCTTCGACGTCTCATAGAATAGTCCTCTGGAAACAGCCAAAATACAAGAAA
>CM046374.1:32722559-32882943 GCA_025413025.1 Ficus hispida
AGAAACGTTACTGAGATAAGAAACTTCCTAGGGCTCGCTAGATACTATCGACGCTTCGTAGAGGGATTCTCCAGGATAGGCAGCACCCCTCACGGCCCTCACCAAGAAGGACAAAAAGTACGAATGGACTCCAAAGTGCGAGGAAAACTTCCAGAAGCTGAAGAGAAAGTTGACAAGTGCCCCGGTGCTCATCATTCCTAATTTTGATGCGGGAAATTTCGTAATCTACAGTGACGCTTCTAAGATTGGATTAGGAGCCGTTCTGATGCAGGACGGAAAGGTGGTAGCTTATGCATCAAGACAGCTGAAAAATCATGAACAGAATTATCCTACGCACGATTTGGAGCTAGCAGCTGTGGTCTTCGCACTTAAGATATGGAGACATTATCTGTATGGAAACAAATGCGAGAATCTACACAGATCACCAGAGCCTCAAGTATATTTTTACTCAGAAGGAGCTGAATATGAGGCAGAGAAGATGGTTGGAGTTAGTAAAGGATTATGACTGCGAAATCCTTTACCACCCTGGAAACGCCAACAGGGTAGCCGATGCGCTAAGTAGGAGATCAGTAGGCACACTGATGTCCATTGAAGCACTTTCCAAGGCATTGCAGAAAGAGATCAGTAATTATCAACTGGAAATAATCACCGGGAGATTGGATTCACTGATTCTTCACTCAGATTTGCTGGACAGAATCAAGGCTCATCAGGGAGAAGATTCTTCGTTGAGAAAGGCGCAACTTGCTGATCAAGACAGCAAAGATTTTACGACTTCTGCAGATGGGATAATCCACTTCAAGAGACGGATTTGGGTTCCAAAAGTAAAGGATTTAAAGGAACAAATCCTAAAAGAAGCACACCAGACGCCATACTCTGTACATCCCGGAGCTACCAAGATGTACAAGGACCTCAAGGAGACATACTGGTGGCCCAACATGAAGAATGACGTGGCAGAATTCGTATCAACTTGCTTAACTTGTCAGAAAGTTAAGGCAGAGCACCGACATCCCGGAGGCGAACTACAGAAAATTGAACTCCCAGAATGGAAATGGGAGCAAATTACGATGGATTTCGTAGTAGGATTGCCAAGGACGACAAGTGGGAATGATACGATTTGGGTCATTGTCGACAGATTGACCAAATCAGCCCATTTTATCGCCATCAAAGCCACCTTTTCAGTAGAAAAATTGGCCGAACTCTACGTAAATCAAGTCGTCAAGTTGCACGGAGTGCCAAGATCGATCATATCCGACCGTGATGGGCGTTTTACTTCGCGTTTCTGGACCAGTGTTCATATGGCAATGGGGTCGAGATTGAAGTTCAGCACTGCATTTCACCCTCAAACCGATGGTCAATCGGAAAGAACTATCCAGACACTTGAAGATATGCTGCGATCGTGTGTCTTGGACTTCAAAGGAAATTGGGATCAGAAGCTTCCGTTGATTGAATTCTCGTACAACAACAGCTATCACTCTTCGATTGACATGGCACCGTTCGAAGCATTGTATGGGAGAAAGTGCAGATCGCCAATTAATTGGCAAGAAGTCGGCCAGAAGTAGCTACAAAAGACAGACTTCATCAGAAAGACTTCCGAGGATATCCAGAAAATCAAACGAAGGCTCGACATTGCTTTCAGTCGTCAGAAGAGTTACGCTGATAAGCGTCGCAGACCTTTGGAATTTCAAGTTGGGGATGCAGTCTTCATAAAGATTGCTCCGATAAAGGGAGTAATGAGGTTCGGTAAGAAAGGAAAGTTGAGCCCGCGCTACACAGGACCGTTCGAGATCCTGGAAAGGGTTGGGAAGGTCGCGTACAGACTCGCTTTACCGCCAGAGCTATCAGCAGTGCACGACGTTTTCCACGTTTCAATGCTCAAAAAGTATATCTCCGACCCTTCCCACATACTTCATCAGGAACCGGTAGAGGTTCAGACCGATATGACATACGAGGAGAAGCCTGTCAGAATCCTCGATAGGGAAGATAAGGTCCTGAGGAACCGAACGATTCCTATGGTCAAGGTTTTGTGGAAGAATCATGCCGTTGAAGAAGCGACATGGGAAGTCGAGAACGACATGAAAAGAAACTACCCCGAATTGTTCTGATTTTCGAGGACGAAAATTTTTAAGGGGGGTAGATTGTAACACCCGAATTTCTTCGATTCATATTTTATAGAAATTTCGTGTAAGATGTTTACCGTAATCGGTATTTCATGAGGAAGTTCGTTTTAGAACTTAAATTGTTTAATGAGTTCTTAAGATTTATTAAGACTCAAAAACAAATTGTATGAACTCGCAATAGACCTTTACGAGTGAAGGAGGTCGTATTTGCACATTTCAAGACAAGTCGACGTTGACCATTAAGTCGGTTAGACCGAAACGGTCGAAAACGTCAAACAAGAATATTTTTTTTTAAGATCATCAGTATAAGTGAAATTACTGCTAAAAACTCATTTCGTGATCAAAATGAGTTTGATTAAGAATTGAAATCACCTTAGAAAAATCAAGCATACTAAGTTAGAGTTCAGGGCGAAAGGATTCGGAAAAATAGGAGAAAAGATTTTTCCGATCGAGTTTTTCACAGATCGAAAATTTTAACGCAGTGTAATTTTCGATACTGAGTATTTAAGCAACTCAGTATTAAAAATTTATTGCAATGTGTTGAAATTACACAATTTTTCAAAAAGATTGAACCAAACAAGCCTTTAAGCTTAATTATATCACAATTAAGCTAAGTTAGGACTTAATCCTCCACACACATGGACCAATGAGCTTGTGACACCTCATCTATGGGTTGTCAACCACTCTTCCATTTCTTCCCCTCTAGCAGCCGGCCACTCATGTCCTTGTGAGCAATAGCTTGCAAAAATTGGAGGACCAATTAGCAAGTTTTGAACCAAATTTTCTTGGAAAAGAAAGC
This sequence comes from Ficus hispida, assembly GCA_025413025.1. Taxonomy (NCBI): domain Eukaryota; kingdom Viridiplantae; phylum Streptophyta; class Magnoliopsida; order Rosales; family Moraceae; genus Ficus; species Ficus hispida. The sequence continues at coordinate 32,725,476 of CM046374.1, forward strand.
CTATGATTTCCCCTAGCTAGAGACACTATTTGTAGGGATTTCAAACCCCAAAGTTCAGCAGCCCTTAACCCCATGTTCAGCCATACCATTCGGCATTTCACTCCAAGAAATCCGAAAAAGAGAGAGAGAGAGAGAGAGAGAGAGAGAGAGCTAAGAAAAACCAAGAAAGATCAAGCCAAAAAAAAGTGGTGAAGAACCTCCCTAAAGCCTCGGTTTTTAGTGAGTTCAAAGGTAAGATTTTGGGCATTTTTCTTCTCTTTTCTAAGGTTGGTTGGGAGAGGAAGTTAACAAAATTTTTGTGACCATTTTTGAGGTCCAAACTGTGCACATTGGAGACAAAATTTCGATTAGGATCAAGCTAGGAACAACCGGATTTCTTTGAGGTAAAAATCCGAACCTTGCTCTAGTTCTTGGTTCAAATTTTTGGTTCATTTTCTCAAGGATTTTACCATGTATTTCAAGCACAAAAGTTGTAAGAGCTTGAGCTCATAATTTTCGGTTTTGGCCCTAAATAGCTTAGGTTATATTTTTATGCTTGATTTAGGTTTTTGAAGTGATTATTTTGCATGTTTGGTTGGAGTAATGCTCTATGATTTTTGTGTGCTAGAGATGCATGCTAGGGTTTATATTTAAGGGTTTCATGTCTCTATTATGTTTATCAAATTTTTAGATGCATGTTCTAGGGTTTGTATGATGTTTGGTTGAGTTTTGTTGAATGTGTGTTTTTCTCTCCAAAACCGTGGACCAAAGGGAGGTCTCGGCCTTGAGTTGAATCCGAAGCACGGGATTTAAAATTTTATGTGTATGAGGGACGTTAGAAGACGTGCATGTGTTATTAGGTCCCGCATTGGGCGGTCGAGCTAGAGCAACGTATAGGGACGTAAAATTTGGACTAACACCAAAACTGCTCTCGGGTCCAACACCCGGCAGCTCGGAAAAGTAGGATTTACAGGTCCTTAGAGGCCGAATGGGTAAAAACTTAAAACACGAAAGTTGTTCGTTAGGGTGTTTCCTAGGGGGAATCGTGGACAGATTTTAAAAATAAGGCTCCAATGGCCTTTGTTTACAAGAAAAACCGAGAACTGGTCAGGGTGACCAGGTTCCAACGATTCACATGTGTTCAAACAAAAACTGGTATCAACTGAGCCAGAATCAGAAAATGTTCAAAACATAAAAGTTTTAGATCTTTTTGTTAGCTATAACTTTCGTGAAGAAAGTGTTTCCAAATTCATTTTATATTTTAAGTTATGAATTTTCAAACAAAATCCGTGCAGTGAGCAAAATCTCATGCACGGGATTTTCTAGACAATGACTAGGAAAAAACGTTTTCCAACTTGCAAACATCATTTTCAAACCCGAAAACCGTTCCAAAGGCGGTTTTCGATCCCCAAATGTTTTATAGAAATGTTTTCAAGTATTTTGTAATTTTCAAGACAAGTTTGGGTGCTATTCACCAAACTTACTTAAATAAACAAGAAAATGATATTTTTTCAAGTTCAAGGTTTTCAAGATTAAAATGAATAAGATACTGCGTTAGTAGCCGAAAAATTATTTCGAGTTACTAGGGCCTTGCCCAAGCCCTGAGTTAATCATGCGGATTGAGGTTTAAGTTAAGATTATAATCCTCTACATGAACCCTTAATTAACATTTCCGTTGTGGGTTACGCTGTGTGACCCCTTCGCTTATGTTAGAAGAGGGTCTTATAACTGAAAAATATTTATGTTGGTTTAATCCGACATTAAGCGATCTTAGAATAGAGACCTCACTTGTAAACGTCCATGGGCAGGAGGTGATCTGCGAGCGTGCTCGGGAAAGGAAAGTCGATCACGCGAACAACAAAGATAAAGTAAGTACAACGCCGCCTACAGCATAGGCTAAAGTTGTATGTTTTCTTAACATGTTTGCTTTACACTGTTTAAGTGTTATTTGATGATTTGCTCGATGGTTGCAATATGTTTACTGTACGATGAATGTTTAAGTATTGTTATCATGCTTACGTGAAAAAGGTACGACTGTCTATGCATTGATAAAACATGAGATTAGGAGACATCATATAAGTATGCTCACTAATCTACCAAGTGAAAAGATGTCAAGAAAGACTTACAAACAGAATGTTTGAGAAAAGGCCACAAGAGCCAGTGTTGTGCCCCCTGACGACGATCGGGTCGAAAGCTTAGGTAAGTTCCTTAAGCTGCGCGCCGGGTACATGCACATCAAGTTAACGGGCCCACAAGTAAAATCAACAAGATAAATTGTGATACAAGAAAGCAAGCATAATTGGACATAAACGGTTCATGCATTTCACGACAGAATGTCATGTTTAAGATGACATGATGCCATGTTATGTTTTCATGTTTAAGATGATATGATGCTATGTTATGTTTTCATGTATAAGATGAAGAAATCGATGATACGATGCCATGATATGTTTTCATGTTTAAGATGATACGATGCTATGTTTATGATTTCATGAAAAAGGTCATGTATGTTTCGCGTATTTGGTTTGCAGTATAGGAGTTGTACTTGCTGAGCTTTCGCTCATTGTTTGAAGTTTATGCTGTAGGTAAACAGCCTGTCTTGCATTAACTGCATGGTGGTGGGTGAAGCCGGTGGCTGTGAAATGATGAACGGGTTGGGATTCACATCTCAAGAGGAATTAATTAATATATCTATTTTGAGAAAACAAACAGCTATTTTATTTATGTAAGAGTGTATGTAAATATACTGCTTCCGCTATTAAAAAAAAAAAAAAAAAAATCCCCACTATTTTTATGATGAAAAATGGGATAAAACAAGTTTAAGTTCAAGTAAGTTAAGTTAAGTCAAGTAGTGACGGCCCGTACAAGGCGGGGCGTCACACTCCTGCTGATGATGTTATCCCTCCAGTTGAACAAGTTGAGCAAGCACCGCCACCGCCACCAGATGAGCCTCCATTGAGAAGATCTACTAGAGAGCGCCAACCTGCTTCAAGATACAGTTCAAGTGAGTATGTGATGCTTACAGATGGTGGAGAGCCTGAAACTTACCAAGAAGCAATTTCTCTTGAGCAAAAGAAAGAATGGTCTAATGCCATGCAGGAAGAGATGAAATCCTTGTGTGAGAACCACACCTACAACTTGGTAAAGTTACCAAAAGGCAAGAAAGCGCTCAAGAACAAATGAGTTTACAGGTTGAAAGCCGAAAACAATAGCTCACAACTAAGGTACAAAGCTCGGTTGGTTGTGAAAGGATTTGGTCAGAAGAAAGGTGTTGACTTTGAAGAGATATTTTCTCCAGTTGTGAAGATGTCATCCATCAGAGTTGTTCTTAGTCTAGCTGCCCGCTTGAATTTAGAGATAGAGCAACTTGATGTGAAAACTGCATTTCTTCACGGTGATTTAGAAGAAGAAATTTATATGGAGCAGCCAGAAGGGTTCAAAGTCAAGGGAAAGGAGAATCATGTGTGTAAGCTTCAAAAGAGTTTGTATGGGCTCAAACAAGCACCAAGACAGTGGTACAAGAAGTTTGATTCTTTTATGGTGAGTCATGGGTACTTTAGAACTTCATCTGATCATTGTGTGTTTACAAAGAAATACTCCAGTGATGATTTCATTATCCTCCTGCTATATGTTGATGATATACTGATTGTTGGCCATGATACTAGCAAGATTGAGAAGCTTAAGCAGGAGTTAAGAAAGTCTTTTGCAATGAAAGACTTGGGATTGGCAAAACAAATACTCGGCATGAAAATCTCCCGTGATAGGAAGAATGGGAAGCTTTGGCTATCTCAAGAAGGTTATATTGAAAAAGTTCTTGAAAGGTTCAATATGAGCAAGGGAAAAGCAGTTTGTTCTCCACTTGCTGGGAACTTTAAGCTTACTTCTAAGCAATGTCCAACAAGTGAGAAAGAAAAAGAAGAAATGAATAAAGTTCCCTATGCGTCTGCAGTTGGCAGTTTGATGTATGCCATGGTTTGCACAAGACCAGATATTGCTCATGCTGTTGGGGTTGTCAGCCGATTTCTTTCTAATCCTGGAAAAGAACATTGGGCAGCGGTGAAATGGATATTAAGATATCTGAGAGGTACTTCTAGGGTGTGTTTATGCTTTGGCAGTGATACCTATTTTAGAAGGGTACACAGATTCAGACATGGCATGTGATGTTGATTCCAGGAAGTCCACTTCGGGGTTCTTGATGACATTTGCGGGGGGAGCAGTCTCTTGGCAGTCTAAGTTACAGAAATGTATTGCTTTGTCCAGTACAGAAGCTGAGTACGTTGCAATTACTGAAGCCTGCAAAGAAGTTTTGTGGATGAAAAAGTTTCTTGAAGAATTGGACCTGCAACAAGAGAAGTACATTGTCTACAGTGACAGTCAGAGTGCCATCCACCTCTCCAAAAATTCAACATTCCATTCAAGATCCAAGCATATTGATGTTAGATATCACTGGATTCGTGATGTTATCGAAACAAAGCAAATGCACTTGGAGAAAGTTCATATAAGTGAGAATGGATCGGATATGTTAACAAAGTCTTTGCCTAAGGAGAAACTTGAAGCGTGCAAGCAGAGAGCGGGTATGGTTGAGCCCACTACATGACGCGGAGGGGGAGAATTGTTGGGTTGTCCGCCCCATGTTGTGGGCTGGACAATATTGGGCCAAAAGCCTAATAGCTTTTGATTAAAAGCAAAAAGGAGGTATTAATGGCTTGTTGAACAAGCCGTGTGATAGAGTGGCAGAAAAAAGAGAAAAGTGAGGGCTGCTGTGGGTGTGCGACGAAAAGGCAGAGAGAGAAAGCAGAGAGAGAGGGGTAGACCTTTTTGGGTTTGTACAAGACGATTGAGCGGTGAAACGGTGTCCGTTGGTGCTCAAATTTGACGTGGTGAATCCTTGTGACTAGCTCTTCTCATCTACCGGTTCTGATTTTCGAATTGGTGTCTCTAAGGTGCTTTTCCCAAATACCCACTTGAGATCCAAAACTGATTTCTTTTTATGCTATGTATTGAAATCCATCTTGTTGAAGATGAGCATTGTTGTTTAGCCAAGATTGTGTTTTATCTTGATGATTGTGAGCCTCTAGTTGTATCTAGAGAGAACTTTGTAATCCCATTATTGTTGATTAGTGGAAGTTGATATCGGACTAAGGTCCCGTGGTTTTTCCCTTCGCATTGGAGGGTTTTCCACGTAAAAATCGGTGTCTCTTATGTGGTTGGTTTTTTGTTTTCTTTGATTTTTCGCAACATGTTTTATCATTCTTCGGTTTCACAAAGCCTTCAGCAATCCATTGACGAATCAATCTTCGACGTCTTATGGAATAGTCCTCTGGAAAACAGCCAAAATACAAGAAACAAGACTTGAGGTAATATGGCAGGTCATAATAGCTAAGAGACAAGATTTTTTCTATACTCGCCAAACGTTCTTTACTCTCCATCTCTGAGCTTAGAGTAGTAAGAAACTTTCCCCACTCATTTGCATTCTTGTCTTTAGTTGATAGAAGACCAGCTACGACAACAATAGCGAGCGGTAATCCATCGCATCTTTGAAGGATCTCATGAGACAACTTTTCTAAGTTGGGTGGACATCGCCCTTGAAAATCATATTTGAAGGTCCTGTTGCGAAAGAGTTCCCAGGCTGTATCTGGAGGGAGGGGTTGCAGTTCATGGATATGAACAAGTGCTGATTCCTTACAAAAACTAGCAACATTCACATCTCGTGTCGTGAGAATCGTCCTTCCCAATTTTTCATTTTGGTCAGGTAAAGCATTTTTTATGTCAGCCCAAAAAGTTAGAGTTCCAAACATCATCAAAAACAACACAGTAGCTTTTTCCTTGCAAGTAATCTCTTATATTCCCAGTCAATGAGCTTTGATCCATGACATCGATTCCCGCAGGAAAAGACTCCTCTCTTGCTTGGTAGAATTTCCTCAGTAAGTTCTGCAGAAGCTCCACCTTATTGTACGATCGAGAAACTTCAATCCAAGCATGACAATCAAAGCGTCCTTTAACTCGAACATAAACCTGATGAGCAAGAGTGGTTTTGCCGAGCCCCCCCCATCCCCAGTAGTGAAATGACACTACGTTGAGGAGATTCATCTTCCACCAATGCAATCAATTTGTCTCTAGTAGATTGAATACCCACAACTTCATTTTCCTGAAGAAAACAAGAATCTGTTCGAGGATCGTACCCCGTCTTATTTTCAGTAGTTGCTGATCTTGGTTGTGTGGAATTGAAGCCGTATGCAGCCCTCTTGTCATTTATATCTCGAACCCTTCGTTTGATCTCTTGTACTTTGGATGCTATGTCATGACGTGACTTCAGTTTTATAATCAAGCAAGCATTTCTACGGAGAAAGCTGATAAATCTATGCTTGTGGGGACGTCGCTGTTGTGCCATGAGATGTGTATATTCATCAATAGCGTCTTCTACTTCAAATGCCTCTTGTCTGAGTTTCTCCACCCACACTTTAACAACGTTGCTGCTCATTGCCCCCTGGTCTCTTTCCGCTTCTATATCTGCATCTTTAAGGAAAGCCAGAAGGAATTGTAGATCACATTTGATGTCCTCAACTTCTGCGTGAACGCCTCTCAACAAGTGTGCTTCTTCAGTCAGCAATGGGATCAACTTATCTACAACCAAGCCCACTGCAGTCTCCGCCGTTAGAACTTGATTTTTCTTCTGTTTTTTATTAGCAATGTGGCACTTCACTTCTTTTTGCTAGATTCATAGTCTGCCATAATACAAACATAACCAGTTATAGCACTTCCTGTTATATGTGTGTATGCATGTAGACATGGCAAGGGTAAGAAGTTTTACTTAAGAAGACAATTTGTATGTATCTTGATCGTATTAATAATTTGAAAATCGAAATAAGGAGTAAATCCATATATAGTCTTGAGAAATATCGTAAGATGAGAAAACCAAACTTTTTAGTTTCTTATCCACCGGAAAACTAGAGCACGAATCAAGATGCATGAAAAATGACGAGGACATTTCTAGTAGTTACAAAAATAAATAGACTTCTATTGTTTTATAAAGAGGAAATCATCGCATTAGAAAAATGAGAAAGATGATTAATTGAGAACAATTTTGTCATGACTTACCAATTCTCCTTTCTGATCTTGTAAGATTGATATCTTAGTCACGTCACGTATGTCAAAGTTTGGTATTTCGAGTCACTTGAGACATGAGCTGTATATTGATTTAGCATCTCTCATTAAAAATGAAAGGCAGAGACTATTTATTTACTGCAAGAGAAGATACAAATTTGTTGTAATTCCGAGCTCTTCACAAAGAGATATAAATTAAAAATACTGATAAACTAATACACTGTTTTAAATTAATCAAAAAATCAAACTGTAAAATCTTTGAAATTCAAGCACCTCTTACGTACATTTTCAAGGACCCGTTTAAGAGAGGTTTTGAACACGTAGTTTTAGATTGGAGTTGAGATAAATTTTGAAAAATGGTATTTGGTTGGAAAAAAAAAAACTAATTGGAATAAAAAAGTTTAAAAACTTGAATTATGTTTGGAAAAAAATATATATCTCAACATGAATCTTTTTTTTTTTCTTTCGAAATTCTCTACAATTTGGGGAAAAAAATCTCATTTGATTTGAAAAAACAAAATTATAGAATTTTAAAGTTTGTGTTCACAATAGACATTTGGAAATATAAACAGTAAAAAGTAGTTGAGTTGAAGAAATTTTTTTTTTTTGAATATATGTTTGGAGAAGTCTCAAATTTTTTTTTTGAATATATGCTTGGAGAAGTCTCTCCAAATGGGCCACAAGTTTTCATGATTGTCAAGCATGAACAGTAAATTTCATGCTATAATATGTTACTGTATTTGTAGGAATAATTTTCACGTTACATGAATACTAGAGAATTCAGAGAAATTTCACAAGAAATGTAGTCACACAAAATGCGGTTAAAAAAATGATGATTTGAAATGATGATTTTAAAAATTTCTGAGTTGAAATAGGGTTTTCAAAATCTAATTATGAACAACAAAAGTGACTAAGGAAAAAGACTTTAGAATTGTAAAAGAAAATAAATTACATAAGTAAATAAAATTATAATGTTGGCATAGAATTATTAATCAGTTTAAAATTTCAGTGGTCCTAAGTTTTTGAACAACCAAACTGATTAGGTAAAGTTTACTCATTAGAGTTCAAATTACACTATCATCATTTACCTTTTGATCCAATGATAGGAAAGAGGGAAAAAGGGTTGATGAGGATGCGATAAATTAAAAAATAAAAAAGTGAAAATGTGGCACAGATTCTTCCAAGGATCAAAGAGAGAAAATTGGCTTGATTATATGTGGATATATACACACATAAATGGATGGGAAGTTAAGAACATCGCAATATTAGATAAGAATAGAATTCTTAAGGATAATGATTGAGAGTTGTTTGTATCACTTACGAATTCCCTTTGTGATCATGAAAAGACTGAAATTTGAGATCTGCGTCAAGAATGCCAATTTTTGATCCTTCATGAGGCTGGAGACGCGACCTTTTCTCTTGGCCAAGTAAATAGAATCTCTCATAAAAACAAATGAAGGGATGCACCGATATTCTACAGTAACATAAGATACAATTTTCCATTTATTATTATATAACTCTTCATAAGGATAACAAAGATGTAATTAACACTCATAATCAAAATACTCTGTTTCCCTTGTTTCCTCCGTTTTCAACTTTGTTTCTCAATGCAATTCGAAAAATTATTCAACACTTGTAATCAATATGTTTGTTTTATAATTATTATTGAAACAAAAACTCTGTTGAGAACTAATTACCTTTTCAATTTTTTTTGAAAACCGAAGACTCGAATTGAACCAGAGATTCATGAGACTTGAGAAGATCAGCATGCGATAAAATCATATGGCTAGCTAGAAAAGTCAGAAATATGAGAAATGTTGGGGAAAATAAAAGCACAAGTGAAGAAAAAAGGAGAAAAAAGTGGTGAAAAAATGTTCATCCACATTTCTGACTTTTCCTTTCTTACGCGTTGTATGATATTAGACAAATGGATAAGACTATTCAAAAGTCGTTTAGTCGTATTCTTTGTGCCTCACATGGGTATTCGACCATATTCAATATGACATTGAACTATTAATGTAATATTGTCAAGTCATCCACCAATAAACGTACTACCATAAGATTTTTCTTTATTATTTTTCTGAACATCGTAACGTCACATATAAGTCCTACCTGCTCGCTACTAGAACATTTTTGTCGTTTTTGCTAGATTATGGTTGCTGAGTTTCCTCATTACTTATTGTTATTACAATGTTTGCCTATTGTTTTTTCAGAATAGTTTTGAAAAACAGAGTTACAAAAAATCGAAAATTGAGAAAACCACATTTTGTTGTTTTCTGTGTTTTCTAAAAACAACTTTTTACTAGGATGCGTTTAAAATTAAAAAAAAATAACTCCACTTGGTTTGAGGGTCTAGATCGGGAATCAAGATCGAGGTCGATGTGGCATCCGGATTGGGAACGACATTCGAGATTGGGGTAAATGATGGAATATGTGGGTTGAGGTTGAAATCGAGTTTCTAGATGAAGGTCGAGGTCGGGATCTATATCGGGATCGGTTTTCAACATAAGAGTCAAGGTCGGTTTTTGGGACGAGGTTGATGAAGGGTTTTGATGCCGAGGTTAGGGTCAGGTTTCGGGACCTGGGTCGAGTTTGGGTTTTGGGACCGGGGTTGAGGTCGGGTTTCAATGCCAAGGTCGGGGTCGGGTTGGGTTTTGGGATGGAGGCGGAGGTTGGGTTTCAAGACAAGATTTGGGGTCAGGTTTTGGTACCGGGGGTCAAGTTCCTGGACGGGGGTCAAGTTCATGTTCGAGTTTCGGGATCGGGGATCGGGTTTCAGGATAGGGGTCAGGTCGGATTTCAAGACTAGAGTCGGGTTCGGGTTTCGGGACGTGGGTTGGTGTCGGGTTTTTGGACGAGGGTTGGGGTCCAATTTCGGTGTTGGGGGTTGGGGTTGGGTTTCGGGACATGAGTCAAGATCAAGTTTTGGGACAAGGATCAGGTTAAGTTTCGAAACAGGAGTCGGGGTCGGGTTTCGGCATGGAAGGTTGGGTTTTTGGGCATGGATTGGGGTCAAGTTCGGGTTTCGGGATTCAGGTTGGGTTCTGCTTTTGGGACAAGAGTCGGGTTGAGTTTCAGCACCCGGGGTCGGGTTAGGATTTCGTGACGAGGATCAGGTCGGGTTTTGAGACAGGATTCAGGGTCGGGTTTCGGCACTGGGGGTTGGGTTTTTGGACGGGGATCAAGGTTAGGTTTTGGTATTGGGGGCTGGGGTCGAATTTCTAGATGGAAGTCGGGATCAGGTTTCGGGATAGGAGTCGGGTCGGTTTCGACACCAGGGGTCGAGATCGGGTTCGGGATTTAGGACAGTGTAAGGTTTCGACATCGGGGGTTGAGTTATGGGATATGGGTCGGATTTGGGTTTCGAGATGGGGGTCGGGGTTAGGTTTCAATGGCAGGGTTAGGGTTGAGGTTGGGTTTTGGGATGAGGGTTGGGGTTGGCGTCGGGTTTCTAGACAAGTGTCAGGGTCAGGTATCGACACCAGGAGTCAAGGTCAAGTTACGAGACGGAGGGTCGAGGTTGGATTTTGGGTCAGAAGTTAGGGTCAGGTTTCGGTACTGGGGGCCGAGGTTTGTACCCAATCCCGATACCAAAGCTTGACTCGATCTCGAAACCCAAACCTGACCATGTCCAAAAACCTAACCCCAACCCCTAGCACCAAAACCCTAAGTGATGTCCTGAAATCCAACCTCGACCCTCATCCTGAAAGCCAACCCTGACCTCCGATACTAAAACCTGACCCCAAACCCCGTCCCTAAACCCGAACCCAAACCCAACCCCTGTTCTGAAATCCGAATCCAACTTCCGCCAGAAACTAGACCCTGACCCCCGTTTCGAAACCTGATCCTGATACCGAAACCAAACCCCGATCCCGAAATCTAACCACGATCCCAAAATCGGAACCCAACCTAACCCGACCCCACATTGGTACCGGAACCCAACCACTGTCCCCAAACCTGATCCTGTCCCGGTCCCCAAACCCAACCCTTATCTTCTTCCCCAAACTCGATCCTGACCCTAACCTAATCCCACTTTAACCATCCATCCTAAAACCCGACCCCGACCTCGATCACAGTCATGAATCCCAAACTTGACCGTGACCCTCATCCTTCATTCGAACCCCGACCCTAGTCCCAAATCATGATCTCAAAACCCAATGCTGACCCTAATCTCCAAACCCAATCTCGACCCAATCCAAGACCAACTTTGACCCCGACCCTATCCTGAAACCCAACTCCTAACCCTGTACTGAAACTCAATCCTGACCCAGGTCCTTATACCCAAACCTAACCCCAACTCCAACCCCCATCCCGAATCCCAATCCCAAAACCCAACCTCGATCCTCTATCTTGATTCCCGAAACCCTATCCTGATCCCGGTCCTAAATTTCGACTGCGTCATGAAACCCGACCCCAACCCTGATAAACTATAGAAGTTCAATTTAAAAAAGAATAATAATAAAAAAAAAAGTTTTAAAAATCTTTATCCAAACATATATATTCTGTTTTAATTTTATAAATATATTTTCTCAAAACAATTGCCAAACACCATAAGTTTTGAGAACATGTGAGAATTGTTTTTGTTCTCATCTTTGGAAACACATTTCTGAAAACTGAGAACATGGCCAAACAGGTCCTAAAAGTGTCTTGTTTTCTTTGTTAAATAGGAGTCATATCCCTCTATCATTGAAAAAAATGATGTGAAAATTTAACTTATACTCAGAGACATGAATCAATATAGACTAATAAGCATCAGGGTTGAACTCGTAAGAACTTTTAAAGTTTGAGTTGAAATAATAAGAGTTATAGACTTTTAAATTTTGAGTTTTTTAAAAATGAAAAATGGAGATTTGGAAAAGTCAATGGTGAAATTTGTTTACTCTTGGAGAAAAAGATTAAAAATAGGAAAAAACTTTTGAAAATTTCCGTTTGAAGTTGCTATCCCAAACATGTCCTAAAATTAAAGAAATAACAAATGTTAGAGCAGACAAACAAAACTAACTGAAAAAAAATGAAAATTATCAAAGGATTTAAAATCCGTCATAATTTAACTTCCGATTTCTCGAGTACCCTCCATTTTATTAAATGCATCCTCCAAAACTGGAGGGAGTAATCGATAAAACCTGTCAGACTAGGAAAGTAACTTGTGCAATTCGGGAGAGAAGACTATTCAACAGTTCAATTATTGACACAAATTAAAAAAAAAAACACAAAAACAAAAACAAAAATGAATGTAAAACACCAACCATTGAATATCTTCAATTTGAGCCATTCATAAAGTTGATAATTGAGCGAAGGATATCGACATTTTTGTTTGCTAGACTTTTCTTTATCACTGATAATAGGCTGTCTTCAATATTATTCATTGTCATCGACAGTGATAGAAAAAGTGACCGGGGGGGGGGGGGGGGGGGGGGGGGGAGCCGGGGCGCGGGGGGAGGCGCGGGGCGGGGTGTGTAGGGAAAGGAGAAAAAAGTTGGTATATATAAATGGATCTATATGACAAAATTTAGCAAGAACTGGGGAAATTGTTGGAATTCTCTTTGAAAGCTATTTCCCCGATTTTGCCGTTTTCATCAACCATACTGAAGTCGTTTTTTTCTTACAATGTCGTTTGCACACTTTTAAATTGTTTTTTCTTTCATTCTATCTATCTATCTAAATTTTTTTAAATATAAAAAGGGCCAACCGAATCTAATTTTGGTTTACGGTTTTACACTATTGTCGGCTAGTCGGTTAGTGTCGCTTAATTAACTATTTCTGTTCTTTTATTTTTAAGTTGGGATTAAGGGATTCAAACGCTACATTTTGTGGCAGAGGTCAGGTGTAAAACTATTGCTTTGCTTTACCTATAATCACACTTTCTTAACTATTTCGTTCATTCTATTTATTTTATTTATTAGGACACCATTGCATCGTGCACTCTTTTTATTGCCGTTTGATTAATGAAAAGTAACAAAAATTGCTAATTACAAGTGATACACAATTTGAAAATATTTATCACGGTAGTTTACTTGTTAGGCCGTCATTAACTAATGCTCCCCTGTTGTCGTTTATTCTTTTTTTCTTTTTCTTTTTCGTGTTGTCTGCTCATTTATTTATGGTTTATTACTTGTTGTCGTTTACGTCATTATTTATACAATATATATTTGTTACCAAAGTTTACTTTTTTTTTCCCCCATATCGTTTATTTATTAATGTTGGTATCGAGATAATTGCTACATCTTTCTATATTATTATCATTTTGTTCATTTCCTAATTTCCTCGTCCTTTCTTCTTGTTTACTTGTTTTAACAATGTTTGCTTAATTGTTGTCGTTTGTCCCGTGCATTGTCATTCAATAGTCAGGATATTGTTGTTGTCGTTTGATATCATTCCTAATTCGTTGAACAAATTCTTCATCCTCTTTTGCCTTGAGAAGTAGGGCGTTGTTACCTTTCAATCAACACGTCGTTTACTGGAACACCGAAAACATGTCGTATAAAACGACCATACGTTCGATAGGATATCATCTATTAGTTCACACAAGAGGGTAAACAAGAATAATACGAAAGCAGTTACGTACAAAACAATCTACAGAGTTCACACATTTATTTATTTATTTAGAGACACGTTGAGATTGGCAAGTGTCTGCATGGAACAGAGATCCGGTTGTCATTTATAGTTTTTAGCGTCGTTTTCTTATGTGTTGTTTTTTCCAATCCATGTTGTTCTTGTGCTGTGTCGTTTACTTAAAAATGTCGCTCACAGCAATATTGAAATCATATCGTAGAAATATAATTTAAAAAAAGAAAAAGAAAAATTGTATAAAAAGTGGTAAAAAAACCAATATTATATCAGGAAGTAGAAATAAAACGTAAACACAACAATGCATAATATTGGTTCAGATAAACTTAGTTGTATTTAGTTCAAATGCATTGGTACTAAAACGACCAAATTCAAATATACATTCCAGAGTGAATATAAAAACAATAAAAAGAAGTAAAATCCAATATTATTTTAAAAAATATGGATAAAAACAGAAATTCAACAATGCATAGTATTGGTTCTGATTAAACTTAGTTGTATTTAGTTCCAAAGCATCAGTACTACAACGAGCAAATTCAAACATACATTCGAGAGTAAATATAAGAATACAAGCCCACTAATAGAAGAAATTATAAGCACAACCACAAAACATGAACTTATTATTTCGAGTCATGTTTAACACAGGACGTAGCATCGGCAAGGAACAGAGTTCCGACTTTCTCAAAGTCCTCCGACGGAGAGTCTTCCGCACGTCAAACACTTCTTTAGGACTTTGTCTATGAGCAGAACAGAACAGAACATCAAAGTGAATGACTGATTAACAGCATACAAAAAGGACTACGCTTTGAAATTCATAAAAACATACCATAAATTACATTAAAATCCCAATTACAAAGAACAGAGAAATAAAGATTATAGAAGTCAATGATAACGGAACTTACTCAAGACTTCTTCAAATGGCAACGAGTTCCAGTCAACTTCGTTATGCGCTGTCGAAAGAAATCACATTCAACCACATCAGTAATCGAACAGATTCCTAACATCTCCTTTTATGTTTTTTTTTTTCCCTCCTCTATAGCGTTGTGTAGAAAACTAATTAGCATTTGTGTACTTTTAATGATGAATCAAAAAGATGTTGTAGAATAAAATCTACTAGTTGCAACATTAAATATGTAATTCGATATGGGCAATACTTGTGAAAATGACTAAAATATTAGAAAGAAAGATGCTCTGGACTAACCTTGGATGTATGATTGGAGCTTGGAAATATCTTTCAAAGCCCACCTGTTCCATTCTCCAGAAAGAAAAAAAGTGAATCGAACTTGTGGTATGGTTTGCACGCTCTGAAAATTCTGGAACATCAAGAAGTGTGCTGGCATTTTAACAAATAGAAGGAGTTCAAGGTTTCTTAGATGCTGGAATCCAGATGGCACCTCCTTCAGTTGCGGGCAAGGCCCAATCTCAAACTTTTCAAGATTACACAATGCTCCTTCCTCCATTACCATAGAGTTCAGTTTGCTCAACTCACAAAGGTCGAGCACCTTTAGTTTTGGAAATGCTCCCTGTTCAAAGTGCATCTTCTCACCATAATATGCATCATTAAAGATCCCAAGTTCCAAAAGATTGGGCAGATTTTGAAGGGCTTTCAGTGGATCATGTTCCAATTTTGACCACGTAAAATGTATTCTTGTCAGCGTTTGAAGTTCAGTGATCCATTCTGGAAACTTCCTTAGATGGCCCTTTAAGTGGAGACGTTGAAGAAATTTAGGGGGGGATGACATGGACTCCAAGTCAAGTGTCTCATTTTCACTTATTGAAGAGATATCAAGGGACTCAAGGTGCTCCATTTTCTGAATAGAGCCGAACAGAGTCTTCCCATCTTCGTTTCTCAATTTTGTGATGCCCAACTTCCTCAACTCTGTCAATTCTCTCAGCTCTTCAAGTACATCAGCTCCAACGGTGTCGGCTTCAAGAAAGTAAAGCTTCTCCAGTGCTTTTAACTGCCCAATTCCCTTCTTTACTTTTATTCCTCTCTGTCTATTTATATGAAACTCCACCTTGCGATCAAGATTGTAAGCCAAAAGATGCCGTAACTTATGAAGCTTATATATTTGAACTGGAAGCTCAGATACCAATGACTGCTTTAGATCCAAAGTCTCAAGATTCTCCAACTTTCCAATTGATGTTGGCAAAAATCCCACTTGCGTGCCTCGAACGCTTAGATATCTTAAGTGAAACAAGATCCCAATATCTTCGGGAAGATGATCCAAACTTGGAGTATCTTCAAAATCAAGAACTTTTAAGAGCTTGAAATTTTTCGAAATTGTACTTACAAAACTGGTCCGAATTTCGTCTTTAACAAACATATAAAGAGATCGAACCTGGTATGATTTTGAGCTGTTCTCCAAACCAACATCAGAAATATGGAGAACTGAGACACGTCGAGCTAATCCTCTGAACTTTGAATCACTGCTTGACAAAACTTTGGAAAAATGTGAATCCACCATCTTTTTCAAGACAATCTCACGAAGAAGATCATGTATCTTGCAACTTTTAGGTTTTCCATCGAAGTCTAACTCTGACACTTGGACCATACTTCTATTTATTAGATCCGCCAAGTATTCTTCAGCGACGACTTCCAATGTTTTATCCTTCTTTGGGTTCACAAAGCCTTCAGCAATCCATTGACGAATCAATCTTCGACGTCTTATAGAATAGTCCTCTGGAAAACAGCCAAAATACAAGAAACAAGACTTGAGGTGGTAAGGTAGGTCGTTATAGCTAAGAGACAATATTTTTTCTATGCTCGCCAAACTTTTGTCACTCTCCATCCCTGAGCTGAGAGTAGTAAGAAACTTTCCCCACTCATTTGCATTCTTCTCTTTAGTAGATAGAAGACCGGCTATGACAACAATAGCGAGTGGTAATCCATCACACTTTTGAAGGATCTCATGAGACAACTTTTCTAAGTTGTGTGGACATCGCCCTTGAAAATTAGATTTGAAGGCCCTGTTGCAAAAGAGTTCCCAGGCTGTGTCCGAAGGGAGGGGTTGCAGTTCATGGATATGAACAACTGCTGAGTTCCCAATTTTACAAAACTCAGCAACAGTCACATCTCGTGATGTGATAATCGTCCTTCCCAAATTTTCATTTTGGTCAGACAAAGCATTTTTTACGTCAGCCCAAAAAGTTGAGTTCCAAACATCGTCAAAAACAACACAGTAGCTTTTTCCTCGCAAGTAATCTCTTATTTTCTCAGTCAATGCTCTTTGATCCATGACATCGATTCCCACAGGAAATGGCTCCTCTCTTGCTTGGCAGAATTGCCCCAGTAAGTTCCGCAGAAGCCCCACCTTATCGTACCGTTGAGACACGTCAATCCAAGCATGACAATCAAAGCGTCTTTTCACACGAACAAACACCTGATGGGCAAGAGTGGTTTTGCCAATCCCCCCCATCCCCACTAGTGAAATGACACTACGCTGAGGAGATTCATCTTCCACCAATGCAATCAATTTGTCTCTAGTAGATTGAATACCCACAACTTCATTTTCCTGAAGAAAACAAGAATCTGTTCGAGGATCGTACCCCGTCTTATTTTCAGTAGTTGCTGATCTTGCTTGTGTGGAATTGAAGCCGTATGCAGCCCTCTTGTCATTTATATCTCGAACCCTTCGTTTGATCTCTTGTATTTTGGATGCTATGTCATGACGTGACTTCAGTTTTATAATCAAGCAAGCATTTCTACGGAGAAAGCTGATAAATCTATGCTTGTGGGGACGTCGCTGTTGTGCCATGAGATGCGTATATTCATCAATAGCGTCCTCTACTTCAAATGCCTCTTGTCTAAGTTTCTCCACCCACACTTTAACAACATTGCTGCTCATTGTCCCCTGGTCTCTTTCCGCTTCTATATCTGCATCTTTAAGGAAAGTCAGAAGGAATTGTAGATCACATTTGATGTTGTCAACTTCGGTGTGAACGCCTCTCAACAAGTGTGCTTCGTCAGTCAGCAATGGGATCAACTTATCTACAACCAAGCCCACTGCAGTCTCCGCCATTAGAAATTGATTTTTCTTCTGTTTTTTATTAGCAATGTGGCACTTCACTTCTTTTTGCTAGATTCATAGTCTGCCATAATACAAACATAACCAGTTATAGCACTTCCTGTTATATGTATGTATGCATGTAGACATAGCAAGAGTAAGAAGTTTTACTTAAGAAGACAATTTGTATGTATCTTGATCGTATCAATAATTTGAAAATCGAAATAAGGAGTAAATCCATATATAGTCTTGAGAAATATCGTAAGATGAGAAAACCAAACTTTTTAGTTTCTTATCCACCGGAAAACTAGAGCACGAATTAAGATGAATGAAAAATGACGAGGGCATTTCTAGTAGTTACAAAAATAAATAAACTTCTATTATTTTATAAAGAGGAAATCATCACATTAGAAAAATGGGAAAGGTGACTGATTGAGGACAATTTTGCCATGACTTACCAATTCTCCTTTCTGATCTCGTAAGATTGATATCTTAGATACGTCAAGTATGCCAAAGTTTAGTCCTTCGAGTCACTTGAGACATGAGCTGTAAATTGATTTGGAATCTCTCATTAAAAAAGAAAGGCAGAGACTATTTATTTATTGCAAGAGAAGGTACAAATTCACTGTAATTCCAAGCTGTTCACAAAGAGATATAAGATAAAAACACTGATAAACTAATACACTGTTTTTAATTAATCAAAAAATCAAACTATAAATTCTTTGAAATTCAAGTACCTTTTACTGACATTTTTAAGGACTCGTTTAGGAGAGCACTACAAGAAATTGAACTTTCAGCGACCAGACCTTACACGACCAAATAAAATTTGGTCCCTAAAGAGTAGTTTCCGCGACCAAATTTTTGGTCCCCGAAAGCCAGATCCTTCAGCGACCAAATTTTGATCCCCGTAGGTGACATTTAGAGACCAAATTATTTTTGGTCGCTAATGGTTGAGCGCCAAAATAAAATTTCATTCCCGCCGAAGACAAACGGCGACCAAAATAAATTTGGTCGCGGTAGGTGACTTACGGGGACCAAATATTTGGTCCCCGTAGGTCATCTTCCGGGACCAAATTTATTTGGTCCCTGAAGAACAAACCAAACGGCGACCAAATTTTTTTTGGTCCCGGTAGATAACTTACAGGGACCAAAAATTTGGTCCCCGTAGGTTATCTTAGGGACCAAATTTATTTGGTCTCTGAAAATCGATCATGAACAAACCTAACGGCGACCAAAATTTTTTGGTCACCGTAGGTGACTTACGGGAACCAAAAATTTGGTCCCCGAAAGCCTCATTCCTGCCCGAGCCAGGCGCGCGCCCGCGTGGCCCAGGCGCGCTGCCGCGCCCGCGCTACCTCAGCGCGCACCCTGCCTCATTCCTGCCCGAGCCAGGCGCGCGCCCGCGCGCTTGGGGACCAACTTTGAAGGTCAGAAAAACTCGCGTGCGCCCGCGTGTTTGGTATTCCCTCCAAACTATTTTGGGAGTCTCCCTCTAAAAATAAGGAGGGATGAAGCAAATTCAATCAGATTGAATATAATTTTGACATCCACAACGACACCCACACTTAGTCTCTCTCTCAGTCTCTCTCTCTATCTCTCCTCTCTCTAAAACGTTTCCACACTCAGTCTCTCTCTCTATCTCTCCTCTCTCTAAAACGTTTCTCCTCTTTCGCTCTCTTGTCTCTCTGATTCAGCAAGGTTACAAGCCCGTGTACTCACAGAGAGAATACAGCTCAGAAACCGTGGAGCTCAACTTTGGTATTTGTTGTAAGAGATTCGAAAAAAGAAAACTGTAACTGACGGAGAAATCGAAGAGTTGGTTTTGTTTTGTTTTGTATTCTGATCAGTTTGGATTAAGAGAAAAAATCTCCTTGGTTTTTTCTTCTACTCTCTGGTGAGTCCTCCTTAGTCTTTTTTTTTTTTTTTTTTTGTTATGTTTGTGTTCTAGTCTCGTGAATTTTTTTTTTAGGGTTCTCTCTAGAATTGTTTTATGCGTTTTTTTTTTTTAAATCTTATTGGTGTGTAATTTTTGCTTTAAGTTGTATTGAATTTCGTTTGAATATCTTGAAAAGATTTTGTTTTGTTACGTAATTCTGATATTTGTTGAAGATTTAGCCAGGGTTTTTGGTTGATATGAGAGAGAATCCGATTTGTTGATTGTTTAAGCCTTTTTGTGAGATTGTCATAGGAATAGGAGGAGAAGCAGATATCCAGCTTGGTAATTCTCTCATTAAAGATCAATTGTGTTTTTTTTTTTGTTGTTCTCTTATTTTTCTGATCTTGCCATTGTATTGCTAGAGGCAATTTATACTTTAAATTGGATCTTAAAGTTATAAAAAACTTTTTACATAATAGGGGGTAAAGATGGACAAGAGTTGGATTTACATTAAGAATCGTCTCTTGAAGGAGTATAAGGATGGAGTGAAAATGTTTATTGAACTAGCACGTAATCACCTAGATAGGGATGGGAAGTGTCGATGTCCTTGTAAGAAATGCATGAATTTTAATTTCCACCACATAGACTTGGTAGAGCGTCATTTACATATCTACGGTTTTCGCACGAGTTACGTGAAGTGGGCACAACATGGTGAAGACCAAGAAAGTACTAGTCATAATGCACGGGATGATAATGCTAGTCATAATGTACGGGATGGAGAATGTGTAGATGAACAAGAGACTGATGTTTTTGACGACGAAGACGAGATGATGAATGCGCTAAATGATGCACTTCCACACAACAGATCACAAGCAGTCGACGATGGTGGAGATGGAAATGAAGGTAATGCTTATGAAGAAGAGTCCCCGGATTTTGTTGATTTGTTTGCTGAAGCTGGGAAGGAGCTCTACTCTGGGTGTACAAAGTTCTCTGCATTAAGTTTTATAGTTAAGATGCTTCATATAAAAGTACTGAATAAATGGAGCAATATATATTATGTATCTGTTGTTATGCACTACCCTTATCGTTATTATTTTTGAAACCGCTATTATCCAATGCTATCCAATAGCATTATTCTTGTAGTGATAATTGAATGTTATCTCTTGTGTACTTATTCTTGTTTATATCATTTCAGGATATCAATTATGTCTGGTAAAAAGCGTTTGTCATTCAGTTCCAGTACCAAGACATCATCACATGACCAACAAACACGAGGCCAACAATCTGAAGGTGACTTTACTTTAAATACTGTTACGATTTGAATCATATATTTTGCTAAAATAAGAGATAATAAATGATGTTGTTATTGATTAATGATTTGAATATAGAACACCCAATCAAGTTCAGATTCGACAAGCTCGGGAAAGTATTTAGATGTCTTTAAATTAACTCATTTGAGTGAAAAGCATGGTTGGCAAACTGACCGAGCTGAGGCGGATTATGTAAGATCAATCTTAATTGTTAGACTTCATCAACTATATTATTTTTATTTATATATATTCATAACACTTTGAATCTTGCAGCGACGTATGATAGAAGTACGTAATGAAAGATTATGCCAACTACCAGAGGGTTCGCGACTCGATTCTGATGATGAGGAAGATATCTACTCTCAAGTGTTGATTAATGAAAGGTATGAAAAATATGGGCTCGATTCTGATGATGAGGAAGATATCTACTCTCAAGTGTTGATTAATGAAAGGTATGAAAAATATGGGTTTAAGCGTGGAACAGGTCCTGTGATTAAAAAGAGACAATTGAGCATCTCTGGAGGACCTACACAACGATTGTTGGTCGAGAACCTTAGAACCGAAGTTGCGGAACATAAACAGCGTGTGATAGATATGGAGGGCAGGATGAAAATGCAGGATGAGAGGTTGCAAAAACAAGATGAGCTAATTCAACAACTTCTTCAACATCTTAATCCGCCTTAGATCATCCGGGACTTTTCTCCCAGAGGCAAAATGGACCGCCGCCGCTGCCACCGCCACCATCAGCCACTATATCCTAAGTTACCTTTTGTTTTAATTATAGTTTACCTTCGTTTGATACCTATTATAATTAAACATTTACTATGAATTGTTTAATGTGATTAGAGATTTGGAGTCTCTTTAGCTTATATAACATATTTTTCTTGTATTATCATTTTTTATAATTGTATATTTATAGATTGAAAATATGTAACTATTCTCAACAGGCCAAGAATATTACTGTTATCAAAAAATTTTGGTCGCTCAAAATTTCGGTAAACAAAACATTTACTAGCTAAAAAGCTCTGCAAAATACGTTTTTTGGTCTTCGAAAAATTTTGAAAAATTCGCCAATTTTGAAATTTGCAAAATTCGAAGATACCTACGAAGACCAAATTTTTTTGGTCGCGGATACCTTCAGAGACCAAATTTTTTTGGTCTCCGTAGGTGTCGATACCTACGGAGACCAAAATTTTTTTGGTCGCTGATACCTTCGGAGACCAAATTTTTTTGGTCTCCGTAGGTTCTGATATATTTTGGGACCAAATTTTTTTGGTCTCCGTTGGTCCCGATACCTACGGGGACCAAATTTTTTTGGTCTCTGTAGGTGCCTTAACCTATGGAGACCAAATTTTTTTGGTCGCCGAAACCTAGTGCGACCAACTTTCGGGGACCAAATGGCGACCAAAAAATGTTGGTCGCGGAAGGCAACGGCGACCAAAAAATAGACCTTCTGGGACCAATTTTTTGGTCTCCGAAAGTGAAAATTCTTGTAGTGGAGGTTTTGAACACGGAGTTTTAGATTGGAGTTGAGATAAGTTTTGAAAACGTGTGTTTGGTTGGAAAAAAAAACTAGTTGGAGTAAAAAAGTGTAAAAACTTGAAATATGTTCGGAAAAAAATATATATATCAACATGGACCTTATTTTGTTTCTTTCAAAATTCTTTGCAATTTGGGAAAAAAAATCTTAATTGATTTGAAAAAACAAAATTATAAAATTCTAAAGTTTGAGTTTACAACAGACATTTGAAGATATGAACAGTGAAAAGTAGTTTTGAGTTGAAGAAAAAAAAACATTTGAATATATGTTTGGAGAAGTCTCTCCAAATAGGTAACAAGTTTTCATGATTGTCATGCATGAACAGTAAATTTCATCCTATAATATGTTACTGTATTTGCCGGAATAATTTGCACGTTACATGATTACTAGAGAATTCAGAGAAATTTCACAAGAAATGTAGTCACACAAAATGTGGTTATAAAAAATGATGGTTTGAAATGAAGATTTCAAAAATTTCTGAGTTGAATAGGGTTATCAAAATCTAATTATGAATAACAAAAGTGACTAAGGAAAAAAAGACTTTAGCATTGTAAAATAAAATAAATTACATAAGTAGATAAAATTATAATTTTGGCATAGAATTATTAATCATATTAAAATTTCAGTCGTCATAACTTTTTGAACGATCAAACTGATCGAGTAAAGTTTATTCGTTAGAGTCCAAATTACACTATCATCATTTACCTTTTGATCCAATGATGGGAAAGAGGGAAAAAGGGATGGTGAGGATGTGACAAATTAAAAATAAAAAAGGAAAAATGTGGCACAGATTCTTCCAAGGATCAAAGAGAGAAAATGTACTTGATTATATATGGATATACACACACATAAATGGATGGGAAGTTAAGAACATAGTAATATTAGATAAGAACAGAATCTTAAGGATAGTGATTGAGAGCAGTTTGTATCACTTACGAATTCCCTTTGTGATCATGAAAGCTTGAAATTTGAGATCTGCATCAAATATGCCAATTTTCGATCCTTGACGAGGTCGGAGACACGACCTTTTCACTTGGCCGAGTAAATAGAATCTCTCATAAAAACAAATGATGGGATGCACTGATATTCTACTGTAACATAAGATACAATTTTCCATTGTTATATAACTCTTCATAAGGATAACAAAGATGTAATTAACACTCATAATCAAAATACTCTGTTTCCCCTGTTTCCTCTGTCTTCAACTTTGTTTCTCATTGCAATTCAAAAAATTATTTAACACTCGTAATCAATTTGTTTGTTTCATAAATATTATTGAAACAGAAACTCTGTTGAGAACTAATTACCTTTTCAATTTTCTTTGAAAACTGAAGACTCGAATTAAACCAGAGATTAATGAGACCTGAGATGATCAGCATGCGAGAAAATCATATTGCAAGAAAACTCAGAAATATGAGAAATGATGGGGAAAAGTAAAACTACAAGTGAAGTAAAAAGGAGAAAAAAGTGCTGAAAATCTTTACAGGAGGCGTTATCATTTTATGGTTCCAAGAATAAAAATACATCAGTCATTACAGGAGGAGGCGTCTTGGGTTATACTTCAGTGAAGTTTCGGAGTAAACTTATAAATTCCAAGAGTTGTATACGCAATTCACTTCTTTTGGTATGTCTTTGGAATTATAAGTAGTTAAACTTCAGTAGTCTTTCCCTTAGGAATTTAATGACCTAGTTAAATAAACAACATCACTGTTTCAATCTTTATGTTTACGGTTAATTAATTTTTTTGCACAACATTTAAAATCATGATAACCTGTTAATGTTTTCTTTGTTTTTACTAGTTCTTTCAAGGTAGAACTAGCATAGCCGTCTGTAAGGTCGTTCGGGTCTCGTGAGAAAAAAAACGTGTTAGTTCTCTTTAACCACTAAAAGACTAGAACACAAGTTCAGATATATAATTCAAAATTATGAGGACACTACCACTAATCTCAACAAACGGATTGATTTGCACAGTTTGGAAAAAAAGAAATCTACAAATTAGATTAAAAGCAGAATTCTCCGAGATTGAAAACCAGAGATACATTGCAAGTATGATAGATTAACATCAGTTTATCAGTCACTTACCAATTTGATCAATATCTGGTTTTAAAAGATTGCAACTGTAGATGCTGTCAAGAATGCCAAATCTTGATCCTTCATGTGCCCAGAGACAAGACCTTTCTCTTGACTTAGTAATCAGAATCTCCTAAAAAATATGGACGTTAAAATAATTTCTTTACTGCAAAAAATGATACGATATCACGTAATTATGGACTCTTCAAAAGGAGGTTGAAAAGGAAACAAACACTTTTTTTTTTTTTTAATTTTTCTTTATTTCTGTTTCTGACTCTGTATCTCAAGTGTGTCAACTATGTTTTACTCTATAGGCCAAGTTCAAATTTTCTTTTTCTTTTTTTCTTTTTTTAAAGAACTGAATATACTGCTAGTCTAAGCTTGCAATTACAATTACTAAACAAGTTTTCGAAACAAAACTCATCAGGCATGCTAAAATAAATAATAAATTTGTTGAAACATAAATAGAAAATAAACATAGGCTCAGATGAGAACTAATTACCTTCTTAGTATTCTTGGAAATTTGGAGACTTCAGATACAAGCAGAGGTTGAGATTTGAGTAAGATCATAGTAGGAGAAAATAACTTGACTTTACATAAAAGGAATATGAGAAATGATCGAAATAGAGAATTGAAGATAAAGAGGAGAGTTAAGTCCGGACTTCATCCCTCTTCAAATCCGAGAGCCACTTTTTTCAATTATTCTGTTACTGTTAAAATTCTTGCTTTTTCTTTTTTTTTTTTTTGGTGTTTTGTGATAACTCTTTTAGTTTTAACGTTTGTGAGAATACTATTCCACCTATCAATTATTGACACAAATAAATATAAGGGTAATATATATATATATATATACACTAGTTTAATACCTTAATACCCGTGTATTACATAGGAGAGAAAAATAAATAGATAAATAAATAAAAAAACTAAATAATATTTAATAATGATAGTTGGTTACGATAAATAATATAATTATAATAAGTTTTCAAAAATATAAACAAAAAAATAGGTATCTGATAGTTTTCTTTGCATTCCTATTCCAAACCATCATCACCGTAAGCTAGAAAAATAAATTAATATAAATCAAAAAGAAAAAAAACAAAATATATAAATCTAGGGGGAAAAAAAGCTAAAAATAACTTATAAAAATAAAAAACAAAACAAAAGAAAGCCATCTTTTTTGTCTTTATTTTTTTTTTCAGGATTTCTTTCAATCATAAAAATATAAACTAATAATAATAATAATATAAAAACTTTTCTCCGGTGATGCAGAAATAAAGATAGAGAAATAAAAATGATCACGATAATTAAAAATAAAAATAGAAAAAAAAACAAAAGGAGAAAAAAAACTCAACAGGGGAAAAAAATATTGGAGAAAAACAACAAAACCAAAAATAGATTATATTATTTTTTTATTTACTATTTTTGACAAAAAAAAAATAAATAAATTTCAGTTAGATTATGTATATACAAAACACAAAAATTAACTATAACATCTAAAAAACAAAACCCAACAAATGAAAAAGCTGAAAAAACCAAGCACAAATAAAAAAAAAAGAGAATAAAAAAAACTTGAAAATCGGAAATGTAGAAACAAAAATCATTAAAAGCTATGAAATAACAAAAATACGAAGAAAAGATGAATTAAAAACTAAACTTTAAAATTTAAATCTTAGAAAGTAAAAAAAAAAAAAAAAAGAAGCAGAAAAAAAATAAATGGGAAAAAAACTAAAAGGGAAAAAAAAAGATTAAAGAAAACAAAATCAAAAACAGATTTTATTTTATTTTTTGTTTATTTTTTTTATAAAAAAAATAAAATAAATAAATTTTTGTTAGATTATATACATATAAACATTACACTTTAACACATCTTCAATAGACAAAATCAAAAATGCACATTAAAAGAGTAACAATGTCCAGTTATTGTAGCTATCAGAAAAGACAACTACAAAAAAAGGGTAAAATCATCTATAAATAATTTTAGAAGGACAAAGTTATCCCAAAACTATAGCAAGCTGTAAAAGTAACTAAAGCCCAAGAGCAAAATTGTCAATCGAAAAAAAAAAAGGGTAAAACCAGAATAACACTGTAGCAAAGAAAAAAGCAACTACAAATGAAGGGCAAAATCATCCATTAATAATTTTAGAAAGACAAAGTTGTCCCAATACTGTATCAAACAGTAAAAGTAACTAAAACCCAAGGGTAAAATTGCCAATTGACCAAAAAATTAAAAGGTAAAACCGGCATAATACTATAGCGAAGGAAAGAATAGTTAGTGATGAAGGATAAAAAAGTCATTACACTGTAAAAAAAAGTAAAAAGTTACTGTAATTTACTATATAGTACTGTACAGTACTATAGCGAAAGCAGTGAAAATAGAGAGAAAAATGCAAATTTTACTCTACAGTACTGTAGCTAAAGCAGCGAAAATAGAGAGAAAAAAAAGCAAAATTTACTGTTTATTACTGTTAAAGGAACAGTGAAAATCTCATTTCCTTTAGTATAATAAATAATATGTAAAGTCACATATCTGATACAGTATGATATCTAGTATATGTAAATTTCAGTTACTGTAAGTGTGAATTCATTTACAAATAAATGTGACTAATATGAATGTGATGTAGGCAATCTTACTCTGGTGTATCTCAATGAGGTTCAGCTCGCAGTTAGTTTCCATGGAACTCAATGAATTGGGATTTGAAGAGAGAGAATTCAAAGTATGAACGTAAGGAGAAGGGGTGAACTGATGTAGGGTGTCGTTTTGTTTCTGTCTTTGTCGTTTTTAATTTTTGTTGTCGTTGACCTTTTTCTTTCTCTTGTGTCGTTGGTTGACCAAAGCTAGGGGGTATTAGTACTGTTTGGCTCTTCTGAGAAGGGGATTTTGGGGATTAAAATTTCAGAAAGAGTTCTAGAGTTGAGGGGCGCCTCTTCGTTTGTTTGCTCAGCCATGGATTTGGCTTTATGATTTTCTATGTTCCAATGTGAATTTATCTTATTTTATATTTCTTTTTTTATGAATTTACATTTTTAATAATTAAAATTCACATTCATTAGTAATTAAATGTGTACTTTTTGCCGAAAGAATACCTTGCGCGGGCTTCTTGTAATGCCAAAAATTCTCTCAAATGGGTGTGTTAAAAAATAAATAATATTGATAATAGTTTGTGGACTATTATACATATTTGATTGTGTGTCATACGTGTAGGCATTCTAATTTGAGGGTTTATTTATATGTCAACTTTCATAGAAATCATAATCAAGAGAAAGTATGCAATTTTATTGGTTCTTGATTAGGTTGTAACATATTATCTATGAATGTACATATAAAGTATAACAATATGATGACTCATATTAGGCCTTTGTTCTACACATTCCACGTACACCAACAGTCACCTACTTGGTTATTTCTCTCTATTTCCACTATATACTTGAAAGAACCCAATACGATTATAACAAGGTAAGCTAGTAGTTTTATTTTATTAATGTTTTAAATTAATTAGTGGTTTCTATCAATGTTCTTAGAGTTTCTATACTCGTACTTAGATGTATAGCAATGGTTAAGCAATATATAAAGTGAATTAACAGATTTCATATATTTGAATATGGACTTCTATTGTTTTGCTTTTTATATGTATATAGATAAATAGTTTAGAGTGTTGAATCTTGATTAATTTAGTTACTTGGCACATACTTGTTCCAAGTATAATTAAGTGTTCCTAGAATTGTGTATACTACAAGTGAACTGTACATCTTGTGCTCCGAACGCCAATTAGCACGTCAGAACGCTGAAAGTAACCGAACTTTTTCTTTTTCTATATTTTTTTTAAGTTATGGTTCAAATTAGGGTAAGTAGAAATTATCAACTGCTCACAAGAATGATATTATGTGTGTGGTATGTTTATTGATATTATGATAATATTTGCATAACGTTTTTATAATAATGAACATGACTGCACGAACATGTTTTCATGATTTTTGATGAAAGAAATGACAATGTTTCACGAGCATGTTTACGAAAGGAAAAGCTAATGTACCCTATGCTTCTATATTTTAAAATGAAGTGTGGAATATGGTTTAGTACTTAGGTAGGTAAACTGAAAAGAGTTTCTTTGAGATGTCATTGAAATAAGACTGAATGAAAATGGTCGTATT
Organism: Ficus hispida; assembly: GCA_025413025.1. Taxonomy (NCBI): domain Eukaryota; kingdom Viridiplantae; phylum Streptophyta; class Magnoliopsida; order Rosales; family Moraceae; genus Ficus; species Ficus hispida. The sequence continues at coordinate 32,754,078 of CM046374.1, forward strand.
AAGGTGAACTATAAAAAGGCCTCTAGTGAGATATACATGGCTTATCGAGTACTAAGCTAGATTTTGCACTTGACAGGGACGGGGCCTAGGATGGTTTGACTGAGAATATTTCAAAATAATTGAAAATGGATACAATAGAATGTTGAGGATTTTATACATGATTGCCTACATACATATGCTTTTACTTATTGAGCTTTTAACTCATTTAGTAGGAAATTTGAATGTCTGAAGAAAAATGTAAATTTAGAAAGTTATTTTATTTTATTTTATTTCGTTGATTATATTTGTAAATGTAACACCTTTTAAACTAGCTATTAATGAACAAGTTCAGGAATGGCTGACACGGTAAGCTTTTAAAATATGTTTTCCTGAAAGTAATTACATCCATGAACTGACGACTACTGTTTGAACTTATGTCGTTTATTTCATTTGGCGTCGTTTAGATCGTTGTCTTTGTTCACATACTTGTCGTTTTTTGAACCTATGTTCCTTTATTGACTTTCTTCTACTCAACTCCTCTTTTGTTTTCTTAATTATCTTGTTTATTCGTTTTTACTTCGTTGATCTTGGTATTATCTTTACTTATCATGCATCGGTTTTTCCATATCTCCGTTGTTTGCTTTTCATTAGTTTTCGTGTCGTTTATACCTTCTAGTTCCTTTTTATTAATAGTTGCCGTTTTATTTTTTTTATTTTTAATTTCAGGTTAATCTCGTTTTTTCACTTTTCATTCAATTATTCGAGCCGTTTCTCAAATATTTGTCTTTCAATATAAGTATATATTTTTCGATATTTAAACCTATTATGGTGCTTACTTTCATTTGTTGCCCACTCAACACTATTGTTATTGTTATCGTTGTTGTTGTATTATTATTATTATTAGTATTATTATTATTATTATTATTATTATTTGTTTAGTTTATCACAATGTTGTCGTTTACTAATAAAACTGTCATATTTTGAACTCGTCTAATGTTATTTATCTCTTTTTTTCATTTACAGGTTTTAGTGTCGTTTGCGCTTTTATTTATTTATTTATTTTCATTTAATGTTGTTCCTGTTGGTGTCTTTTTTCTTTTTGTTTTTCACGTTTTTGTTGTTTGCGCTAGCTGCATTTATTTTTCCTGTCGGTTTTAACTTTACTGTCGTTTATTGTCGTTTACTACATTTTAGTTCGTTTATCAACAATATTTTTGTTATAAATACAATTGTTGTCGTTTTTTTGGAGCGAGAAAATACAATTGCTTTTTCTGGGACTTCTTCCTTGTCGTTTTCTTAATTGTTGTCGTTTAGCCCTTTTATGTTCTTGTTATTGGCGTATACGGTTTACATTTTACTGTCGTTTTCCAAGTTATTGTCGTTTATTCATTTTTAGGTTGGTTTTCAGGCTACCGTCACTCCTCGACTTCGTGTCATTTTTCACACCATTGTAATTCTTCCAAGGTTTGCGCTTGTGTAATTTGAAATTTTTACTCCTCCCCCCCATCTTTTTTTTTTTTTTTTTTTCCCTCTTCCTTTCTTACAGTGGTGGCGAGATTTCCTGTCCCTGATTGTAACTCTTCCATTAGTAAGAAGCTTTTTTAACAGAAGCAAACGATAACATTATTAATATATTAAGGAAAATTAGGCTGAATTATCTTTTTTAATCATCTAATCTAATAATAGATAATCTTTTTTTTTTATTTAGTAAAATGACTATTTGTCATTTTTCTAGATTTGGTCAATCAGTGATTGACTAATACTCAGTGATTGACTATGAAATTTTATAATTTACGTTATGCTCATTCATTGATTGATCAAATTAATTATATTATGTCGCTAATCATTGATTGATCATTTAAGGAAAAAAATAGTATTTTAATGAATTTTTAAAAATTTCAATCATTTATTAGAAAACTTCATAAAAAATCTATTTAGGTATAAAATGAAAAATTTGGTTGAGTTACATTTTTTAGTCAACTAATCTAATAGATGAATAAACTTTTTTATTTAGCACAATGGTTGTCTTAGTTTTCTTATTTGTTGTTTTTTCCATTTCATGGTGTTCTTGTTGGTGCCATTTACTCATTAATGTCGTTTATAGAGTTGTTGAAAACATGTCGTAGAAATATAAGATTAAAAAAGAAAAAGAAAAGAGAAAAATATTAGTAAGAGTAATAAAAAACCAATATTATTTCAAGAAGTTGAAATAAAACAGAAACTCAACAATACATATTATTGGTTCAGATAAACTTAGCTGTATTTAGTTCCAAAGCATCAGTACTAAAACGACCAAATTCAAATGTACATTCGACAGTGAATAATACAAGCCGACAGATAAAAGAGGTAAGCACAAGCCGACCAGATCTACTTTGTTTACTCTTTATTTGTTTTTTTTTTTTTTTTTTTTGTCGTTTATACCTTCTTGTTCCTTGTTCTTAATAGTCGTCGTCTCTTATATTTCATGGTGATCTCGTTGATTTCACTTTTATTTAATTATTAGATTCGTTTACGAAATTATTGTTTTCAAATAATTTTATTTCTTATTCATACCTATTTTTGTTCTTACATCTGCTGCCCACTATTGTTGTTTTCATAATTTTATGTCGTTCATTCCATATGGTTGGTTTATCCCAATGTTGTCGATTTCTAATAATACTGTCGTTTTTTGACCTTGTTAATGTTTGTTAAATATTTTTGTCGTTTATATGTTTTAATGTCGTTTATTAGTCGCTTTTTTTCTTTTTTGGCCCCTTCCATGTGTTTCTTGTTCGTGTCGTTTACATATTAATGTCGTCTTTCAGGTTTTTGCCATTCTTCTATTCATTGTTGCTTTTCACTGTTTTGCTGTTTGCTAAAGCTACATTTATTTTTCATCGTTTTACTGTTTTCTCTCTCTTGAGAAATAATTTAGACAGCAGGCCATAGCTTATTCTTATCTATTGAGGTCTGATTTCGTACATCATCTTTCACCACACACATGTCCCCTGATAAGTCATCGGAAAGCACAAGATGACTCGACGACAGGCAGCTCAAAAGACCTAGGAACAACTTCTGGATAATAGAAGAACGACCAATGGATGATTGACAGATCAGTAGAGTCAAATAAAGAAAGTTGACTTTCTGCATAGGATAAGGAAACTGAATCTAGCATATCAAGCAAGGAAAACTAGTCAACAAGCTCAGATCTCTTAGAAAAGAGAGTTTCTCAATACCTTCTAGTCATTTTTTAATTGGAAAGCTAAACCATACAGTCAAGGATTAGTCCGCAAGCAAATCACTCTTCCTAATAATCAAGGATTAGTCCGCAAGCCTAAGGATCTTCTCTTTTTTTACCATTCCAGATGTTCAGCACATTGTCGTACTCAGCAATATTCACACTATATTCCCCGAATCTCTCTGGATCACATCATTCTCCATCTCTATCTACCCCTTTCTTATTGAAGATCATCATTGTAACGCTCATTTATATATAGTGAAAGCTCTTAGAAGCGCTACAGAGGACATAACCTAGAGATTACGTGCGAACCTATATAAATTGGTTGTCTCTATTCTATTTACTTTTCCCATACTTTACTGTAGTTTTTGCGATTCACTAACGACGCACTACCGATTAGCCGATGACTTGCCCGTCTTGTTTCGGTTCTTGGTCCTATTTTTCTTTGATTTTAGATTCGATCCTCTACAATATCACAACTTCTTGATAGTTCTTATCTCTATCTTATTAACCAATGTCTATTTTTCGAAATCAGTATTGTAATCTAAAAGTTACTCTTTATGTGTATTTCTCAAAATTTCTCCTTTTTATTATGTTCTCTTTTTCGCCGCTGGTTGGACATGTTGAAGTTTTGTAGATTGAAATGTGAACTAGAAATAAACAGTGATATAAAAGATAATTTAAAAATTTGAAATGTGTTTGCAAAAGATATACAATTTGGATCTTATTTCGTGTTTCTCATCATTTTATCATTAAAAAAATAATCACATTTCAACTTGAAATAAGAAAGTTATGGTCTTTTGAAGTTTGAATTTTTAAAAATGAAAAGAGAGAAAATGAGATATGGATTTGAGAGTTTTGAAGTTGAGTTGTAAAATTACGTCTGTAAAGGTTGTTCCAAACGACTCCTTATAGTACTATCGTCTACTCAACTTATGAAAAAAAAAAAAAAACTTATGTTGTTTTCTTTTTATCTTGTTTACTTGTTTTTTTTTTTTTTTTTTTTTTTTTTTCCAACTATATTGGCATTATCTTTACTTGTTATCCGTGTTTTCAGATTAACTTTGTAACTATTTATTAGTTTTTGAGTTGTTTATTCCTTCTAGTTCCTGCTTCTTAATAGTTGTCGTTTAATCTATTTCATTTTGATCTCGTTGATTATACTCTTCATTTAATCATTTCCGAAATAATTATGTGTTTATATGATTTTATATCTTACTTCATGCCTATTATAGTACTTTCATCTGTTGTCCGTTAGAGTTGTTTTCATACTTTTGTGTCGTTTATACCATTTAATAATATCGTTTTTTGACCTTGTCTAATGTTAACTAACTAATCTTTTTGTCGTTTACAGGTCAAAGTGTTGTTTTATTAGTTTTTTTTTTTTTTCTCGCCATTTCATAGTGGTACTTGTTGGTGTCGTTTACTTAATAATGTCGTTTATATAAATATTGAAAAATGGTAGTAACGCCAACAAAAAACCAATGTGATTTCAAGAAGTAGATATAAAACAGAAACTCAACAATACATATTATTGGGTTCAGATAAACTTATCTGTCTTAGTTCCAAAGCATCAGTACTAAAACGACCAAATTCAAATGTACATTACAGACTGAATATAAGAAGACAAGCCCACGAATAAAAGAAATTATAAGCACAACCACAAAACATGAAGTTCAATCTTATAAATACAAGTCCAGAACTGAACTTATTATCTTTGAGACATATTAACATAGGACGTAGCAACAGCAAGGAGCAGAGTTCCGACATTCTCGAAGTCCTGCGACGGAGAGTTTTCAGAGCTTCCCTGCCTTCTGAAAGAATTTCTCTATGAACAGAACATAGCGAAGGACTGATTAACAGCATATTAAATTGACAATGCTTTCAAATTCATAACAAAGATACCAGTTGTAAAGAATAGAGTTATATTTCAGAAGTTGATTAATCTCAAAGGAAACTTACTCAGGATTTCTTCAAAGGACAAGGATTGCCAGTCTTCTTCGTTATGCTCTGTCAAAGGAAATCGCCTTCAACCATATTAGTAATACAACAGATTCCAAACATCTTCTTATATATGCTTGTTTATTTCTTCTATATATAGCATTGTGTAGAAAACTTATTAGCATTTGCGTAATATAGTGACGAATCAAAGAATAAAACCATCAATGAATGTAGTATTCAATGTGCAATACTTGTTAAAATGCTAAATTAGATAGAAAGATGGTAGACAAATATCTAAAATCACTTGCTCTGGACTAACCTTGGATGAATGATTGGAGCTCGGTAATATCTTTCAAAGTAAAGAAGTACCATTTTCCAAACAGAAAACAAGTTAATTGAACTTGTGGGACTTTTTGGATGCTCTGAAAGTTCTGGAAAATCAAGAAATGTGCGGGCATTTTATTAAATCGAAGGAGTTTAAGGTTTGTCAAAAGCTGGAATACAGATGGCACCTCCTTCAGTTGTGGGCAAGTCCCAATGTCAAAGTCTTCAAGATTACACAATGCTCCGTCCTCTATTACGATAGAATTCAATTCACTGTTTTGCTGCTTGCTAAAGCTACATTTATTTTTCATCGTTTTACTGTTTTCTCTCTCTTGAGAAATAATTTAGACAGCAGGCCATAGCTTATTCATATCTATTGAGGTCTGATTTCGTACATCATCTTTCACTACACACATGTCCCCTGATAAGTTATCGGAAAGCACAAGATGACTCGACAACGGGCAGCTCAAAAGACCTAGGAACAACTTCTGGCTAACAGAAGAATGACCAATGGATGATTGACAAGTCAGCAGAGCCAAATAAAGAAAGTTGACTTTCTGCACAGGATAAGGAAACTGAATCTAGCATATCAAGCAAGAAAAACCAGTCAACAAGCTCGGATCTCTTAGAAAAGATAGTTTCCCAATATCTTCTAGTCATTTTTGAATTGGAAAGCCAAACCATACAATCAAAGATTAGTCCGCAAGCAAATCACTCTTCCTAATAATCAAGGATTAGTCCACAAGGCTAAGGATCTTCTCTCTTTTTACCATTCCAGATGTTCAGCACATTGTACTCAGCAATATTCACACTATATTCCCCGAATCTCTTTGGATCATATCATTCTCCATCTCTATCTATTCTTTTCTTATTGAAGATCACCATTGTAACACTCATTTACATATAGTGAAAACTCTTGGAAGTATTACAGAGGACATAACCTAGAGATTACATGCGAACCTATATAAAATCGTTTGTCTCTATTCTATTTACTTTTCCCATACTTTATTGTAGTTTTTGCGATTCACTAACGATGCACTACCGATTAGCCGATGACTTGCCCGTCTTGTTTCGGTCCTTAGTCCTATTTTTCTTTGATTTTAGATTCGATCCTCTACAATATCACAACTTCTTGATAGTTCTCATCTCTATCTTATTAACCAAAGTCTATTTTTCGAAATCAGTATTGTCATCTAAAAGTTAGTCTTTATGTGTATTTCTCAAAATTTCTCCTTTTTATTATGTTCTCTTTTTCGCCGCTGGTTGGACATGTTGAAGTTTTGTAGATTGAAATGTGAACTAGAAATAAACAGTGATATAAAAGATAATTTAAAAATTTGAAATGTGTTTGCAAAAGATATACAATTTGGATCTTATTTCGTGTTTCTCATCATTTTGTCATTAAAAAAATAATCACATTTCAACTTGAAATAAGAAAGTTATGGTCTTTTGAAGTTTGAATTTTTAAAAAATGAAAAGAGAGAAAATGAGATATAGATTTGAGAGTTTTGAAGTTGAGTTGTAAAATTACGTCTGTAAAGGTTGTTCCAAACGACTCCTTATAGTACTATCGTCTACTCAACTTATGAAAAAAAAAAAAAACTTATGTTGTTTTCTTTTTATCTTGTTTACTTGTTTTTTTTTTTTTTTTTTTTTTTTGTTTCCAACTATATTGGCATTATCTTTACTTGTTATCCGTGTTTTCAGATTAACTTTGTAACTATTTATTAGTTTTTGAGTCGTTTATTCCTTCTAGTTCCTGCTTCTTAATAGTTGTCGTTTAATCTATTTCATTTTGATCTCGTTGATTATACTTTTCATTTAATTATTAGATTCGCTTCCAAAATAATTATGTGTTTATATGATTTTATATCTTACTTCATGCCTATTATAGTACTTTCATCTGTTGTCCGTTATAGTTGTTTTCATACTTTTGTGTCGTTTATACCATTTTTGGTTAGTTTAATAGTTTATCGCGATGTTGTCGTTTACTCATAATAATATCGTTTTTTGACCTTGTCTAATGTTAACTAACTAATCTTTTTGTCGTTTACAGGTCAAAGTGTTGTTTTATTAGTTTTTTTTTTTTCCCCGCCATTTCATACTGGTACTTGTTGGTGTCGTTTACTTAATAATGTCGTTTATATAAATATTGAAAAATGGTAGTAACGCCAACAAAAAACCAATGTTATTTCAAGAAGTAGATATACAACAGAAACTCAACAATACATATTATTGGGTTCAGATAAACTTATCTGTCCTAGTTCCAAAGCATCAGTACTAAAACGACCAAATTCAAATGTTGTACATTACAGAGTGAATATAAGAAGACAAGCCCACGAATAAAAGAAATTATTATTTTTGAGACATGTTAACATAGGACGTAGCAACAGCAAGGAGCAGAGTTCCGACATTCTCGACGTCCTGCGACAGAGAGTTTTTAGAGCTTCCCCGCCTTCTGAAATAATTTCTCTATGAACAGAACATAGCGAAGGACTGATTAACAGCATATTAAATTGACAATGCTTTCAAATTCATAACAAAGATACCAGTTGTAAAGAATAGAGTTATATTTCAGAAGTTGATTAATCTCAAAGGAAACTTACTCAAGATTTCTTCAAAGGACAAGGATTGCCAGTCTTCTTCGTTATGCTCTGTCAAAGGAAATCGCATTCAACCATATTAGTAATACAACAGATTCCAAACATCTTCTTATATATGCTTGTTTATTTCTTCTATATATGGCATTGTGTAGTAAACTAATTAGCATTTGCGTAATTTAGTGATGAATCAAAGAATAAAACCACGAACGAATGTAGTATTCAATGTGCTGTAATTGTTAAAGTGACTAAATTAGATAGAAAGATGGTAGACAAATATCTAAAATTACTTGCTCTGGACTAACCTTGGATGAATGATTGGAGCTTGGTAATATCTTTCAAAGTAAAGAAGTACCACTTTCCAAACAGAAAACAAGTCAATTGAACTTGTGGGACTTTTTGGATGCTCTGAAAGTTCTGGAAAATCAAGAAATGTGCTGGCATTTTATTAAATCGAAGGAGTTTAAGGTTTGTCAAAAGCTGGAATCCAGATGGCACCTCCTTCAGTTGTGGGCAAGTCCCAATGTCAAAGTCTTCAAGATTACACAATGCTCCGTCCTCTATTACGATAGAACTCAGTTTACTCAAATCATAAAGCTCGAGCAATTTTAGTTTCGGAAACGCTCCATGTTCAAAGTGCAGCTTCTCACCATAATATGCATCATGATGGATCCCAAGTTCCAAAAGATTTTGCAGATTTTGAAGGGCTTTCAGCGGATTATCTTCCAATTTTGACCATGAAATACGTATTCTAATTAGATTTTTAAGTTCGCTGATCCATTCTGGAAACTTCTGTAGATGGCCCTTTAAGTAGAGACGTTGAAGAAATTTAGGTGGGGATGGCATAGACTCCAAATCAAGTGTCTCGTTTTCACTTATTGCCCACAAAGAAAGGGACTCGAGATGCTCCATTTTCTGAACAGAGCCACACAAAGTCTTCCCGTCTTCGTTTCTCAATCTTATGATGCCCAACTTCCTCAACTCTGTCAACTCACTCAGCTCTTTAAGCACATCAACTCCAACGGTGTCGGCTTCAAGAAAGTATAACTTCTGCATTGCTTTTGTAACGACCCCTCACAGACCGTTACAGTTGACTTCTTATTTAATCATTCATCTCTTATAAAATTGCGGAAAATATTAAGCTTGAAATAAAAATCTTTACGTTACGGAAAACTTTATTTAGATAATTTAAAAAAAAAAAAAAACTCTAGAAATTTTTTTTTTTTTAAACTATATCAAAATAAACTTCATTATTGATCTATATATAGTTTCAAAATTCAATTCATGAAATAAAATTTAAGTCCATATGAAACATTCAATCAAATAATAATAAATTAAAGTCTCAAAACTTCATTTGAAATTATAAATATCCATCTCAAGATCGTCCCTCCCGTTTTCCTATCACACATCTTCCCGCCATCCGCTCCAAGCTCCTCCAACATTATAACTTACCATTTCCTTTATCTGCAACATGAATTAACTTATATAAGCAAGGGCTTAGTAAGACACTTAAATCTCACAAATATAAATAAACATTTTTCTTTTATCATCATAAATATAAACATCATTTAAAAACTTTTTAACTTTAAAAACCGTCATATATTGGGCCCGGCGTTGTACCATCATAGCGCGCTAGTCACGGAAGGGTTGGGGTAGCAAATCCCAAACCAACGGTGACAAAAGTCCGCTCACCGGACAACATCATCATCATCATCATCAAGGGTGTACAACGCCATTTTAAAACATAAAATACATATACATACCATATATATACTTTTCATCAAAACGTCATCATAGGAGAAGTATTATTTAAAAATATCGTAACATCATCATCATTATCAACATCAAAACATATACTTCTCAAATTTTTAATTCATGTTGCAGGTGAGAGTGTACTTACATAAACGCCTTACTTAACCTTTTTTTAAATTTTCTGATGGTGACGCACGATTGAGGTCTTAGGTGCTCGTCTTTAGAACTGTTCATGCCATGAATAATAAATATAATAAAATCAATAAAAGCTCATAATAATTCATCAAATACATCCATCGTATCATAGCTGCACCTAAAGGGCCTATTTCATCATTCAATAACATCACAACACAAAAATCGAACTATTTCATGAAATTCCAAATCTTGACAGAATCTGTCAGTCAGACCTTTGTCCCTTCAAAAATTTATAAAAATTCATATAGAGATCCAAATAATATGAAACCAATTTTAAACGAAAATAGGCATCCATATCTTTCTAATGGTACCTAGATTGTAGAAAATGGAGACCGTTTGGACCCTTAAAAATAGTTTTGAATTTGATTTCTAAAATTTAATCAACACTGGCAGCCGGACCTCTGCTTATTTGAAAAATCACAAAAATTTACATATATTTCCAAATGATATAAAAATGATTGAAAATAAAAATAGACATCTATATTTTTCTAACAATATTAAATTTGTTAAAAACGGAGACCGTTTCGATCCTCAAAAATAGTTTTGAAAACAGACTGCTAAAATTGTATAGAATCTGGCAGCCGGACCTCTGCCTCTTTGAAAAATCATACAAATTTACATCTATCTCCAATCGATATGAAATAATTCCAGATGAAAATAGACATCTAGAGCTTTCCAACGATATCCAATTCGTTAAAAATCGAGGCTGTTTACATCCTTAAAAGTAGTTTCGAATACTCATCATAAAATCTGGAAATTCCAGTAACAATGGTCAACTCCGAAAATCATTAAAATATAAAAATTATCACCACAACCTAAATGATTCATACACACACACCCAAAACAGCCCTAATATATGTTTCTAACATATAACATATTAAATCACCAAACCAATAAAATTATGAATTAATAAATCAAAAACCCTAAAATCATCTTGTTGATAAAATACAATAAACCATCGTCAATCAATCATATAGCCTCCCTCAATTATCATTTTAATAGATATTTCTCATCCTTTTCTCAAACTAACATGAAGAAACTCATCGAAGCCCTCGAAGGATTCCAAACCAAAACAAATAATAAAATCATCCTCATCATCAAACAATATCGAAACATACCTTGAAACCCTTTGATTTTCGGCTTGGAAGAATTTGGAGGTTTGGCAGAATTTTATTTAATTTTTTTTTTCCTGCTTGTGCGTGAAAATAATAGAGAGAGCGAGAGAGAGAGAGGGAGAGAGCTGCAAAGAGTGAGCGTTGAAAGAAAAATAATTGCAGACTTTTGGATGTAAATTGGAAATCAATTTGAAGGTTAATTGGTGGGAATAATGAGGCTGTCATAAAAGGCTATTAAATTTGGATGTAAATTTGAAGGTTAATTGGTTGCAGACCAAGGCTGTCATAAAAGGCTAATTTTTGGGCAAATAAAGTTGTCATACAATTAGCATATTAAATGGAATGCAAGCATATCTCCAAATTTTTTTTTTTTTTTCTTCCACGTTTTCCGATTGACATCCCCTCCCTTTATATATTCCTTCAGATTTCTTATTATACACATATATATACATATAATATTATATATTCATTGACTAATCAAACTTAATATATATACGTTACAATCTATATATATATATATAAAATAAAATATACTTATAACATGTAGAATATACATATAACATACACTATAACCGTATAACCATATATGGTATTTATATGCAATATATACATAGTACAACAACATATATATGTATCTATTTTAACCATCACACAAGTCATCACATAACACATAATATTCATCAATTTGGCATGAACTTTGTTCTAGCACATTGAGTCCTCGTCGCGTCACCTGTGAAAAATAACTCAACATAACATTAGAATTAAGAAATTACTATCTCATCACATTATCTATGTTAATTCTAATGTTAATTTTCAAACGCTACTGTTAGGTAGCATTTGGGGCGTTACAATCCCTTTTACCTTATAAAAGTTTCGTCCTCGAAACTTAGAATAGTTCTAGATAATTCGTTCTCATAGCGTCTTCTCGCTCCCACGTAGCTTCCTTCATCTTGTGATTACGCCAAATAACTTTTACTAAGAGAATCTCTTTATTTCTCAAGGTCTTCGTCTTCCGATCAAGAATCTCAACTGGTCTCTCTTCGTAACTCATATCCTCTTGAATCTGAATCGATTGCGGTTGAATGACGTGAGATGGATCTGGTACATACTTCTTCAACATCGAAACATGAAATACGTTGTGGATGGACATCATCTCCTAAGGCAAATCTAACTTATATACCACATTGTCGATACGCTCAATCACCATATATGGTCCCACATCCTTGGGACTAAGCTTGCCTTTCTTCCCAAATCGCATCACACCCTTCATCGGGGTAACCTTGATAAACACCAAGTCTCCAACCTCAAACTCTAAGGGCCTTCGACGCACATCCGCATAGCTTTTCTGCCTACTTTGAGCTGTGGCAATCCACTGCTGAATCACTTTCAATGCTTCAGTCGTCTTATTGAAGAAGTCAGTTTTCTCCTTAAGTTCTGACTCCGCTAGCTTCTTCTCCCCAGTCTCATGCCAATAAATTGGGGACCTACAACGTCTTCCGTAAAGCGCCTCATAGGGAGCCATCCCAATCGTCGCTTGATAACTATTGTTATAAGCGAACTCAGCCAATGGTAAAAACTTACACCAACTCCCTTTGAAGTCCAAGGCACAAGCTCGAAGCATATCCTCAAGTGTCTGATTAGTCCTCTCCGTCTGACCGTCTGTTTGAGGATGAAAAGCCGTGCTAAAATTCAACTTCGTACCCATAGCAGCTTGAACGCTCTTCCAGAAGTGGGAGGTAAACCTACTATCTCGATCCGAAATAATAGATCTGGGAACACCATGAAGCCTCACGACCTCCTTCACATATAATTCTGCCAACTGTTCCATAGAAGACGTCAATCGTATAGGAAGAAAGTGTGCTGACTTGGTTAATCTGTCAATGACCACCCATATAGCATCATATCCATTCGTAGTCCTTGGCAATCCAGTAATAAAATCCATCGCAATGTCTTCCCATTTCCATTCCGGTATCTGAATTGACTGAAGTACCCCTCCTGGCTTTTGGTGCTCAGCCTTAACTTGTTGGCACGTCATACAATGCTTCACATAGTGTGCTACATCTTTCTTCATTCCGAACCACCAGAAACTATTCTTAAGATCCATGTACATTTTAGTTGCACCAGGATGAAGCATATACGGGGTGTTGTGCGCCTCTTCAAGAATCTTCTTCCTCAGCTCCTCGTCCTTAGGAATACATAACCGTCCCTTAAGCTTCAGCACTTCATCATCACACACACTAAATCCTTCACACTTCCCTTCGAGCATTTCCATTTTAATCCTCACAAGACTTGGATCAAGGTCTTGTTTGCTCCGAATATCATCTAAAATAATTGGAGACAAGGTCATTGCAGAAAGTTGCCCAACTATTAACTCCAACCCAAAATAAAAAATCTCCTTTTGAAGGGGCTTAGACATCGCATTCAAGGACATTAACGTGGCAGGGGTCTTCCGACTCAACGCATCAGCTACCCTATTTGCCTTTCCCGGATGGTATAGGATTTCACAATTGTAATCCTTTACTAGCTCAAGCCACCTCCTTTGCCTCATATTCAAATCCTTTTGCGTGAAGAAGTACTTCAAACTTTAGTGATCGGTGTATATTTGGCATCGGACTCCATACAAATAATGCCTCCATATTTTCAATGCAAAAACAACGGCAGCCAACTCTAGGTCATGGGTGGAATAGTTCTTCTCATAGTCCTTCAATTGCCTTGAAGCATAGGCAATTACCTTCCCATTCTGCATCAAGACTGCACCGAGTCCCATTTTAGAAGCATCACTATAAATTACAAACCCTTCATCCCCATCCGGAATCGTCAAGATTGGGGCACTTGTGAGTCGTCTCTTCAGCTCTTGAAAGCTATTTTCGCAGTCCTCTGTCCATTCGAACTTCTTTCCTTTTCGAGTAAGCGTCGTAAGCGGCATAGCAAGTTTTGAGAAATCAGCTACAAATTTCCTGTAATATCCTGCTAAACCAAGGAAACTTCTGATCTCGCTTGCATTGGTTGGTCTCTTCCAATTACTAACAGCCTCAACCTTCGCAGGATCCACCATTATGCCATCTTTAGAAATCACATGACCAAGGAATGCCACACGATCCAACCAAAACTCGCACTTAGAGAATTTGGCATACAACTGGTGCTGTTTCAATGTCTGCAAAACTGTCCTTATATGCTTCTCATGTTGGTCTCGAGTCTTTGAATAAATGAGAATGTCGTCAATAAACACTATCACAAATTTATCCAGAAACTCCTTAAACACTCTATTCATTAGGTCCATAAAAGCAGCAGGGGCATTGGTTAACCCAAATGGCATGACCACAAACTCATAATGACCGTATCGAGTTCTGAAGGCTGACTTGGGGATATCTCCTTCCTTGATCTTTAGTTGGTGGTATCCAGATCGTAGGTCAATCTTCGAAAACACAGTCGTACCTTGCAGTTGGTCGAATAAATCATCAATTCTTGGCAATGGGTACTTGTTCCTTATGGTCACCTTGTTCAACTCCCTATAGTCGATGCAGAGTCTCATTGTCCCGTCCTTCTTCTTCACAAATAAAACTGGAGCTCCCCACGGTGAATGACTTGGGCGAATGAAACCCTTGGTCAATAGCTCTTGAAGTTGCTCATGTAATTCCTTCAATTCAGCAGGTGCCATTCGATAAGGTGCCTTAGAGATTGGCCCAGTGCCCGGTGCTAACTCAATCTCGAACTCGATTTCTCTATCTGGTGGTAAACCAGGCAAGTCCTCCGGAAATACATCACTAAAATCTCGTACGACAGGAGCATCCTCAAGCTTCAATTTGTCTTCTTTCCTCTTATCCACGATACTGGCTAAGAAACCATCACAGCCATTGGCTAGCATCTTTCGAGCCTTCATTGCTGACAGGAACAACTTTGTCTTCTTCGCATCACCAATGAATTCAAACCGATCATCTTGTTCAGGATTAAACACGACCTTACGTCTTCACATTCAATAGACGCGTTATACTTTCCCAAGAAATCCATACCTAAAATTAGGTCATAGTCAAACATCTCGAGCACTATCAGATTACTGTAGAGCTCTCTATCAACAATTCTCATTGGCACTGCTCGTAGCCAATGAGTGGACATCATCACTTCCCCAGAGGGTAGTGTCGTAGTGAATCCCTGACTCAAGATATCCTGATTCATTCCTAGTTCTTTAGCAAAAGTAGAAGACACAAAGGAGTGTGAGGCTCCTGTGTCGAAAAGAACATTAGCATACTGGTGATTAACAAGTATCTGACCTGTGACAACAGTCGAAGTCTCAGCAGCTGCTTCTTCTTTGGTCATGGTGAAAATTCTGGCATTGGTCGTAAGTGGAGGAGCCTCAAGTCGTCCCTGAGAAATATGAGATCCATCAAGAGCAACATGCATACTGTGAAGCTGAGCCGGTGGGTTTCTCTGTTGTCTTTATTGGAAAGGCTGGTACATCTTGTTCGGACAATCCTTAGATAGGTGACCCTCGCGTCCGCAACCATAACATAGATTTGTGCCCATACGATACTCTCCCAAATGTAGCTTTCCACATTTAGAACATGGTGGAATGTTCTTAGCTTGCTTAGCTGGTTGTCCCCCTCCTTGATGGTTGTTGTGGTTCTTCTGATTAGAAAAGTTCCCCTTCCTCTTGTTATTGTTCCACTAAACTCCTTGAGACCTGCCTTGATTTCCAAAGTTTCCACGGTTCTGGTTGTTGTTGTTGTTGTTTTTAAGGGCTTCGCTCTGACGTGGCTGGCTTTCCTTTTGCTTACTCAGATGATATTCAGCACGAAGGGCACACTTGACGCATTCAGCTGTGGTGGTTGGTGGAGCAGTCCCGCTATCAACAATCACTGCAATCTCGGGTCTCAACATCTCGATCATTCTCCTCAGCCGTTCTTTTTCATTTGGCACCATGTGGGGACAAAGGCGTGCTAATTGGTTGAACCGCCTAACCGCTTCTGTCACCGATAGGTTTCCTTGACGAAAGTTATTAAACTCATCATAGTGTTCCCTAGTCACAGACATATTGAAATACTGCTCGTTAAATTCTTGGATAAATTCTTCCCATGTCATCTGATTCACATCCCTGCTCAGCTCTATTCCTTCCCACCATATTCTAGCATCATCCATCAAACAGTAGGAAGCACACTTCACTTTCTCATTCTCAGTTAAACCCATGAAATTAAGGACTAACTCGATCGACTTCAACCATCCTTGAGCTACCAAAGGGTCAGTTGAACCATTGAATTCCTTAGGCTTCATCCTCATGAATCGCAGATACAGAGGCTCATGATTTGTTGCTGCTTGAACTCCTCTATCTTGCACCGGTTGTACAGCCGGTGGATTAATGGGAACTTCCACTCTGTTGGCATTAGCTTGTAAATTGTTAATGAGGACCTGTTGTTCCTGAACTTGTCTCTGAAGTTGAACCACCAGTTTTACTAAATTAGGCTCTGCCACCGCTTCATTTTCAACTTGTTCACGACCCCTTCGTTGGTCTTGACGCAACTGCGCCATAACTTCTGCCAAGTTAGGTTCCGCAGCAACCTCATCTTCGGCATGCACTCGACCATTACCACGTCCTCGAACTGTACGTCCCCGAACTGCACGTCCTCGTCCGCGTACCATCTTATCTTAGTCGTCTGTTAGTAGCAAAATTATCAATAAGTGACTTTTTTTTTTTTTTTTTTTGGATATCGAGTCATGATTCAAACTTTCCATAAATAGAACATCACCTCACAACTCTTAAATTTCTATTTAAGGAAATTAGTTAATCACTTACTTGGAGAAGTTTGAAGTGGATATGTGGCGATGCATGATAGGAAATAGGAAACCTCTCTGATACCATATCTGTAACGACCCCTCACAGACCGTTACAGTTGACTTCTTATTTAATCATTCATCTCTTATAAAATTGCGGAAAATATTAAGCTTGAAATAAAAATCTTTACGTTACGGAAAACTTTATTTAGATAATTTAAAAAAAAAAAAAACTCTAGAAATTTTTTTTTTTTTAAACTATATCAAAATAAACTTCATTATTGATCTATATATAGTTTCAAAATTCAATTCATGAAATAAAATTTAAGTCCATATGAAACATTCAATCAAATAATAATAAATTAAAGTCTCAAAACTTCATTTGAAATTATAAATATCCATCTCAAGATCGTCCCTCCCGTTTTCCTATCACACATCTTCCCGCCATCCGCTCCAAGCTCCTCCAACATTATAACTTACCATTTCCTTTATCTGCAACATGAATTAACTTATATAAGCAAGGGCTTAGTAAGACACTTAAATCTCACAAATATAAATAAACATTTTTCTTTTATCATCATAAATATAAACATCATTTAAAAACTTTTTAACTTTAAAAACCGTCATATATTGGGCCCGGCGTTGTACCATCATAGCGCGCTAGTCACGGAAGGGTTGGGGTAGCAAATCCCAAACCAACGGTGACAAAAGTCCGCTCACCGGACAACATCATCATCATCATCATCAAGGGTGTACAACGCCATTTTAAAACATAAAATACATATACATACCATATATATACTTTTCATCAAAACGTCATCATAGGAGAAGTATTATTTAAAAATATCGTAACATCATCATCATTATCAACATCAAAACATATACTTCTCAAATTTTTAATTCATGTTGCAGGTGAGAGTGTACTTACATAAACGCCTTACTTAACCTTTTTTTAAATTTTCCGATGGTGACGCACGATTGAGGTCTTAGGTGCTCGTCTTTAGAACTGTTCATGCCATGAATAATAAATATAATAAAATCAATAAAAGCTCATAATAATTCATCAAACACATCCATCGTATCATAGCTGCACCTAAAGGGCCTATTTCATCATTCAATAACATCACAACACAAAAATCGAACTATTTCATGAAATTCCAAATCTTGACAGAATCTGTCAGTCAGACCTTTGTCCCTTCAAAAATTTATAAAAATTCATATAGAGATCCAAATAATATGAAACCAATTTTAAACGAAAATAGGCATCCATATCTTTCTAATGGTACCTAGATTGTAGAAAATGGAGACCGTTTGGACCCTTAAAAATAGTTTTGAATTTGATTTCTAAAATTTAATCAACACTGGCAGCCGGACCTCTGCTTATTTGAAAAATCACAAAAATTTACATATATTTCCAAATGATATAAAAATGATTGAAAATAAAAATAGACATCTATATTTTTCTAACAATATTAAATTTGTTAAAAACGGAGACCGTTTCGATCCTCAAAAATAGTTTTGAAAACAGACTGCTAAAATTGTATAGAATCTGGCAGCCGGACCTCTGCCTCTTTGAAAAATCATACAAATTTACATCTATCTCCAATCGATATGAAATAATTCCAGATGAAAATAGACATCTAGAGCTTTCCAACGATATCCAATTCGTTAAAAATCGAGGCTGTTTACATCCTTAAAAGTAGTTTCGAATACTCATCATAAAATCTGGAAATTCCAGTAACAATGGTCAACTCCGAAAATCATTAAAATATAAAAATTATCACCACAACCTAAATGATTCATACACACACACCCAAAACAGCCCTAATATATGTTTCTAACATATAACATATTAAATCACCAAACCAATAAAATTATGAATTAATAAATCAAAAACCCTAAAATCATCTTGTTGATAAAATACAATAAACCATCGTCAATCAATCATATAGCCTCCCTCAATTATCATTTTAATAGATATTTCTCATCCTTTCCTCAAACTAACATGAAGAAACTCATCGAAGCCCTCGAAGGATTCCAAACCAAAACAAATAATAAAATCATCCTCATCATCAAACAATATCGAAACATACCTTGAAACCCTTTGATTTTCGGCTTGGAAGAATTTGGAGGTTTGGCAGAATTTTATTTAATTTTTTTTTTCCTGCTTGTGCGTGAAAATAATAGAGAGAGTGAGAGAGAGAGAGGGAGAGAGCTGCAAAGAGTGAGCGTTGAAAGAAAAATAATTGCAGACTTTTGGATGTAAATTGGAAATCAATTTGAAGGTTAATTGGTGGGAATAATGAGGCTGTCATAAAAGGCTATTAAATTTGGATGTAAATTTGAAGGTTAATTGGTTGCAGACCAAGGCTGTCATAAAAGGCTAATTTTTGGGCAAATAAAGTTGTCATACAATTAGCATATTAAATGGAATGCAAGCATATCTCCAAATTTTTTTTTTTTTTTCTTCCACGTTTTCCGATTGACATCCCCTCCCTTTATATATTCCTTCAGATTTCTTATTATACACATATATATACATATAATATTATATATTCATTGACTAATCAAACTTAATATATATACGTTACAATCTATATATATATATAAAATAAAATATACTTATAACATGTAGAATATACATATAACATACACTATAACCGTATAACCATATATGGTATTTATATGCAATATATACATAGTACAACAACATATATATGTATCTATTTTAACCATCACACAAGTCATCACATAACACATAATATTCATCAATTTGGCATGAACTTTGTTCTAGCACATTGAGTCCTCGTCGCGTCACCTGTGAAAAATAACTCAACATAACATTAGAATTAAGAAATTACTATCTCATCACATTATCTATGTTAATTCTAATGTTAATTTTCAAACGCTACTGTTAGGTAGCATTTGGGGCGTTACAGCTTTTAACCTTCCAATTCCTTTCTTTACTTTTACTCCCCTTACACTGTTTATATGAAAATCCGCCTTGTCATCAAGATTGTAAGCCAGAAGATATCGTAATTTATGAAGCCTGTTTATTTGAACTGGGAGCTCATACACCAATGACTTCTTTAGATCCATAGTCTCAAGATTCTCCAACTTTCCAATTGATGTTGGCAAAAATCCCACTCGTGTGCCTCGAACGCTTAAATATCTTAAGTGAAACAAGATCCCGATATCTTCGGGAAGATGATCCAAACTCGGAGTATCTTCAAAATCAAGAACTTTCAAAAGCTTGAAATTTTTGGCAATTGTACTTACAAAACTGGTTGGAATTTCTTCTTTAACAAACATATAAAGAGATCGAACCTGATATGATTTTGAGCTGCTCTCCATATCAACATCAGAAATATGGAGAACTGAGACACGCCGAGCTGATCCTCTGAATGTTGAATCGCTTCTTGACAAAACTTTGGAAAAATGTGAATCCTCCATCTTTTTCAAGACAATCTCACGAAGAAGATCATGTATCTGACAACTTTTAGGTCTTCCATCAAAGTCTAACTCAGACACTTGAACCATACTTCTATTTATTAGATCCGCCAAGTATTCTTCAGCGACAACTTCCAATGTTTTATCCTTCTTTGGTTTCACAAAGCCTTCAGCAATCCATTAACGAATCAATCTTCGGCATCCAATAGAATAGTTCTCTGGAAAAGAGCCAAAATGCAAGAAACAAGATTTGAGGTTGTAAGGCAAGTCATTATAACTAAGGGATAAGATTTTTGCTATACTCGCCAAACGCTCGTTAATCTCCATCTCTGAGCTTAGGGTAGTAAGTAATTTCTCCCATTCATTTGCATTCTTGTCTTTAGTTGATAGAAGACCAGCTATGACAACAATAGCGAGTGGTAATCCATCGCATCTTTGAAGGATCTCATGAGAACTTTTGTAAGTTGGGTGGACATCGCCCTTGAAAATCATATTTGAAGGCCCTGTTGCAAAAGAGTTCCCAGGCTGTGTCTGGAGGGAGGGGCTGCAGTTCATGGATATGAACAACTGCTGATTCCTTACAAAACTTAGCAACCTTCACATCTCGTGTCGTGATAATCATTCTTCCCAATTTTTCATTTTGGTTAGGTAAAGCATTTTTTATGTCAGCCCAAAAAGTTGGGTTCCAAACATCGTCAAAACAACACAGTAGCTTTTTCCTTGCAAGTATTCTCTTGTTTTTGTTGTCAATGTTCTTTGATCCATGACATCAATTCCTTCAGGAACAGGCTCCTCTCTTGCTTGGTAGAATTTCCTCAGTAAGTTCTGCAGAAGCTCCACCTTATTGTACAATCGAGAAACTTCAATCCAAGCATGACAATCAAAGTGTCCTTTCACTCAAGCATAAACCTGATGAGCAAGAGTGGTTTTGCCGAGCCCCCCCATCCCCAGTAGCGCAATGACACTACGTTGAGGAGATTCATCTTCCACCAATGCAATCAATTTGTCTCTAGTAGATTGAATACCCAAAACTTCGTTTTCCTGAAGAAAACAAGAATCTGTTCGAGGATCATACCACATCTTATTTTCAGTAGTTGCCGATCTTGCTTGTGTGGAATTGGATCTGTATGCAGCACTCTTGTCATTTATATCTCGAACACTTCGTTTGATCTCTTGAATTTTTGATGCTATGTCATGACGTGGTTTTAGTTTTATAATCAAGCATGCATTTCTGCGAAGAAAGCTGATAAATCTATACTTGTGGGAACGTCGCTTTTGTGCCATGAGATGCGTATATTCATCAATCGCATCTTCTACTTCAAATGCCTCTTGTCTAAGTTTCTCCACACTTTAACAACGTTTCTGTTCATTGTCCCCTGGTCTCTTTCCGCTTCTATATCTGCATCTTTAAGGAAAGCCAGAAGGAATTCTAGATCGCATTTGATGTCGTCCACTTCATGGTGAATACCTCTCAATAAGTGTGCTTCTTCAGTTAGCAACGGGATCAACTTATCTATAACCAAGCCCACTGCAGTCTCTGCCATTTGATCTGAATTTAAATGCTGTTCTTATAGCAAGCTGACATTTTACTTCTTCTTGCCAGATTTGTGCTCTGTCATCATACAAACAAAAACAGTTAGGGGATTTCCTATTATATGTATAAAAGCATGTATATGTTTGAAGATAGCAAAATTATCTGGATCCTTGTATGTATGAATTGAAATTTGAAATAAGGAATAAATTCCATACGTAGTCTTGAAATATAAAGTAAGCTGAGAGGACCAAACTTGTTGGTTTTCATAATTAAACCACTAGAAAATTGAGTACGAACTAAGATTGAGAAGATTAACCATCAAGATAAATGAAAATGATGACATTACTAGTAGTTACAAAAATTTATAGTTTTCCAACGTTTTATAAAGTGGAAATCATCACATTAGAAAGAGAAAAATTCTTTCGAACATAAAACAGTAGATAAATTGAGGATAAATTGTCCATAACTTACCAATTCCCCTTTCTGATCTTGAAAGATTGATATCTCGATGCATCAAGTAGGCCAAAGTTTGATCATCCATGTCACACGAAACATGACCTATCCATTGATTCGGAATCTCTCATTAATAAAAAGACCAAGATTACTTATTTCCTGCCATAAACGATCCAATTCAGTATAATTCCGAGCCTTCACAAAGAAAAAAAATTGAAATACTGATAAACAAATACTCTATTTTCAGTTCATATGTTTTGAACTCTCAATGTAGTTCCAAATAAGATTACATTCATCTTCTGTTCAGGAAGCCTTTGCTAGGCCTCCTCGCTTTTTCCACCTAGGTTTGAAATCCCGCAACCCCCATTTATCTTTACTTCAGCTTCGGCTATTGAAGCATCAAGTTTGGAGGCAAATGGTAGTGGTCTTAGACTGAAGACTTGGGGAAACTAGTATTCGGACCTTATCTACTTCTCTGTGATCCCCAGGAGTGCTTCAAATAGCCAAAGTGGTTGGGGAATAGGATGGGCACTACCTAATTCCCCTTTTGTAGCTTAAAAAAAAAAAAGGGTGTATAGGTATTGTATCTGATGATAAAGATGATTTCAAGGATGAATTTAAAAGGGCCAAAAATATCCAGACATTAAAACCAAGAGACATCAACTAAGGCGGTGCAGTCAAGTCAATAGACTGCCATTGTTATCACAAGGATCATCAACGGCCCAAATCTTCAAATGATTTGGCTACTAGAGGAATAAAGAGGAACATTCTAAGGAGGAGAAATCTAAAGAACATTCTAAACGGCTTCATCCGGAGAAGCTCTTGATACTACCATTGTGTCAACAATGCAAAAGCTTCAACAGATAGATAATACATGCGTCGATATCTGACACGCCAACCAAAGCTTGTTAGACTACTCTTTTTGGTTTGCTTGAACTTTCTTTCCCTTTCTCATTTCGGAAAGGAGGAGCAGAGTAGTTGATTTTTGGGGGGGGCACTGTCTTTTTTATAAGTTTTCATGATCCTATCTTATAAGAATACATGTGGAATGTGACATTTATTTTGCATGTGCAGATGATACATGTTATATATATATATATAAATATATTATAGATGTCAAAGGAGGAGATTGTTTGGATTTTTAATCCTATTTTTATTGGCATTTATTATAAAAACAATGTGCATTGGGAATACCATCTATTCCCTTGAGGGAATTGAAACTCTTCGGTTTTAACTTAAATTGATGACTTTGACAGCTGGGAGTCGATGTAGTTATTGATTACAAAGGAGATTCAATACTAAACACATGTTGATGACATTTTCAGAGTATTTGGTGTAAGAGAAATTCAGAAAGTTCTCATTGAGCTTCCATTGTGAGAGAAAAATGCAGACCATGTTAGGCTTTAGCTCTCGACCTTTGCACTAGTGCTTTGATTAAACTAGTGATCACGAGTTGGTTCGGAATCATGACTTATACTGAGTAACAATGATCATAACCAAAGGCATATCATTGTTACTCAGTGTAAGTCATGTACTAAAGGCAATCAAGAAGCATGGAATCAGGTTGCATATCTGAAGGCAAGTGTGAAGACTTGAAGTCGGGTTGTGTATCTGAAGGCGAGGTGATGTGGGAGGAGACCGAGTAGTTTAAGATTTGGTCGAGTTTCAAAGCAAACTTGTGATTCCATTGGTTATGATCATAACTCGAAGTTTAATAAAGATTCTTCTACTTTTGCTAGTGTCTTCACCAAAAGTTTTTCCTTTACTAGTTGTTTTATCACGTTAAAAAGGTGGTGAAGCACACACAAATAACACATAAAATTGATTGTTTTTCTCATCACTTACTCATTAAACTTTATGATAATTGAAGTGCGTTAAGAAAACCAAAGTTTGATCCTCTACCAAACTTTCCTCAGCAATCAGAATCCCTCATTAAAAAGGATGCAACAATTTTTTTTCACTGCAATCAAAAGATATCGATATTCCGATAAAAATGTCATCCACTTGCAAAGGTTATTGAAGACCAGCAACAAAATTACAAAGATTATTGATTGAGATCAGTTTTTCCGTCACTTACCAATTCCACGAATTGATATTGAAAGAACGATAATTTGGTCCGTCAAGTCCGCTGTATGCCAAAGTCAATCCTCGACGTGGCCTGAGAGGTGACCTTTTCTCTTTCCTCTGTGATCGGAATCTCCCACAAAAGGACGTGATAATCTCTCTATAATGCTTTCTCTTGCCTGCCTAAGTTAAAACTTGCAACAAGTACTCTGTTTGCTCTGTTTTCAACTCTGTTTCTCAATGCAGTTTCAAATGAATATTGTCTCTCAACTCTGTTTTTCTCTGTTTCTCATTCATTTCTTTACGCTTGCCGCTTTGAGTGCTTGAAACAGAAAAGAATTTGGAATCTCTTTACGGTTCGTTCGAAGTAAAGTATGTTTTATATGTTTCGGCAGATATATCAAATGTCATTAAATTCATTAACTATATATATATATATATATATATATATATATATTTTAAAATTTTTTTGGAATGTAAGCCTATCTCCTAAAGTATTATTTTGCATTTATGTAGATACTGTGTACTTTCTTGCGATGATGTTCAAGGAAAAATGAATTCTTGTAGTACAGAAGCGTTTATTCGAAGGGGGAAAAAAGAGAGAAAAAAAAGGGATAAAGAACAATATTCGATTGGTGGGAGTAAAACTGGTCAAGAAAGTTATGTATTTCATAACTTTATGAAATGAAATTCTTCTAACTTAGCTCCGACGCTACTTTTTTGGGCTTAAGAGTGTTCTCTTAAATTATTAACATATTAAGAGCAGTGGTCTAAAACTTTAACAATTCCATATTTAGCTAATATGAGATTCATGTTTGCGCTTTCCCAAATAAGTTCTAATAAAACTTGGGAAGAGTAATTAGATGACATAAATTTAGAAATCATTACACCAACGTAACACAAAAAGTAAACACTAGATCAATATGGCACAAAAGTAAACTAAAATTAGTTAAAATTTGTGTTATGTTGGTCAAGAGTAAAGAATTTATGTCATATTAATCAATATATGAAAAAAAAAATGGTCATTTAGATAATTTTCTCATTAAAAAAAACTTTATTTGTGTTTGATGCATCGGTTTGGAATGGAATATATAAGTGTGATGCTCTAGAAATTCATAAACTTGATTCATGAACTATTATTATGGATTTCCTTCATTAATATACTTCTAATGAATTATTTTGATGAATATCAAATTTCAAGATCATGAATAATTGTATATGTATCATCAGTGTGATGGTGTCAATAATTTAACAATGTTGAGTTTCTCTATTTAAATGAGAAATTTTTAATACATAAAAAATGAGTTGAACGACATATAAATTTATATGAAAAATTTTATTATGTCGTATTAGAGGGATAATGTTAATTTTTGGGAAGAACCCCGCTTTTTATTAGTAAGTCAATTTAATGATCTTTGTATTTATTTAGTCAATTTAATGATCTTAATATTTATTTTTGATCATATAAATAGTTAGTTTTGAGAGCATGATTGGAAAATTAATGTGTCACATAGATAGAAAATGAGCGATTAGTATTTACTCTTAAAAAAAATCCAAAGGTGAAAGATTGATCAAGAATTGTGCTTAAGTTTGAAATCAATAGTGTAGATTTTATGTTAAAGAATCCTAGGCAAATCAATGGCCAAGCTTTGGATGATAAGTGATCAATGAAAGTTTAAGGTAAGGATTGCTGTGATGAAAGATC
Organism: Ficus hispida; assembly: GCA_025413025.1. Classification (NCBI taxonomy): domain Eukaryota; kingdom Viridiplantae; phylum Streptophyta; class Magnoliopsida; order Rosales; family Moraceae; genus Ficus; species Ficus hispida. The sequence continues at coordinate 32,780,170 of CM046374.1, forward strand.
CAATAGATGAGAACAAGAATGATAACTTTTGATCAATGGTGGAAAATTTGAAGAAAGAAAAAAACAAACTAAATCCCGGTTTTGGCCGTTTTAACAATTTAGCCCCTAACCAGGTTTTCTATGCTTCTCTAGCTTAGCCCTTTGTTTTACCACTTAAATTGACCTTAAAAAAAACTGCACTACACTGCCCACACAGTGTCAGTTTTACCGTACTAATTAATTTTGCACTTTTCATCACAAAAGTCAATTTTGACAACTTACGTATACGAGATACTTCCTAAGATGATTAAAGCGTTTCTAAGTAATTTATAATCATTTATTTATCAAATTTTGTCATAATACTACTTACATATACTAGACTTTTCCCTTTGAAAAGTTTTTAAAAATTCATCCATTAATATTTTTCGTTTTTAACATTTAGTCCCGAAAGTGTCAAATCTTCCATTTTCGTCCTTTTTGCTATTTTTGGTCCAGATCTTTGGTATTTTTTAGAGGGAATCGTTTGAAAAACTTGTTGCCTTCATACATATCATTTAGGTCCTTAAAAATTTGGCTTTAATAGTCCAAAGACAAGATTAAACAAAACTTTTTAAACAAGGCTCAAAAAGATTATATTTTGAGCCTTAAACTTTTATCTAGTAGGAACCAACTATCAAACTTTCTTGACAAACATTTCTAGAGACTGCAATCGTTGGAGACTCTCTAGAATCATACCATAATAAAAGCTTAATCTTTATCTTTGTTATTATTTTGTTCATTATTATCATTATTACTATTTTACCAAATCATATACATCATGCCATATGCCGTTTGTAATTTTTAGAGAACATAGACTTTTCAGATTTTCATGGAGAATAGATTTGGTTCAAAGTCTAAGTTAGATAGTTTACTTAGAAAGGTGAATTAAAAACTAGAAAGTAAGAAATTTATAAAATGAGTATCGTAATATAAGTAATTTCCAAAAATAGTGTAAACGTTGTCATTGGGCTATAATAAGAACATACAAGTGTGATAACCAAACAAGAAAAATAATAGCAAGCTTAAAAACTGTCCTGAGGTTAGAGGGATATTGGTAATTTGCTTGTCAAGAGTGGATCTACTACCGTAATTGACTATGGTAAGCAGATTATGCTCACATACTGAGTCAAAAGTCAAGATATAATGATGAGAGAGCGTACAAAGTGGTCTTCAAAAAAAGTTAATTAACTAAGAAAATAATGCAAGTTTGACTAATTAAAAGGTTGAAGTTATACGTGTAATTTTAGTCGAGTTCAAATCGATTGTAAATAATTACTAAAAATAGTTTTAACGTTGTCATTGGGCTATTATAAGAACATATGAGCCATACATAAAGTGTGATAACCAAAGAAGGGGAAAAAAAAAATAGCAAGGTTCAAAAGTCTTGTGGACAAACAATGTCATTTACATGAGGTTAGGGGCAAATTGGTAATTTGCTTGTCTAGAGTGTATCTACAATCGTACTTGGCTATGGTAAGCAGATTATGTTCACCTACAAGATCAAAAAACAAGTTATAATGATGCGAGACCACATAAAGTAGACTTCAAAAAAAAAAAAGTTAATTAAGAAAAGGGTGTTTTTATTTGCACCCATAAATACAACATTGATAAATATACTTATAAAATCATTAAAGTTGCTTATTACACTTTTATTCTATATAATGGTATTACCTTAAAATCCATTAAGAATATTCATACCCTCACATATTTGTAAATAATAATAATAATAAACTTACACTACATTAACTATAAATAGAAATAATATTTTTTTTAAAGAAACAAAAGAAAATTTGCCTGCAAATTTAATTAACATTAATTTCTAACCAGATATGTTAAAGATGACATTTTGGTTAAGGTTACGCTGATTGGACGATATGAAAATCTAAAAAGTTTATGTTCTCTAAAAATTGCAAACGACCTATGGCATGATGTATATGATTTGGTAAAATAGTAATATTGATAATAATAGAATAAAATAATAACGAAGATAAAGATTAAGCTTTTATTATGGTATGAATCTAGAGAGTCTTCAACGTATTGTAGTCTCCATAAATGTTTGTCAACAAAGTTTGATGGTTCACACTAGAATAAAGTTTACGCGAAAAATTAATAAAATTGCAGTAAAACAAAAAGTTGCTAAGTTTGAAAATAGGATGCCGGAGCGGTTGAAAATGGACAATAGATTTGATCCTAAGCCTAAGTCAGATATTTAACGTAGAAAGGTGAATTAAAAACTAGAATGTAAGAAATTTATAAAAATAGTTTTAACGTTGTCATTGGGCTATAATAAGAACATAGAAGCCATACATAAAGTGTGACAAAAAAAAAAAAAAAGAAAGTTAAATCTTGTGGACAAACAATCATTTACATGAGGTTAGAGGCATATCGGTAATTTGCTTGTCAAGAGTGGATCTACTACCGTAATTAACTACGTTGAACAGATTATGTTCACTTTCGAAGTAAAACAAAAAACAAAAAAAAAACTGCCATTAAATTCCATTTTCCATAACAGTTTAAGAAAACGTCGTATAATCTATGAGTTTCCACTATGATTTTTTTAAATCATCGTGTAATCAGTAACTTTCAACAACGGTTTCTTAAACTGTCATGTAATCTTCAATTAAAAATCCCTACTAGCCCTTATTTCATTTTGCATAATAGTTCCACAACTGTGAAAAACAGTACAGAGACCTGTGAAAACAGATCATCCACGGCCGTTCAACGTCGGACAAACTTTGTACCTATCTTCCCATGTTATAAATGGCATCTAATGCTAATGTTAGTGATGACCGATAAAAGACAATTTTTCTATTGGTGATCAACTTAGGGTCCATTTAGTGGGATGTTTAAAGATGGTATTTTAGAGGTTGGAAATGAATTGAGTTTTGAAAAATTTCTTTCATATTTTGGAGTGAAAAAAAACTTGAAAACTTCATTAATGTTTTAAGAAAAAAAAAATCAATATAACTCTTGTTTTGTTTTTCTCGAAATTATATGCAGTTGAAAAAATATCTAATTTGAACATGAAATAACAAAGTTATAAACTTTTAAAATTTGAGTTTACTTAAAAGTAGGCTTTAAGTAGAAGAAAAAGACAAAAAATAAAAGAAAAAGAAACATTTGGAGTTATGTTTAGAGATGTCCCCAAATACCCCGATATTCTTTCGTTTAATTAGGGTTTTTTTTTTTTTTTTTTGGAGTTTTTGGTTTATTCTCTCATGCCCAAAACTTATTAGAGCCATCAAATTTACTTATTATTATTATTTTTTTTTTTTTGGGGAAAGCATAGAGCTTCAAATTTTTTTCTTCACGGTTTGAATGGGGAAGGTTCCTCATATATGGTTCCTTAATTTCTTTTTCTTTTTTTTTTTTAAAGAAAAAAATTAATTAAATATATTAAAAGATATTAGAAAATAAAAAAAGATGAAGTTAATTTAAATTGAATTGATTTTGATAAGATTTAGGTGAGATATTTATAGAAGGTTTGAGTTCACAATAATATATTGCACATTAAAAAGTAAAAAATAAAAAAAGGGGGTGACATGGAAAAATACCCAAATATCATATTTTTAGTAGATGGGTATACCACATAAGAGTCCACTAAATAATTTCTCTATTTACATTTAAAACTCGTCACCTTATGAGACCTGAATTTGTAAGTGGTCTTTTCCTTGTCAAACTATTGTTAATTTCCTTCAAATTATTAAACTCTCCTATGAACTCGAAATGATAATTTTTATCTCTTTTCGAGGAAATATACATTTGAGCTAGTTTCTCCAATCATGTAAGTGGTCTTTTCCTTATCAAACTATTATTAATTTCCTTCAAATTATTAAATTCTGTTAATTTCTCCTATGAACTCGAAGTGACAATTTCTATCTCTTTTCGAGGAAATATACATTTGAACTAGTTTTCTCCAATCATGTTTGTTAGAATAGAGAAATTTCTTATCCAAATATGTATTTTTCATTATATACTAATATAAAGTGATCAGTAAAAATAAAGATAAATTAATAGTTAATTTACATATAGTTTCAAAAACATAAACAAACATAATAATTGTTTCCTATACTCAATTGAGTCTCACTAAAAACATAATCAATTATAATTCAAAAAAAAAAAAGAGAGAGAAAAATCTCAACATCATTTACAAAAGATTGTCATTTATATTTCATACATTGAAAACAAGATCATTTTTAAAATGAAATCATTCATGCACCTAAATATTGAACTTCCTTTTACTGAGAAACACGTTTAATCAGTTAAGATAGATAGAATGAGTTCTAAAAAACACATTTAATCAATTAAAAACACGTCCATGCATGTATCACTGTTGACTGTGAGAGGGAATGCTTTTATATCCAAAAAGACAAAAACCAAATAAGAAGTTGAGGCCTAATGAAAGGTGCGAAGTTTGTCCTTAATGATTGTTGTTGCTAAAGATTATGTTCTTTATTTTTCGTTACTTTCTTTTTCATCATTTTGATAAAGTTGAATGGGCAACAACGTTTTTCTACTGCTAAATTCATGGAAGGCATGTTTAATTATCACTAGTCAATAGTTTTTGAATAACTTGATATTTTGAGGAAAAAAAATATATCAATATATTTTTTTCTTCGTTTTTCTTGAAATTATGGGTCTATTTGGTGAATGAGTTTAAATTGAAAATTTTAAGTTTGAATTGAAAATTTTTGGTTACTTTTCAAAAAAGACAAAATTTTTTCAGAAAAAGATAAAAACTGATATGAAATTTTGAGTTTAAACTCGAAGGCCAAATGAGTCCTATATGTAATTAAAAAAATCATCTAATCTAAATCTAAAATAATAAATTATTAAATTTTTAAAATTTGAGTTTATTTTAGACATTTGAAAAAATAAATAATTCCCCAAATACCCCATTATTCTTTGGTTTTATTAGTCTTTTTTTTTTTTGTTTCTTTGTTTTGTTTTTGTTTTCTGTTTAGTTTTTGGTTTTAATTAGTCTTTGGTGTTGAACTTACCTTCTTCTCTCATGTCCAAAACTTTCCAGAGCCTTCAATTATTTATTTATCTTTTTTTTTTTCTCTTTGGGGGGGGGGGGGGGGGGGGGGGGGGGGTTGCGGCGCGGCGCCCAAGCTTAGAGCCTTCAAATTTTTTTTCCTCACTGTTTGAATGGGGAAGGTTCCTCATATATGGTTCCTTAATTTCTTTTTCTTTTTTTTTTTGTAAACAAAAAAATTAATTAAATATGTTAAAAGATATTATAAAATAAAAAAGATGATGTTAATTTAAATTGAATTGATTTTGATAAGATTCAGATGAGATATTTTTTGGTAGGTTTGAGTTGACAACTAATATATTGCATATTAAGAAATATAAAAATAAAACAAAGGTATGGCATGGAAAAAACACCCAAATATCATATTTTTATTAGATGGGTGTATCAATTAAGCATAATGACATAATATACCTGGTCTATTGAATAATTTCTCTTTTTGCATTTAAAACTCGTCTCCAAATCTTAATTTGTAAGTAGTATTTTTATTTTCAAACTATTGTTAATTTCCTTCAAAGTATTAATTTTTCCTATAAACTCAAAATGACAATTTCTATCTCTTTTCGAGGAAATATACATTTGAACTAGTTTTCTCCAATCATGTTTGTTAGAATAGAGAAATTTCTTATCCAAGTATATATTTTTCACTATATGCTAATATAAAGTGAAAAGCAAAAATAAAGATAAATTAATAGTTAATTTACATATAGTTTCAAAAACATAAACAAATATAGTAATTGTTTCTTATACTCAATTCAATCTCACTAAGAACATAATCAATTATAATTAAAAAAAAAAAAAAAGAGCGAGAGAGAGAAAAATATCAACATCATTTGCAAAAGATCGTCATATATATTTCTTACATTCAAGACAATATCATTTTTAAAATGATATCATTCATGCACTTAAAATGTTGAACTTCCTTTTATTAAGAAGCACGTTTAATCCGTTAAGATAGATAGAACGAGTTCTTAAAAACACATTTAATCAATTAAGATGTGTAGAATAAGCAGATCCCGAAAAACACGTTCATGCATGTATTCCTGTTGAGTGTGAGAGGTGATGCTTTTATATCCAAAAAAAAAAAGCAAAAACCGAAGAAGAAGTTGAGGCCGACGGAAAGGTGCGAAGTTTGTCCTTAATGATTATTGTTGCTAAAGATTATGTTCTTTATTTTTCGTTACTTTGTTTTTCATCATTTTGATAAAGTTGAATGGTCAACAACGTTTTTCTACTGCTAATTCATGGAAGGCATGTTTAATTATCACTAGTCAATAGTTTTTGAATTAGCTTAATATTCCAATCAATTACTTCAGACAGATGGCAAATGACAAGTCGCTTAACAGGCGTCAGGCAAATAACAAAGGACATCAAAGTTCTTGGTGGGAAGATGAAAGGTAAAAATAAATAAATAAATATATCAAGCTCCTTTTATTTCTCTATTCGACAATGTGAACTGTCGAGATAGTCATGAAATATTATGATATCATGATGGTTTATTAATCATCATGATATCTCAAAAATATTATATAATTATAAATTATATGATGATTATTTAATCATCATGTAAACTTTAAATGATGATTAATAATTATCATTAAATCTATAATTTTTTCTAGTGATTGGTCGTATTGGATAAATGGCATACAATGAATACCTGAGTACTTATATGGGACATCGTGCTTGCACTTTGCAACATGATTGTGAAAGGAATACTTGTTGAACAGAGACCCTGAACAAATAAAAATACAATAATATCAAATAAGAGTGATTTCATATTAATTAATTAATAAAGTTTCCAGTAAAATTGACTACTTGAGAATGCATGGACATTGTGGTAGTAGGGTAGGTAGGGTAGGTAGGCCATCGATGACATAAACTTGTATCTTGTACCTCCTGATTTGAATTGATAGGAAGATGTGTTGTTGGGTAATTTGCTTCTTTGCTTTTCCCTGTTTACATATATGGTGTTATATGAATGAGAAAGTACAAGCAAGATGAGTAGCTAGGGAGAAACTAATTAATAGAAATTAAATAAAAAATAAAAAATAAAATCCTTCATTCTAATTTTTTTTTAATTTAAATTCAACAGATTTTATTAGACAAAATACCTTCCTCCATTTTCATGGTGATAGGTGTTGAAATATCCTCTTCTCTCTTTGCCCAAAGCCGCTATAATCTATCCATGTCCATATACCCATGTGCGTAGGGAAAGCTAATTAGTCGCCCTGATTAGAATAATTTTTTTTAGATTCTCGTTGCATGAGGTGGTACCACTGTGATTAAAACTGAACTGTCCTATAATTCATAGAACATATATAAATAACCATATGGGTTACCCACCGGTAATGTGACGGCCGTACTTACATGGTCATAAATGATTGTCACTACTTAGACTTAAAACTTGATACGTTTTAGAACTAGTTATTAAGTCCCCAAAATTTTGGTAAATTTTTTTTTTCTTTTACTTACTAAAATAAAACTTGGTAAAACACAATTGCAGAATATAAATATTTAAGAAAATACTACAAGTAGTTCATCGACAATAATAATAAAGTTACAACTCTAAAATAATTAGTTTATTCTATATGTTTAACAGAGTTCGAACCAAAATTTAAAAACTAAACTTCAAAATAACTTTTTTTAAATGATTGTTAGTATTTTGTAGAATCTTTTACGGGTGGTATCCATTCCCCAACTGCACATTCACATGTCACTCCATCCGCATTGCTTGTCCAAGGACATTTACAGGTCATAGGATGCTTGCTCAGATTACCTACAGTGGGAACATAAAAACGTGTGAGATTAAACTCAGTAAGTATAGACATAAATTCCACAATGCATGAATGAAGATGCATGACAATTTATGTTTATCCTTTTATTCTTAACTTATTATTCTTGACATACTTATTCTTAGTATACTTATGGGCCCTTATATATGTACCAGGTGCGTGCGACCTTTATTAGAGAAGACGGGGGAGCAACCCAACCATCAATACCCAAGGTCATACTTTAAATCGTTCATGAAGACCTCACTCTGATATAGGTTGGTACGATACATCTTAATCTTTTACTTGTTACTTGATCATGAGTCCTTAATTTATAGAATGAGCAGAAATATGACATGTCACTTAAAGCATGTAACTAAATATGAAATCATGATAATATAGCATAACAGTCATGTGAGTACATAATACATATCAAACATGACAACATACAATCCATACTATAGGTGGGGTCTGTACTTACAGAAAATCTTGAAGTTAAAATTTCTTGTGATTCGTGTCCGGCTCAACCTAATTTGTCTTTTTGGTGTCCTAATTTAGACTGACACCTAACGGTTAGAGTGGATTCTTAAAATTATTCTTTGTTCTTAATAAGTGCCTTATAGAACTTCTTGTTTCTAGTTAATAATTAATTCTTTTTTTTAATTTACATATTTTAATCCTTAAGGAAATACATTTTTTTATAAACAAATTGGTTACTTAATTATTACATTCTTTACATGACGATTGATGTAACGACCCGACTACGTAGGCCGTTACCATACTTACTTAAATTAAATCTTCGTTTGAAATATTTAAACTTACTGATATTTTATAATATTTTTTTTACACCATGTAAATAAATTAATCCATAGTCATTTGGATAAACTTTACCATGCATACACATTCCTTGTTAAACCGATTAAAAAGAGTTACACATAATTCTTTTTAACTAGAGTCTTGACATATTACATACATAGCATGGTGTATATGTTTATAGTTCAAAAGGAAAAATCTACATAGTGGTATCCCACACCGCCCTTTACTTGCTGCATTATCCTTATAGCCCACCAATTAAGCTACAGGCTTTTTACCTACAATATGACATATACTAATGAGCTTACACTTAACAAGTACAAACTTAATATCAGAATAACATAACATGTATTCTGTAGCTTATGCATAAACCATTTATTGTCGATTATGGATCTCTTATGTTCCATTTTGGATTTATTATCTTGCTTAATATATGGGCCTTTTATGTACGTACCAGATGTGCGCAATCCACAGAAAATTAGGATTTGCAAGATCCTAATAATTCTGTGAATCTTAAAACATACATAACCCTTCACAATCTATGGAAGGTAAACATACATAACCCTTCACGATCTACGGAAGGTAATATACATAACCCTTCACGATCTACGGAAGGTAAACATACATAACCCTTCACGATCTACGGAAGGTAAACATACATAACCCTTCACGATCTACAAAAGGTAAACATGCATAACCCTTCACGATCTACGAAAGGTCTGAGAATCTTAAAATGTACATAATCCTCCACGATCTACGGAGGTTGGTGCGACACTTTACTTGTTTTGGTTTAGTCTTAGTCTTGTTATTTAATTCTTGATGAGGATGCTTAAAATCATACTTGAAAACTTGAATCTTAACTGTTTCTTATTTGAAAACTTGATCTTGTTCTTATCGTGTGATTTATTATTAGTGATCATACTTGCATGTTGCACAATAATAAAACATAAATCATATGCATCACATACATTAATACATGATGCTTTGAAATACATGTGAAGCAGTAAAAATATTTAAATCAATGCATGAGTTTTTGAAAAACAAGCAGAGTAGTAAAAATATTTTTGCCCATACTGTAGACGGAGTTGTACTTACAAATTGTTCTACGTTCTTGCTCTAGTGTTTCAAAAAAACAAGACAATAGATTATATTCATGTTTTTAAATAACGCGAAAGAATCGTTTACCTTACTACAAATCATAGCACATTCATTAGATAGTAAAGGTAAACCGGTCTCCTTGGATGTCAAACAACAAATAATTTTATTTTATTGGTTTCGTAGGAAATTTATTGATATTATGTCATACAAGAGACAAAATGAGAGCATCATTTGGCTTCTATAAATTTGAAGGCAATTAGCTTTCCTTCCACCCTCACACAAAAATGAAGTACTTCACTTTAATCTCTTCATCTTTTGCCAAAATAATTGTCATCCTTCTCGTTTCAATTTTATTTTCAGCTTCAGCACACACTCATGGAGAGTTCATCCATTGCCTTTCCAGTCATGTTTCCAACTCTAACTCCACCCATGAACCCATTTTCTACACCCCAAATGAGTCATCCTACTCCACTGTATTGAATTCATCCATACAAAACGATCGTTTTTTTTCTCCGTCGACCCCAAAACCATTCGTTATAATCACGCCATTTCATGTCTCCCATGTCCAGACCACGGTTTACTGCGCCAAGAAACACGGCGTACAGATTAGAACCCGAAGTGGTGGCCATGATTATGAGGGCCTTTCATACGTGTCCTACTTTAATGACCCAAAATTTGTTGTGATTGACTTGAGAAACCTAAGTTCGGTTAGCGTCGATGTGGAGAGCAAATCAGCTTGGGTTCAAGCTGGCGCAACGATTGGCGAACTTTACTATGCGATCGGAAAGAAAAGTGAAAATCTTGGCTTCCCTTCCGGCGATTGTCACACCGTTGGTGTTGGTGGACTGTTTGGCGGAGGTGGCTACGGCTATTTGGCGCGAAAATATGGCCTCTCGGCTGATAATATTCTTGACGCCAAAATAGTCGATGCTGAAGGAAGAATTCTTGATAAGAAATCCATGGGGGAAGATTTGTTTTGGGCAATTCGTGGTGGCGGACCAGCAAGCTTTGGAATCGTTGTAGCATGGAAAGTTCAACTAGTTCCGGTGCCAAACAAGGTTGCTGTATTTGATGTTTTGAGGAACCTGGAAAACGATGCGACAAAGAAGCTCTTTCATCGGTGGCAACGCCGTGCTTACAAAGTCGATGAGGATCTAACAGTTTACATGACTTTCCAAACAGCGGTGAGTTCTACTATTGATCATAATGGGAAAAATGTTACAAAAATTGTGCTACAAGCTGACATCCGGGGCACGTTCAATGGTGGCGCGGATAAGCTACTTGGATTGATGGAAAAGGAGTTTCCGGAATTGGGTCTGCAAAGACAAGAGTGCTTGGAAATGAAATGGGTGGAATCCTTTATCTTTTTCAATTTCTTCCGAAGTGGAGAGTCTTTGGACGTTCTACTTAGTAAGAAATTGAATACCGATTTGTTATCTTTCAAAGTGAAATCTGATTTTGTGAAAGAGCCTATTCCAAATGACGTGTTCGAAAAAATGTTGGAAATGTTGTACGAAGAAGACGTAGGAATAGCATTAATCTTTGTATTTCCTCTCGGTGGGAAAATGAGCGAGATTTCAGAATCCGCCATCCCATTCCCACACCGAGCCGGAAACATCTACGCGTTTCAATACCTATTGTCTTGGGAGAAAGAAGAAGAAGAAGAAAAGCATGTGAATTGGGTAAGAAGGCTTTACGATTACTTGACACCTTATGTGTCCAACAATCCTAGGGCTACATATTTTAACTTTAAAGATCTTGATCTTGGGACAAATAACCTCCATAAGGGTGGCCACACAAGTATCAAACAAGCAAGCATTTGGGGTACAAAGTATTTCAAGAATAATTTCTACAGATTGGCTCAGGTGAAGACTAAAGTTGATCCGACTAATTTTTTTACATACGAACAAAGTATCCCACCTCTTCATTAGAGATCCTTAATTAGTTCAAACTATGCAGCTACGAGCTTTCTTATTTTGTACTTTTCAAAAACAAAGGTCTTTAAATGACCATATCATAATGTATGAATGTGCGTGAAGTTTAAGATTGAATAGCAATAAATTTCATCTGCTGTATGATTTAGAATTAAGTCCATAACATGTATATTCTTAAATTAAAAAAAAAATAAAAAATAGAAGAATCGTTTGATACTGTTGAGCTTTATATAGGATTTTAATGATTACTCTAATATTTACCCGTTGTTGATTATTGTTGTTTCAACAATGTGATATAGATCAAACGACTGTAATGAATTGGATAGTTGGTCAAAAAATTTATGATCATTAATGAATGTTGAACTTAAATGACTTGTTGTTACATGATAATGAGTTGTCATCTTTTCAATGGTTATAAATAAACTTATAGGTGCAAAAATACTTTTTCATCAATAAAGATATGCAACTTTTCTGAATAGATGACGGAAACTTTAAATTTATAAGGAGCCCAAAGAATATAAAATTTTTTATTAATTATAGAATCTCTCTCCGAATTATGATCCTTGTAATACTCTACAACTCGAATTTCAAAATGTAATATTCATTGACCCAATCTATGAAACATTAACAAAAATTACCCTTCTGTTAAAGTTTTCTGATAGAATTTGATACATGATTGCAATATGATGCATTATATAGGGGTTGTTCTGATGACTGTATTTTGTTCAAAATCTTTTTTGAGTTTAAAAGCTACATTAGATTTCCTATAAAAAGATGCTACTTTAGATTATAAGTATAACCTTTAAGGAAATCTAACATTAAATAAATTTAAAAAATCCATTAAGAAAAGGTTAAGAAGTAAAACAAAAAACTCACACTTTTTTTGTGGTTGTACGGGGAGAGCAAATGCGGCAGTCAACGTGCTGGAGCTGGGGGTTTGCTCAATGCCCATGAGAAAATAACTTGACATTACATAAAAGGAATATGAAAAATGATAGAAATAGAGAATTGAAGATAAAAAGGAGAGTTAAGTCCGGACTCCATCCCTCTTCAAATCCGAGGGCTACTTTTTTCAATTGTTCTGTTACTCTTTTGTCGGCCACAATGTTCTTCCTTTTTTTGGTGTTTTGTGACAAGTCTTTTAGTTTTAACGTTTGTGAGAAGACTATTCCACGTATCAATTATTGAGGCAAATAAATATAAGGGTAATTTATATATATATATATGTAAAGTCTCGTATCCGATACCGTATAATATCTAATATATGTAAATTTTAGTTACTGTAAATGTGAATTCATTTAGAAATAAATGTAACTAATGTGAATGTAACGTGGGCAATCTTATTTTGGTGTATCTCAATGAGGTTCAGCTCGCTGTTAGTTTCCATGGAACTCAATGAATTGGGATTTGGAGAGAGAGAATTCAAAGAATGAACGCAAGGAGAAGGGGTGAACTGATGTAGGGTGTCGTTTTGTTTCTATCTTTGTCGTTTTTCATTTTTGTTGTCGTTGGCTTTTTCCTTTCTCTTGTGTCGTTGATTTACCAAAGCTAGGGGTATTGGTACTGTTTGGCTCTTCTGAGAAGGGGATTTTGGGGATTATAATTTCAGAAAGGGTTCTAGAGTTGAGGTGCGCCTCTCCGTTTGTTTGCTTATCAGCCATGGATTTGGCTTTATCTCTATATAGACTTTTTACGTTGGAATGTAAATTCCTCTTATTTTAGATTTCCTTATGCATAAATTCACATTTTTTACAACTAGAGTAAACGTGTACTTTTTGCCGAAAGAATACCTTGCACGGGACATAATAGCTAAGAGACCAGAACATTAGGACATTAGGAAAGGGGGCTAGAGAGAGAAAGAGAAAAAAGAGAGAGGGGAGAGATGGCGCAAGGGTGGGGGGGCATGATTGTGTCATCATAATTTTTTTTTGGGGGGGGGGGGGGGAGGGGAGGCGGCGGCGACACAACCCAGATTTGGGTTCATGTCGGGGGTTTGCAAGAGGGATGGAGAGGGAGGGGGAGAGGGGGGGATGGCGTCTGGGTATGGGGTGGGGGGAGCCACCGTGTTTGGTGGAGGTGGTGGGGGCGATGGCAGTGTAACCCAGATTTGGGTTTGTTCTGGGGGCTGCGAAAGGGATGGAGCGAGGGGAAGGAGAGGGGGGTAGAGAGAGAGGGAGTGAGGGGGTATTTCCGGTTAGCACAAAAAAATTAAAAACCAGCAAATTAAAAAAAAAAAAAAAAAAAAAAAAAAAGGAGAAGGCAAAAAAGGCAAAATGAAAAAAATAAAGGAATAATTTAAAGGAAAAAAAAAGACCAGAAAAAAAAAAAATCTTCATTGTTCAAAAAAAATTGATAGTACGATTGAAAAAATAAAAATAAAAAAGATTATTAAAATATTAATTATAAAAAATATGTTTATGGTGTTGATCAATCTAAAGCTGACCAACATTCTCTCTACGACGATATTAGATTGAAAAATCTCAAAGCTTTTTTAGAAGTTGGTATACATCAACTTAAGGGGGATTGTTGAGAATTCGTGGAATAGATAGATTGATTTATTGTTCTAATTACCATTTTATGATTCTTTCCATTTTTATAATTTATGCAAAATTATACATGTCAATTAGCTTGATTATAGGATTTGATTTTAAGTTTCCTGATTATAAAAGTTGAATAGAAATAGTGAATGAAAATTTTTTAAATCTCAAAATAAAACAACTAATAAATCTAAACGTCTCCTTAAGAGCTTTTATATTGGTTTCCATGAAGTATATATGAAAAACCTCCTAAATTATGAGCCATATAAAAATAATCTAACTAAAAATAATTTTTTTTGGACTACAGTCACAATTATTCTATACATAAGAACCAAATTAAGATGTTAAAAAAATTATTAATTTCCAATACAACTTAATTTTTATATTTAAACACTCAACTCAAGTTAAATTTTTTAACTCAAAATTTTTACATCCAAAATACTCAACTTAAATTAAACTTTTTAACTTAAACTTTTTATCAAACATTCAACTGTAACTCTCAACTTAACTTATTTTTAATTCAACTTAAAAATCTGAACTTAAACCATTTCACTAAACGAATCCTTATTTATTTATTTTTACCGTTCATCTTCCCACCGAGAACTTTGATGTCCTTTGTTATTTGCCTGACACCTGTTACGCGACTTGTCATTTGCCATCTGAAGCAGACAAGAAGGACAGATGCTTTGAGCTTTATATAGGATTTTAATGATTACTCTAATATTTACCTATTGTTGGTTATTGTTGTTTCAACCATATGATATAGATCAAACGACTATAATGAATTGGGTAGTTGGTCAAAAAATTTATGATCATTAATGAATGTTGAACTTAAATAACTTGTTGTTACATGATAATGAGTTGTCATCTTTTCAATGGTTATAAATAAATTTATAAGTGCAAAAACATTTTTTCATCAATAAAGATATTCAACTTTTCTGAATAGATGACGGATATTTTAAATTTATAAGGTGCCCGAAAAATATTAAATTTTTAATTAATTATAGAATCTCTCCCCGAATTATGATCCTTGTAATACTCTACAACTCGAATTTCAAAATGTAACATTCGTTGACCCAATCTATGAAACGTTAACAAAAATTATCCTTCTGTTAAGGTTTTCTGATAGAATTTGATACATGATTGCAATATGATGCGTTATATAGGGGTTGTTCTAATGACTGTATTTTGTTCAAAATCTTATTTGAGTTTAAAAGCTACTGTAGATTTCCTATAAAAAGAAGCTACTTTAGATTATAAGTTTAACCTTTAAGGAAATCTAACATTAAATAAATTTAAAAAATCCATTAAGAAAAGGTTAGGAAGTAAAACAAAAAACAAAAAACTCTCACTTTTTTTGTGGTTGTAGGGGGGGTTTGCTCAATGTCCATGGGAAACGGAGGAGGGCTAGAGTGAGCTGGTTACCGATGTGACAAAGTCTATGGGTGGTGAACTGATTAATTATTGCCATCGGGTTGGAGAAGGAAATCTCGTCGTCTAGGATGCAATAATCGTCAACGTTGGTTGTGGGGAAAGAAATCTCATAGGGTTGTTAAGGTTTCTAGCGTCGGCAGATTTTTGGGATCTCAAGGCTTTCAAAGGTTAGGACATGGAAGTGGGCAAGCAACAACACCGGTGGACTTGGGTGGCGAGTACGCCGCGTAGCCATGACGGGTCTCAATGTACCTTAGAGGCCAGGGAGATGACGAACTCGTTCTTCTTCATTTCTTTTTTTTTTTTTTTTTAATTTTTAACATAATTAATTTAAATTCAATCATATTTATGTATAAAAAAATTTAAATTATGATGGTGAGCATAATAGAAATTAAACAACGAATTGTTAAAAGTCCCCGCTTCATGTGTGACATATGTCATTTCTCGTAAAAGATAGAAAATGTATTATGCTAACGTTCTATAGATTAGGAAAAACGAATGTTACATTTGAAATTCATAACGAAAAGGGTTACGAGGACTGTAATTTATGGGAAAATTTTTTAATTAGTCCTTACAGTAGATGATGCTAAAGGAGATAAAAGGTTTTATTACATGGGGTTGAGTTTAGGAAATATCTTATTGTTTTACCAATCCGTTACTAGTATAAGGTGAGGTAAAAAAGAAATGTATAATTCAACTAATTGTTTTATATTGAAAGTCATTTCTCCACCCATTACAGTGCACAGTTGTTCCATCAATATTCCCAATCAGAAAGATTTATTTGTGTAAGAAAGAAAATGTAACAGCATCCCCTCCTGAGCTAGTTGCTCTAAACTTTTTCGCTAGCTCAAAAAGAACGTTTATTAACAACAAAACAAGTTCAGGAATCTAAAAGAGATAGAAGAGAGAATGGAATGAAGAACTAGTTGATGAAACAAAGCTCCAAGCCTCCAATCTTCATTAAATCTCCAAGAAATCCTCCCAAACTCGAGGGTGTTTGCCTTGAATCCATGGAATATTTGGGTCTCTAAAAGTTCTCCACAATTTCCAACCAATTTTCCTTTTATAGCCTCCCCAAAAATATCACTTTTTACCGCAAAATTAGGTTTTCACGTGTATGGGGTATTGTAGCAGGTTTTTTTCCCGCTGCAGTGCGCATAAGGCGACTTGAGCATTTCAAGAGGCACGCTACATCGAATGAAAGGCCCGCTACAACACACATATACTGGTTGGGAGCGGGCTACAGTAGTCTTTTTATCTACTACAACCTGCAATCAAGCTCTCTCTGGCCTGGCAGCATGCTACAGCGCCTGTTTAGGGCGCTGCAACCCGCATACGCTACAATGCCTCTTTAGTGTGCTATAATCCACTTCTTGCTTCTCTAATTCTTCTTTTTGTTGCCTTTAGGATCCTCTCTTTGAGTCTTCTTTAATCCGACATGCTTCGGTTTGCTTCCTTTGCTCATGGTTCTTTCCAATTAGTTCCAACAATATCCTATTTAGCCACATTTTCATCTAAATCCTCTTTTTATTTACAAATCCTGTAAGATCACATAAAAACACATTAAACTAACAAAAATGCTTGAGAACTTACAAATATTTAAACTTAAAAGTATTTGATTTGTAGGTAAACAACCTAGGCATCAGTAAATCTTAATATTTACCAACTATAAATCAAGTATATACTTTATTTTTAGTTTTTTTATGGTTACAAGATAAAAGTTATAATTTTTTACTAAATCTAATTGTTTACCTTTTACTAAAGACAATTATATTTACAAACTCCCACACAAAAAGTTTGTTATTTTAAAAAAGGCCCAAAATCCCAAATCACCAAAACCCTAGCCCTAACCCAAACCTAGCGGGTTGCCCACCCTCGCCTCTCAACGAAGCAACACCTACTATGGAGCCGCCCACCCGTGTCAAAGAACCTGCAAAACAAAACCCAAAAGCATCTTGCAACAACAAAGACGCCAAAAAAACATCTCGCAACTCACCGGAGAACGAAGAAAGAGAAAGCCACCGCTCGCCATCTCGTCACCTTCACAGCTCGAGCCAGATCTTGACATTGCTGGCAATGGAGAGACTCGCGAGCAATTGTGATCGTATTTCACCACGATTCTCGCGATTTCATGGCCAACAATCCCGCGGGGAAAGGAGGAGGCCACTACTCGTCATTTGGGATTGCCAGTGATTAGGACAGTGTCGACGAATTGGCGACAGTTTCCGGTCAACGAGGAGAGAGAAAGAGATGGAGGAGAGAGCGTGACAGGGACATCTGAGATGAGAGAGAAGGGAAAGAGAGAGAAGTGAGAGAGGAGAGAGAGAATACCATAGGGGTAAAAAAGGAATTTAACATCTTCAAAAATATGAATATGCTATAATTTAACAAAAATAATAAATATGCTACATAATTACAATAAACATCAACAAATATGCTATTTAGTATGATTTCCGAAGTTTTTAAAGGGGATTTAGCTCCATGTTCAAACTATACGATTAATATAGTCTTGTTGTTTGCGGGTTGGTAAAAAACGACGACAAAAGGTGATGAAAAAACGATAAAAAGTTCTTCCAAAATCCACAGCAATACCAAACTGGTTCAAGAAATGCTAGAAAATCTATAAGCACTTGCTCCGTACTAGTCATGGATGTACGTTTGGAGCTCGAAAATTTCTGCACCATCAAGAAGTGTGTTGGCATTCCATAAAATCGAGGTTGTGAAGGTGTAGTTTGGCACCATAATATGCTTTTCGTCAAAAATAATAATAATTATTATTATTATTAAAATTTTAAATTAAAAAATTAAAAATCCAAGTTTTAAAATATTGGACAAATTTCCAGGGTTTGCAAAAGCTCCATTTGCCATCATAACAAAAATTCCTATGAGTCTCTTCCTTTTTGCATATGATATCGCCACTCTTTTTGATAACATTTACTAATTCAGAATTTAATTTGAAAACCATATTTAAACTTCAATAGATTAACTTCCAATTTTGACCACGCAATTCGTATTTTGACTAGATTTTAAAGTTCTTTGATCCATTTTGGAAACTTCCTTAGATGGCCTTTCAAGTGTCTAAATATTGATGGTATAGCCTACTGGTAACACCATATTAACTTTATCATAAGAAGTGGAGTTTGAATTTTTCATCCCAAGTTAAAAACAAAAACAAAAAATTAGATGTCAAATTTTGGATAATTGAAGATATAAAGGGACTCTTAGATACAAAGGGGTGAGAGCAATCCCACATGAGTTGTGAAATACCAAGTGAGATTTTCTATCGTCTTTATAAAAGGAGGGACATACCACCTTTTTTAGTCCTACATGGTAATACTTGCTATTCAACAAAAAAACCACTAACCAGCACAACATATATGTTTCATCAAAATTTTGTACTAGTTTATGATGAAAACATCGCTCAGATCAAAAGTATATCGATCTTGTGTAACGTTGTGGCACTTGGTATTCACTTAGTGCTGCAGCCTTATGTATATGATGCCCATGTAATAAGCCCCTTCAGAAGAATGAGAACGTTGCCCTTAATACAATAAGCCATCAATCCTATTCAACGTTATAGCACTTGCTAAATCTCAAATGCTGCAGATTGGCAGTGCTGAGGACCGTGCTAATTGCAATGCTAGGTGGGTTTTCTGTTGCAAATACAAGTCTGAATCTCCATCTACAATGAGAAAATCAACCCAAAAAATAAACCTTTTGGTAAATAATATAAAAAACAAAAAAAAGTCTAAAATTCGAATATTAAAATACTATTTGGATAAAATTCAAAAACCACTCTCATACATTCATAAGTTTCACTGAGACAATCGGAGAATTTGAAAAAAAAAAAAAAAAAAAAAAAAAAAAAAAAAAAAGATCTCTCATTCTTTGATCAAGTCGAGCTAACTTATTCGTTATGCTAATACTTTGAATTATAAGTTGATTTTTTTTAATTAGATATTTCAGCTTAAACTTCCTGGATCAACTAAGTTAACCTATTAGCCATCATCTTTCTAATTTTGATTCAATAATTCATACAATCATTTGTAATCATAAAATTCATACATCATTTTGAAAATTCAACCATCACCTATACCAACTCATACAAACGAGCCAACACAATCAAACACAATTCTTAGATATCTGGTTGTCGTTCTAAATGAATAGTAAACTTTCAATTCTAAAAAATCCTTCCATCAAAATGTTGGGTTGCTGTATTTTTTCTTCGTTGTTGTCTGTGTGAAGGATTAAAAAGAGTGCATTTCCATCAAGTGTATGAACCATTTCATATTTTTCTTTAGTTCTTTGCTACGTTTTTCTTGCGTTACAGTTGCGTTACTCGCAATCCGAGTTATGTTTTTGTATTTTTGACACAATGCATATTAAGAAATACCACTCTCTAATGATATAAAAAACACATGTAAATTTACTAAACAGTCCATCATTAGATGTCATTTCACAATAAATCCAGCTCAGCTACTCGCTTCACCTATAGTAGTCGGCTAATGCATATCAACAACATACCATTACACCAATGCTTGGCCAACCTGTCATCATATTAACGTCACCATATCAACCTGGACTTCTTTTTTTTTTTTTTTTTTAAGGAAATGGGCTATAGAGTTTTGATAGTAAAGTTACTTATTTATTCTCATCTTTGTCCAAATTACATATTTTCTTTCCAATACAAGGAAAGAAAAGGAAAAAAAAAAAAAAAAACACTTTTAATGTCATCCTTATTTTCTATCCCTTACAATTATCTCCTCCTTCTTTCTCTCATATCTACTAAACAACGTATAAATGATAATGGTAGTTTGGGGAGTCATCCAGATTTTTAAATTTGAATAGAAACATTTAAGTTGAAATATTTGGGATGATAATATTTGGAATGTCATTTGAATAGATGTTTGAATATAACATTTAGAAAGAATTTTGGATTTATGTTTAAATAGTTGTTGAAAATATCATTTAAAATGTAAATATATTAAAATCGGTGTTTGGCTGAAAAATCATTTACAACTCAATGTGATAACATTATTCCAAATGGATATCTAGACACTGTATAATATTATTTCAAATAGGGTTTATATTTGAGATGACCCCATTTGAAAAAGGGCAATCCAAATAGAGTATTTGAGTTGAAAAAAACCAAACACATATTTTAAAAAACCATTTTGATGGAATATGTCTTATTTCATAAAATGGTTGAAAAATATGTCCCTTTATGTATTTCAATGTTCAAATTGACTAGTCAATGATAGATGCAATGAACCAGTCAACTACAGTTGACTTAAATTCAACTGGTGGTTGACTTGAGATTAAAAAACCAATTGTTGCCCGTTTATGTCATTTTCTTAAATGAAAACCATTCATTTTCTAGGCACAAAAATGAACTAAACGGAACTTCAAATATTTAAATATCTAATGACACAAGTCAACCACTAATTGGTGCTTACGTCAAACCATTCATGTTAAAAATGTTGGAAGGCAATTTTGTGAAAAAATGCTAAAGACCAGACATTAGACATTAGGACATGATGTTTGGTGTGTATAAAAAGTGTCATTCTACGGTGTCGGATTTTTAATTCACATACCAATGCCGATTCATAAATATATTATTCACTGTTATAATTCTAGCATTCAAAATTTACAAATATTTCGTGTCTTTAACATAATTCATAACACGAACGGTAAGTGTGTTAGCATATTTTATAGCATTCAACAAGCATTAATGTGGGAAATTCTTCTCCCGACACAGTAGAACAACCCGTATACAAATGTCGAATTTCAGTTTTTGAGACCACGAAGGCTTTATTTTTAGGTCAACAAATCATGATTTGAAAACAAGTACCAACTTGACATCAAAATTGTATAGGATCTAATATTTTCATGATACAGTTAAAGAAAACGTATTTGTGAATCAAATAACTCCATAACGCGTTGAATAAAACAACCATAAAATAAAATCTCATTATTTCATCTTTAGACCCCGAAAAAAAAATGAAAAAATAAAAAAATTCCATTATAAAGCATTATTTGGCTGCAAAGTAATTGTTGTCAAGCATTCAAGCAAAAATCTGAAGATGATTCAAAGGAAAGATTTGGGACATTCTATAATTCCGATTTTTCTACTATCAGTTCTTCTCTTCCCTATGTTTCTCGCACAAACCCGAGCCACTAAAAAGGCGAGTGTAAATTCTCTGCCTCTCTCTTAATGCAATTGAAGCTCTACAATTTTTGGTCTTCAAACTCTTCTTTGTTGCAGCCTTATATTGTTTACTTGGGCGCACATTCACACGGTCCAAACCCTTCGTCGGCCGATCTCGAAAGCGTGACAAGTTCGCATCACACTCTCCTTGGCACTTACTTGGGAAGGTACTCTATTTGGATACATGTTCTGCATGGTCTCTGGTTTTTCCTAGTAAAATGAATAGCTAACTTCTTTCATTTCGTTCTATTTCTCTAGCACAGCGATGAGAAGGCGAAAGACTCCATCTTGTACTCGTACACTAGACATATTAACGGCTTTGCTGCGATCCTCGACGATAAGGAAGCGGCTGAAATAGCTAGTAAGGCCTTCATTTTCATAAAAGCAATATTTACCCTACTCTGTTTTTCTCTGTTTTCCCCTGCTTTTTCTTTGTTTTCCTCTGTTTTACACTTTTGAAAAACGGCACATTCCCATCTACAAGAGCATCCGGATGTCATATCGGTATTCTTAAACAAAGGGAGGAAACTGCATACAACGCATTCGTGGGATTTTCTTAGGTTGGAAAGAAATGGTGTTATTCCTCCGAAGTCTATTTGGAAGAAGGCGCGGTTCGGTGAAGATACGATTATTGGAAACTTGGACACCGGTAATTTTCTCATCTTGTTGGCTACCGGAAAAATAAAATAAAATCTTACAACAGACAATGAGAAGTGGGGATCTTTCTTTTTCACTCGAAAAATGTATGAAGCCAATAGAATTGAAATCAATTGAGCAATGTAATTTGGTAAGTATTTTACATTCATATACAGGGCTCGTTTGTGTAGATTTTTTATGTTTTGCTTTTAGTCACTAGAATAAAACAAGTAAAAATTATGATTTTATTATTTATGATGAGTCGAAACCATGATCTTCATCTATGCCTCAAAGTGATCACTTACCAACCAAATATCGTGCAGCTCCAATATCATTTTTTTTCACTAACCCAACTTTCACCTTAGTGTGATTGAACGTTTTGACTTTTCGTATGAGTAAATCATTGGAGTATTGAAAATAATTGGCATGTACCAATAAATGTAGTACAACGATTACATATAAAAATTAGGACCTTTCCACACTAAAAAACAAGAATACTTTATTAGTGTATATTTTAAAATATTAGAATCTAGTCTTGCTCGATATATATTTGTTCAAACAAAAATGAAGATTCTGATTTCTATATTTTGGGATTGGTTGACATAACTCAATAATCTACAAAGACAATGATTAATTTTGAATTTAAAAAAAAAAAAAAGTGTTTGTAAACTTTTTATTAAAAAAACAAAGGGATTTTAAGACATATAAATGAAATCAATTTTCAGTTAGGTTCGTTTGCATTTTTTAAAAGATTGTTTCTTATTATTTTTTACTTTTTTTTTTTTTAATAATTTGTCATTGAGGCTGGTTTCTTTTACCTCCTAAAGTAATTTCCAACATATTCATCCCTTTGCATTGTAGTTTGGCTTATTTATTTGAAATTGGAGGATAAAGTAGATTATCTCAAACTTATGTTATATATCGATGTAGTAACCACTACTTAAGCAAAGTTAGCACTAAGCAATTGTGGGATAATTGAAAAAATAGGATCTTGACTCCGTATATTTGCCTTTGTTTCCACTATGTATGGTATAAAAATTTGTGGCGCACTAATCTAGTTTTCGTTGATTTTTTTTTTTTTTTTAACACTACCTAAAGATCTCCACAAGCTTCCAGCTCCATAAGAGATAACAAGTTGGGCCCACCTGTTATTTCTAATGATGTTGTACTCGCGGATCCTCCAGACAACATTTTTTTTTTTTTTTTTTTTTTTATAAATGGTATTAAAATGAACTTTATTTGTAATAATAATAGGTGTTTGGCCTGAATCCAAGAGCTTTAGTGACGAAGGATTTGGACCCATCCCATCAAAGTGGAGAGGTATTTGTCAACATGGCATCAAAGACAAAGTACATTGCAATAGGTCCATTTTTTGCCCTTTCCTCCATATTCTTTTCCAAAGAAAATTCTTTGCAGTGTAAAAATAAAAATAAAAATAAATTAAAAAAAAAAACTTTATCGGTGATACACACTACTGGATCATCAGACGAAATTAAAATCATATTAGAACAAAAAAATACTTCTTTAATGAAACTTATTGTGAAATGAAAGTTTAGAACTTACGACGATATGTTTTTAATTTTTATTTTTTAATTCGTACCTTCTTAAAGAATTATCCTTCTTCTATACTTGTTTTTTCATAGCAATTCTTGCTTGACTCTATTTGCCACTTATAAAGGAAGCTGATCGGAGCAAGGTACTTCAATAAAGGGTATGCAATGTACTTAAAGAATATCAACTCATCCCTTTCTCCTATATACAATTCCACCTCGTTCACTACCCGGGACCATGACGGTCATGGCACTTATACCCTCTCCGTAGCCGGCGGAAACTTTGTCCATGGAGCAAATGTTTTGGGAAATGGAAATGGCACCGCAAAGGGCGGCTCTCCAAAAGCCCGTGTGGCTGCTTACAAGGTTTGTTGGCCACCGGTGGATGACGAAGAGTGCTTTGACGCTGACATTCTCGCTGCCATTGATGTTGCAATAAGCGATGGCGTTGATGTGCTTTCCTTGTCCATTGGCAATGACGAGCCTTTGGAATTTTTGAAAGAACCAATCTCGATAGGGGCCTTCCATGCTGTTAAGAATGGCATTGTCGTGGCCACCTCGGCGGGGAATTCAGGACCTGAGCCAGGCACCGTATGGGACGTGTCACCGTGGACTTTAACCGTCGGTGCTAGCACAATTGACCGTGAGTTCGTCACTTACGTTGCTCTTGGTAACAAAAAGCACATCAGGGTAAGCCTTGGTTTCCTAGTTGCAATTATTCAATTTGAACAAGTTGTGGCATTATGTTTTGTGACACTTTGCACTAAACAGACATTGCATTGTGAAAAATTAGGGTGCAAGTCTCTCCACCAAAATCTTGCCATCCCAAAAGTTCTATCCGTTGATCAGCGGAGCAGATGCTAAAGCTGCGAGAGCATCTGCATCAGATGCGTGAGTAAATCCAATCCATTTAAAAGAAAAAAAAAAAAAAGATTTTCCTTTCATACTATAGATGCTTTGATTTCATATCCATCTATGTAGCTTCTATATCGAGAACACAAGTATTTCTTTGCTTATAGGAAACTACTCGTGACAACAAACTTGCAAAATAAATCTCCTTATTCTCATTTGTGCAACACAATGCTTATTTTTATGCAGTCTAAATTGCATTCCCAGAAGCCTTGATCCGAAGAAAGTGAAAGGGAAGATCTTGGTCTGCATTTGGGGGCAAATGTCGCAACTTGAAATGGGTCAGCAGGCTGCTCTTGCGGGTGCGGTTGGACTGATTTTGGCCAATGACTTTCAAATTGGCAATCAAATTGTTCCCGAGCTTCACGTGCTTCCGGCTTCCCATATTAGTTTCAGTGATGGCAAACTTGTCTTTGATTACCTCAAATCCTCCAAGTACGAACATTTACAAGTCTAATTTTAAAGGTTTGGAATAATTTTTCTATGCTAATGAAATAACATTTGTGCATATTCAGGTCTCCTGTGGCTTACATGACTAGGGTAAAAACTGAATTAGGAATAAAACCTGCCCCAATTATGGCTTCATTCTCATCAAGAGGTCCTAATATTGTTGTGAAAGCAATCCTCAAGGTCCGTGTTCGAATTCATATTTCGATGTTTTGTGCTTCGGATTGTTCTACATGCGTGCTTATGTGTGTGTGTGCGCGCGTTTTTCTTCTTTTTTTTTTTTCCCTCCCTCTTTCAATTTCAGCCCGATGTTACGGCACCGGGAGTGGACATTATTGGCGCTTACCCTGAAGCCATCAGACCTACTTATCTAGCATCCGAAACACGTAGAGCTTCTTTCATTGCACAATCCGGGACCTCGATATCATGCCCTCATGTTTCTGGGGTTGCCGGCCTTCTAAAAACTCTTCATCCAGACTGGAGCCCGGCCGCTATCAAATCGGCTATCATGACTACTGGTGTGAGAAAATCTTTAGTGATCCCGAACAAGTTAAATTTTAGTTTCGTGTTATGTGATGACAATCTTTTTTACATTGGTATTCTTTTTCAAAAATAAACACATAGTTGTGCAAGTTTAATAACGTTCTAATGTTCTCTAAACAATGACTTTTGCAGCGAGGACACGAGATAACAACATGGAGCCAATGCTGAACTCATCCATGAAAAAAGCAACTCCGTTCGCTTATGGGGCGGGTCACATTCGACCGAACCGTGCCATGGACCCCGGACTCGTCTATGACCTAACCATTGATGACTACTTAAACTTCTTATGCGCTTATGGCTACAATCAAACGGTCATTAGAAAATTTTCAGATAAGCCACATAAATGTTCCAAGTCATTCACTTTGGCTAAATTCAACTACCCTTCAATTGTGGTACCTAATCTTGGCTCAAAACCGGTGATTGTGACCCGAAAAGTTAAGAATGTCGGTACACCGGGCACCTACACCGTGTACGTGAAGGCTCCCGCCGGCGTTTCTATTTCCGTTAATCCCAAAATCTTGAAATTCAACGGAATTGGTGAAGAGAAGAAATTCAAGATTGTTATGAAGCAAAATGTTGTCGTGAAGCCTAAAGACTATGTCTTTGGACGGTTGAAATGGTCGGATGGTAAGCATTATGTAAGGAGTCCTATTGTAGTGAAGCACTACTAGAGGTGACATAGTACAATAATAAAGTTGTCGTCGTTTTTTTTTTTTTTTTTTTTTGGCTTTGAAAAGAATAAACAATTTGATTCTTCTCTGTGTGGTCTAAGTTTTTATCCGCAAATTATACATGTTTTTTTTTTTTCTTATTTTGTGAAGATAGATAGATGTAAGATTAATGTAAGTCTTCAAATCCTACCAAGTAATTTGTATAACTAAAGCATTTTACAAGTTACAAGTCAAACTTAATATATGTAAGCCTCCAAGAACATGAATTTTTCATGAACAAACAATCTGCACCAACAAATTTAGCACTAATATTAGAAAAATAAAATAAATGAGTAAGAAAATATAGTCATATAGACATGTCTATACCAACCCACCTGGAGATAAACAACTGAAATTGACCAAAACTATAATAAGTTGGAGAAATTTCGGGAGAGAGAGGAAATAATCCAAAGAATCTATGGTATGGTGTCGATTGAATCAAACCGAGCTCAGTCCTAGTAAATACAATCTTTTTCTTTTTTTTTTAGAAAATTATCTAAATAGTTACTTTTTTTTTTTCCATTTATTGACTAACATTACACAAATTTCATCATCTTTACTAACATGACAAAAACTTTATTTTTATTTGTGTGTCATGTCAATCTTTTATCAAATTTTTATGTCATATTGACATAATAATTTTTAAATTTGTATTAGATATGTGCATGCCCTCTCCTCCCCTTTTTTTAAGTATAAATACAATCATTTAATGATTATTTTAAAAAATAAAGAAAATTACCCAAATATACATACATATATATTACTTTTATTCAGGGTAAATTTTTAGATTGGTCCCTTTTCTTTTAAGAAATATGTTAGGGATACCAATTTTAATCCCAGTTTTTGAGTACCAACCTATGTGAAATATGAGTTATCATTCTTTTACTAGTAAGTGTATCACATCAATTTATTATATTTATCAATAAAAATATGGCATTTGAATTGGTACTCAAAAAATTGGGATTCGAGTTGGTATCGATAGTATTACTATTCTTTTAAATTTGTTTAACGTTAGTTCATATTATATTTTCTTTTAGCTGTAATGACCATAAACTATTAATAACATTGCTACAGTAGTATTGTTCGTTAATTTTTCAATGAAGCCCTTACTTTAGTATTATTTTTTTTATTAATTTACAAATGGAGACCTTCCAAAAATTATTAGAAAGAAATATTATAAAAATATTTTAATAGTTTAAGGGTATTTTAATTATGAAAAAAAAATCATGAATCAAATTACACAAATTTAAAAATTTAGGGATACATGAGCAATTTACCGATATTAATCAAACAAGCGAAAAATAGAAGATAGGCCCAAACTTGCCTGGCCTGACCATTTAATGTCGGCCCAAAAAGAAAAGGCTTTGCCTAGACCATTTCCTATCAGCCCAAAAAAAAAAAATTTCTCCACCATATAAAAGCTAAAACCCTCGAAAGGTTTCTCTTCTTCTCTTAGTTCGGTGCCGTCTCTCTCTCCCTCCCTCTCTCTCTCTCTCTTCCTCCGAACGCAGACGCAGAGACGACGGTTCTCGGCCTTACCTAAGGGTGGTTTCTCCGGCCTCCGGCGGTTCCAGTTCTCCAAAAGTCGCTTGCTTTCTTGGAAGCTCCTTCGGGTAATTTCATGGTTCCTATTCCCTTTTTTTTTTTTTCCTTCAGTTTCTCTCTGATTTTTGTGCGACAATTTAATCCAATACTTTTGCGATCTTTAATTTATAGTTTTTCCTGGAATTTTTGTTTTAGTGCAATTTTTTATTCGTTCCGCGGGCGGGCGGGGGGGGGGGGGGGGGGGGGGGGGGGGTGAAGAAATTTTTAATTGGCGACTTTTTGAAACTACAATTTCGTTTGATTTTAGGTTTATGTTGTAATATTAACAGCTCGGTCCTAATTTAGATCGTAATTGAGAAATTGAAAATTAAGATAAATCTCTCTCTCTCTCTCCCTCTCTCTCTCTTTTTCTTGAGAACTTTTGTGACTTTTCGAGTTTTTACTGCTTTCTCAGTTTTAAAAGTTCGATCTTAATACTTTGTTAAGAAATTTTCCGACTCGGAACTCCGAACTTCAGAGCTGAGTAAATATTATTTATCTGGGTTATGCTTAATTTATTCGTAGCTTTTAATCTTTTTGGTCATAATTGGGAAATTAGTATTAATGTGAAAGAATCCCACTTTCCTTTTTTTTTCTTGAGAAATTTTCTTTTGAAGTTTAATTTCTTTCTGGTAAATACTTTGATTAGTAATTATCATCTCATTGGTTTTATGATTAGTAATTTTAGTCTTAAAATTTTTGTTTAGTTGCCAGTTTCTGATTGTATATCTGTATCTAGCTGTTGGAGAAATTTCTGTTGAAAACCGAGCTCGTTGCGAAAGAGATGGAGTCTAAAGAAGCTTCTGCTTCAATGGAAATTGAAGCAGTTCCATCTGGGTCCCTAGCTTTGCCACCAAAACCAAAGTTTGAGCCATTGAAGGCTCATGAGATGTCCGATGGCCGAGTTCAGTTCCGGAAGGTTTCAGTCCCGCCACACCGCTACTCGCCTCTGAAGAAAGCGTGGATGGACATCTACACCCCAGTGTACGAGCAGATGAAGATCGACATCCGAATGAACCTCAAGGCCCGTAAGGTGGAGCTGAAAACAAGACAAGACACACCCGACATCAGCAATCTTCAAAAGTGTGCTGATTTCGTCCACGCCTTCATGCTTGGCTTTGATGTGGTGGATGCCATCGCACTTCTCCGTTTGGACGAGCTCTATGTTGAGTCTTTCGAAATCAAGGACGTCAAGACACTCCGAGGAGAGCACTTGTCTCGTGCCATTGGAAGATTGTCGGGTAAAGGCGGGAAAACGAAGTTTGCCATTGAGAATGCTACAAAGACGAGGATTGTGATTGCGGATACAAAGATTCACATACTGGGTTCTTTTACAAATATTAAGGTTGCCCGAGATTCGCTTTGCAGCCTAATACTAGGTTCCCCTGCTGGGAAGGTGTACTCGAAACTAAGAGCAGTTACTGCTAGATTGGAAGAAAGATTTTGATTTGATTTGATTCCTCAATTTTTATATATTGTTGGGGTTTATCATAAGTGATGAAATTTTGGTATGAAAATTTTTGGGAGAGAACTCTATTATTGGTACTTGGTAGCGATTGATGCTGTAATGATTTAACTTAATGTTTCTTGTTTCTCAAGACTGTCTGGTAGAAGAGATGGAAAATGATAGAAAATTTTGAAGTATGAAGGATTGGAAAATTTTATTTTTCTTTTGTGTTTTGTAAAACAGGATGGAAAGAACATAGAATTTCTCCCCTTCGTGTGGTAAAAGTGGTCGTCATTTAAATGAAGATATTAGTTATCACAAATTCCCAAGTAGTTTTTGAGTAATTACTAATTAGAGATCTGTTTCACGATCAGGAATTCAAACTCACAATTATCTTATGTCTGTAACCACGGTCTGAAGTTAACATGTGGATACTCTAAGTAGCACTTATATATAGGATTCTCTAATTTGTATAATTTCTGCCTTACCAACTTTTTTTTTCTCCCCTCCCTCTCTCTCTCTCTCTCTCTCTGTTAAAGAGTCCTGGCTTTCATTTCAGAAAAGAAGAGCAGAAAATTGTTTTATTTTATTATTATTATTATTTTTTCCCGTTTTAATGCTATGGAGGACTAGAAGAGTAAAAGGAAATAAATGATTATAGACTTTAGTGGAAGATAAAATATTAGGTCGTTTAGAGAGAGGCAATTGACAAGAAAATAAGGGACAAAATCATGGAAAAGATCAAAGTAGTACCTTCTTTTTTTCTTTTTTTTCTTTTAATTTATGCCATGTTTGAAAGAGTTTTAGAGTAAATGGAAAGAAATGTTCACTTATAAGGATATCAAAAATATTAGGAAAAATATTTTATTTTCTTTCCTCTCACCAAACGGAGCTTTGTGACAAAAACTTGCATTGAATGCGTCGATTTGTGGTGAAAAAAATGGAAAAGAGAAGGAACAACAGGTACAAGAGGCTTGCGAAAACATAAATAATTTGAATTGCAATTCTCGATTTTTTGGAGTATACATGATTAAACAGAATGTCATCCAAGGTATTTGGTCTTTTCCAAAAAAAAAATGTGAAGTCCTCATTGAATTATTCCAATGGTCCCAAATTAAAAAGCATTATTCCAACAAGAATACTATTTCTGTAGATTTGTAACACTCAGCCCCCAAAAAGAAACGACGCGGCCTGTTCCTCATTCCCATTGAATAGCTTGAGAGCTTGAATGACTGCTTCTCTTCCAAAGCCTAGCTCCACTAGCTTCGAAACTTTTGCTTCGAAATCTGATCCCTGCAACAACACAGTCATCAAATCGAATTTTTCGTTAATTTCGAGTTCTTAAGCCAAAAACGACTGTGATAAACATGAGAATGAAGTAAGCACAAATTGAAAAGTGCATTACCTGAGTCAAGCCACCATGAGCAGCACTTCCTGTAACCCACATGCGAAACCGAATAGAAAATTATAAATTAATAAATAAATACACAAAGGAGTGTATAGCTTGAAAGAAAATAAACGATAAAGAATCAACCCCAATCATAGATCGAGAGATTCCACATGCCGAGATGGTGAAGATTTACATGTGAGAAAATCGACAATCCATACTTCCAGGGAATGTGTATGTTCTACATAATCAAAAAGATCAAGTACAAGAAAATTTTTCTAGACACAAATCAAAAAACTAACCCGAAGACTGTCCCCCTGTTGATACCTTCTTGCTATCGCTTGCTGTTCCTGATGTCACCTGAACAAGGACGAGGAAAGCAAAAATTCATATACTGGATTGTTTCTTTATTGCACGCACAGGATATATGCAGCAGCACCGGGGCAACGAAACATAAAGTGAATTCATTAAAATGAAATCATAAAATGTTGAAATACTCACTGGGTTTTCTGAGCTAGTTGCTTGCTTGGAGTACCTTTGTTCGTCCAGATAATGAGGCGGAATGTCTTTTTCTGAAATAGACCATGCCAAATCGTTTAACCCCGTTTAAAAAGATTGGCCACAATATGATTCTAGAAGGTTGCCAAAAGAAATAAAAGAGTAGCTCATGCATATGAACATGGAAATAGTACATCTGGTAAGATGAACATTGAAATAGTTCATCTGGTAAGACAAACCTTGCAAAAATGGTACGGAAACTTCTCCTCCACCAACTCTCAAGACATTTTCCTTCAAATCTATAATGCACTGAAGACATAAGCATCATCAGAAACCGTACTACTAAATTTAAACCACCAAGATCGATAGGTGCTTTGTTATGGATCAGTAAAGCTACCTGGTGCTTACGGAGCATGTCCAGCCCAAAGAGAAACTCCATATTGGGGGAATCCAATACCATGAAAGAGCAAGGGTAAAATACATTCCCAATCTACAGAAAAAATAAAAAAGTGGAATAAGATGAGAATAAGGTCTTTATTCAGACAAAAGGCTATTATAATCCCGAGGGATTTAATATTAGATCATTTTAAGTATAAATTCCTTGCCCGTTGTTGTGTACATTCTCACGCTAGTTCATGTATATCTTTTTTCAGTACGATAAACTAAATAAGGCCGGTGGATGTGTATTTACCTTAATTGGAGCTACATGTATTCTCCCCAAAATCTCCGTTTGACCAACACCATGAGCAATGCCCTTATAACGTTGATCTAAAAGCCTCAGCAACCTGCAGATACCATGCCCACAATAAGACAACAGGCCGAAGAAGAAGAAAAAGAAAAAGAAGTGTAGGATTGATCTCTCAATTGCTAACTTAAGTAAGAATTGTATGCAACACGAAGCCGTGGATTCATAATAAATACTATTGTGTAGCCCTCAAAAAACTTTTCAATAGAGAGTGAAAAAAAAAGGGCTTATTTAGCTGCAAATACAAACATATTAACGTCTAATTAATCAATCATTGCGGAGATCAGAATGCAGGTAAAGTTGATAAGACAAACCATAAAGCACATACCCACAACGCTCAGCGCAGCTTTTTGAAATAATTGTTGACTGAGCTCCACTATCAACAAATGCCTGAAACAAAGACCAAATTTACAAAAATCTAAACCTTACGAACAATAGTACAGAAAAAAAAATTTTGAAAAAAAAAAAAGAGCATGGATTAGATGCCTACAAGAATCCTAACTAAATTCTGAGAGTAATGGAATGTAAGAATGTCCAATGACTTACGGAAGATAACACAGAAAAAAGACAAAAAAATGACACGTGACTCTATTAATGGTACGAAAAGAAAAGAGCAACAACATTCTTATCTACTTTAAACTTCTAGTTACCTTTAAAGGAACTCCATTAACTTCCATGTCAACATACAACATAACCTGAAGGGTTTCATGAAAAGTTTCAGTCAGTTAGAACGAGAAAGTGAAGAGAAAAAGCGAAGAAAAATTGTCGGCAGAAGTTGAATATTGTACATACCACCCTTGCAAAAGCTTCTGGGTTATGTTCCAGTGCAGCAGCCCAGTTTTCATCAATTCCTTTCTGCAAAATGTCAAGAAATATTAAAACTAGTTCTCATCGATTCAACAGTGGTAAAACCAGCGATATTTGGAATACTGCAATTATTCAAGGGAAAGATAAACTAAACCAACGAATACGTTAAATTATAGGTTCATTATAGGAAGCATGGAGTCAAATCAATCAAGTACTACTTTACATTACAATTTTCCGGCACACAAACACACACACACACATGCACACAAATTCGATTGCTCATGTATACCACGTGAAACAGCAATCACCTGGCGTATAGCAGCTTCAATCTTCTTTTGAGCTTCAACATCAAAAGGATCTGCATAAAGAAGGGCCTACATCACATAATAACAGAAAATGTATTTAATTTTTCAATCAAACAAACTTTGAATAAATTATAGCACCGTATTGTACACTTTACAGAATAAGGGCAATATGATTTGAAGACATAATAAATGCCACCAGAGTTAAGGCAGCAATATCTCACGGTCGCAATTGAAATGTTTACCAAAAAAAGTAATAGAAACTCCAATAGATACGGAAAGGAATATTGGAAAGGCGAAGGAACAGAAATTGAGGAGTAAACAAATAAATGTTGAAGAAAACTACAAATGACCAATTACCATCTCCTCTTCTTGCTGCCGCCGATATTCGGACTTCTGGTGATGACGCTCTCGTAAAAGGTCCTGCAATCTATTGACATTGTCCCCAACAATGGCTTGTGCTAATTGAGGATCATTCTGAAACAAGAAGAAAAGTTCAGTGAAGAGTTCATAATTTCAAAACAATATTGGACTTAGAAGGACAAAAGGACGGCCTGCGATGGATGTAGGGAAACATTATAAACTGATGCAGAGACTAGACTATGCGCAACAGAGCTCTTCTTGTCAAAGCACTTTAAATGTACAAACTTTGAGAACCATAGCTAAAACCAAAGAGAACCTTAGAATAAGAACACGACCAATTTACCTGAAACAATTGTGCCAGCAAATTAGAATCACTCCGAATTTGCCTCTGGAATGCTTCAGGGTTCACGGCAGAGCCATCTGGATTCAACCCCAGATCATTGGTAGAGCCACTGAAATGATATAAATTTGTAACGGTTAAATGAAAAGGCATGAAAACATCAACCTGAGAAGGTATGGGATATCACATTTTTCCACACACTAAGATGCATGGGTTTAGAGTCTTAGACAGGCAGGACATTATACTCCACAACCACAAGTCAAGGATTTTAAGATGAAGAATTTCAAATTTGCCTCTTTTCTTGAGGTTCTGCAGCAATCACATGATGAAAAGCATACCAAGATGAGAAGCATCACATGAGGTCGATCGATTTTCAAAGAATTAAGTTTCAATCATATGTCCAAAAAATATTGAAATTTGGAAAACAAATTGGTTCAAGTTTGCATCTTTTCTCGAGGCTTTACAAGAACACTTGATGAGAGAAAAATGAGATACCCAGATAAGGCACAGGACAACATCATGACCGAATCATTACCTTTAACACCAACATAACTTGGTTTATCAGACTTATACCAAGATGCATATACACTCCACAAATCATGGAAAAAAGTCGTTTCAAGTACACGCTTTTTCTAAGGTTCAATAACAGTCACATGATGTACAGCATACCCAAGAGGGGCATTCGATAAAAGATTACCATCACAACCAAATCAACATCTTTAAGTACCAAACAAAACTCGGTTTTAGATTATAGATTATCGAACAAGAAGCTTATGTGTTGCACAAATCATGGATTTCAGAAAAGAAAGTTGTTCAAGTTCACCCATTTTCTATAACAAACGAACTATCAAATGATTCAAAACATACCTAGAAGCGGCATTCGATACCATCATGACTAAATCATCATCTTTAACACCAACAGCACTTAGTTTCTCCGAGTTCCTAATCTCCCTCCCATTAAAGAGCAGCTGCTGTTGCTGAAGCGGCACCTGGGTCTACTCACATTGACAGAACAGCCATATACAACTAACAATCCCAAACTTTCTCGAAGCAAAACACTGATTTTATAAAACATATCAAATAACATACTTAAAGATTTACAAATCCATTGTTCACATATATATATATATATATATATATATGTATAAATATTTGTTTTGCTTATCGAACATCAAATTCTCAAACTTTCTCAAAGTCACATACTGATTTTGACATGACAAATAACATATTAATAGCGTTAATAAATCAATTCTCCAAATGTTTCTTCTCCAAAATAAAGCTAGATTATTCATAAAAAAAATTCAATCTTTCCCCCTTTTTCCGTCACTAAAAGCAAATATTCACCAAGAAGAATTCCACCAAAAACTATGAATTGAAAATAATATCAATAATAATAACAAAAAACTTACCTCCACCTCAAGCAGAGCTTTCACGTTTTCAACCTAGCACCCAAAAAATTTATTTAAAAAAAAAAAAAAACTAAACCCAATTAACAAAACAGAAAATAAACTTCATACAAAAATTTCAAATTTTTAACACAAGAAAGGAAAAATAAATACAGATATAACTAGATAAAAAGAAGAATATAACGGAAAATCCAAATAAACAGTTCAATCCAAATCAAAAACTCAATTAATCAAACAAAAAAAAAATCAATGTCAGGACAAATTTTGAAACTTTTCATGGATGGAAGATAAAGATATTAAGAGGAATATATAGAAAACAGAAAATAAACTTCATACAAAAATTTCAAATTTTTAACACAAGAAAAGGAAAAAATAAATACAGATATAACTAGATTAACAGAAGAATATAAAGGAAAATCCAAATAAACAGTTCAATCCAAATCAAAAACTCAATTAATCAAACAAAAAAAAATCAATGTCAGGCCAAAGTTTGAAACTTTTCACCGATGGAAGATAAAGATATTAAGTGGAATATATAGAAATTACAGTTTCGTGAGGATCGACATCCAAGCTGACGATCTGCTCGTCGGCCGTCATTACGGTGATCTTCATCTCTCTCTCTCTGTAAAAATTATCTCTCTCTCTCTCTCTAAAAACTCTCTATTTTCCTCGGGATTTGTGCTTTTGCGCTCCAAATCTATTTTAACTTGTTCCAGTGAAAGAGACTCTTCTTCTTCAGAGCTTAGTAGCTCGTAGTTTTCGTCCGTAAGGAATTTATTTAAATTAAAAATAGATAAATATTTATATATCTGCTATATAAAACTCAAATAAAATATTCTTTTCCGCTCAAAAACCATTTATTACCGACTTTTTTGGGCCTCTTTTGCACTCGTAAATTGAATTAAAAGGAAACGACAAAGATCTAAACTTGGTGAATTGTTAAACAGGAGAATGCGAATTGAAATTAGAAATTTGAAAAAAAATATATAGTTATAAACTTTTATAAGATTGAAGATTTGAGTTTTCAAGTTAGAGTTGGAGTTATACATAATGAAATTGAGTTTACTTAATATAAAAAGACAAAAAAAAATAATTAATTTAAATTGGGATGTCGAACACATGTTTAATTTTATATGTCATATTATCTCGAAATGTTTTACTATTACATAAACGACTTATATATTGGTTTTTCATAAATAAATAAGTAAAACTAAACATAAGTTAAATACGCTTATGTTACGTGAGTTTAAATTAATGTTGTCATGTGAGCTTAAGATGAAAAAAGATTGTACCTATTCATAAATATAATTTATTTTCTAACTCGTCTTTCATGGATGTAAAATTTCCTCAGAAAAATATTTAATTATGATTTTATCTTCAAACAAAACTTACGTGATCATAATATATATTTTTTTTTTCATGTGATAATTGATTGGGAGATCATTGTCAAAATAGTAAAATAATAATAATAATAAAGATAGTATAACATGTAAAATCAAAAGCAAAAAGTTAATTTTGTTTTCTTATCTCAGTTTTACTATTTATGATTTTCAAACTCAAATTTTAAAAATCCACAACTTTTCATATACAAATCCAAATAAAATGTTTTTTTTAATTATATAGATTTTTTAAAATGAATAAAATAAGTTCTATAATGATTTTTTTTTCGCGAACACATTTCAAATTTTTACACTTTTTAACTTTAATAATTTAAATATCACATCAAATGCATAATTTAATTCAAATTCAAATTTAACATTCCAACCCTTGCACCAAACAACTGCGAAACATGGTGAATGCTTCAGGGTAATCCGGACATTTTGCCCTCCAAAGTTATAATATTGGCATACAAGTTTTAGACTAGGGGTGTCAATTCATGTTTCGTGTTGTGTTCGTGTCGTGTTTGAGTCATGTCGAATTTTTTCTTCCCCAACCCGAACACGACCCGTGACACGAAACCGCAACACGAACATGACACGAACTCGTAACGGATTGACACGACACGACACGACACGAACTTGACCCGCGATACGAACTTGATCCGAAATTGACCCGCAACATGAAATTGACACGAAATTAATACGAAATTGACACGCGACCCGAAATTGACACGAAAAGTGGACACGAAAAAAACGGGTCCAACCCGAACACGATACGAATTTTTTTCGTGTCAATTTTTCCAACCTGAACACGATCCGCTTCCTATTTTTCCTAACCCGAATACCTGAAATTCTTGTCGTTTTTGAGTCGTGTCGTCGTGTCGTGACCCGTATTGCCACTCCTATTTTAGACCAACTAATTGGGCCATCATTGTAAGGGCCAACTTGGAAATTGTTGGACCAGTCACACCGTCCATGGGCCTAAATGGACCAGTGCTCGTGGGCCAAGAGAAGGTTCGATGTCGTTTTCAATGTTATAAGGTCGTTTTGAGTCGAAGCCATCACAGAAAAGGGGATTTGGGGGGTCGTCTTCTTCCTCAGAATCTCCTCCATTATTCCTCTCCGTACGACGCTCAAATTTTCAGCCTTTTCTCTTCTCCATTACTGAAAACCCTAGCTTTCTCGATCATCAAACCTGTAAATACATGTATACAAATATCGCTTCAGTTCTGACGAATTTTTGAGTCATTTTTAGAATCGGAAATTTTTTTTTACTAAAAAATTTTTTGAGTTTTTTGATCTGAAAGCATTGGATTTGAGGATCTCTAAGATGGCAAGTAGTGAAGTGGTTAAGCGAGCCAAGTACAAGACATCGGTCAAGGACCCCGGAACTCCTGGTGTTCTCAAAATGGTGATTTTTTTATCTTTTTTTTTTATTTATATTTTCGTTTTAATTGCTTACTTAAGTGGGTAATTACCTGTTAAATCAGTTATTATTAAGTGTTTTTATGCCTTTTTATGGATTTCGTTTATCAGCTTGATCGTTCACTTTAGTTGGCAAATTTGATAGTTAAGTTGGCACTGGTGTTTAAGTTGTGAAATGTCACATAATTTATACAAATGTGTGTGTATGTGTAAAGAAGGAATATGCAACTAACTTGATTTACTTTACTATATGAACTGTTTGGGTTTTTTTTTTTTTTTTTTTTTTTTCGGGATGATCAACTTGGAACTGAAATCTTCTAATGGTTTCGATTGATTGGATATATATATATATATATAGATTTATAATGTGTATGTGTTTATATATTTGTATGTATATATGTATGCCTTTTGGTGCAACATGTTATCACCCTGATTTCTATAAAAAAAAAATAATTATACATGGCTATACATTTTCGGGTTGTGCTTCATAAACTTCAAAAAAGTTTGTCGTGGGTCCACAAAAAGAATGATGTTTAAAATTTTTTTGTTGCTTTTGGTGCAGAATGAAAAGAAGTTCGTGTTCAAGCCTAACGATCCTACTTCTGCCACGAAGCTGGATGTGGAATTTACACGCATTAAAGGTGCGTCTTGTTTCTCAAAACTTGCGGGTCAAAACTTCTCTAGGTTTCAGTTCCATGTCCCATTTCGTTTGAATTTCACACTTACCGTTTGTTTGTGCTATCCGTTGTTATTCTGTCCTTGTCAATGTCAGGTCATAAGCACACTAAGGAGGGATCAAATAAACCACCTTGGCTTAACCTCCCCCATGATCAGGTAGTTTTGGATTTTTAACCGCTCATGTTCTTCTCTTTATTAGAGCTGGTTTTGTCAATAACATTGAAGTAGCATTACTCTTTCCCAACTCATTGATTTCAATGGGGAAATCCTAATATCGTGTTGTTCCAGGGTGGAAGTTATATATTTGAGTTCCAAAGCTTTGCCGATCTTCATGTATGCCGAGAATTTGTGGGTAAATCTCAATTAGAAACCACAGAATATCATGAATTGAAGTTAGTTTGTTGACCTTTGAAACAACTTTTTCACCCTCCTACTGCAGTGGCTGCAAGCCGAATTTTCTTGAACATTGCACGTAGTCAGCATTTTCTTGATATGCAATTCTTCTATGTTGTATAGGAAATGCCCTTGTGAAGTCTGGAGAAGCTGCAAAAGCTGCTTCTCCTGCGAAAGTTGCTTCCGAGGGATCTGCAGTTTCATTTCCTGATGAACAGCTCAGTACCTCAGAAATGGAGCTCCGGATGAAACTATTGCGAGATGATAGGTAATAAGTTTCTGTACCCATGTGATAAGAAAGGATAGACACGTTCTTGAAAAATTTACGTTTTTATTGGAAATATTAATTCTAAGTTACCCTTTTTAATTGAAAATCAGCATC
The DNA here is from genome assembly GCA_025413025.1 of Ficus hispida. Taxonomy (NCBI): domain Eukaryota; kingdom Viridiplantae; phylum Streptophyta; class Magnoliopsida; order Rosales; family Moraceae; genus Ficus; species Ficus hispida. Next base: position 32,819,946 of record CM046374.1, read on the forward strand.
CAGTTTGTTTTAGAAGTTTGGAAGGACTGATAGCTATGGTTTGGCTATCAGCATCCAGTTTGTTTTAAAAGTTTGGAAGGACTGATAACTATGGTTTGGCTATGTTTGAACTTTCTGTTCATATTACTGATAGTAAACATTCACAGCGAGTTGCAGAAACTTCATAAGCAATTTGTGATTGGTGGTGTCCTAACGGAATCTGAGTTCTGGGCAACAAGAAAGGCAAGTTATTTTACTGATGATGGATGACCAAATCTGTTGTTTTCTTCCCCATAAACTATTAGATTGGGTTTTCTTTGAGGGTTGTGAGATAGTAATATCTTCCCCTTAATTATGAATTACAGAAATTGCTTGATGGAGATGGTAGTAGAAAGTCAAAACAACGGGTTGCTTTCAAAAGTACGATGATACTAGACACCAAACCTATGGCTGATGGTCGGGTAGAGTCTCTCTCTCTCTCTCTCTCTCTCTCTCTAGAGTGATATTATACTTACATTCTGTTATTCTAAGGGTTTAATCCCACCCCCTTGGGCCCTTGTTGATGAATTTATTCCAGTATACGTTTTAAGGGAAGCAGGAAAAAAAAAAATCTTTGGTTCTTTAATTTGTCACTATTTCTCTTCTCTATTAATTTTATGCTTTTACCTTGTGTTGCATCACTGGAAGCTTATGATTGTTATGGTTTTTTCCCCGCAGACAAACAAAGTCACATTTAATTTGACACCGGAGATCAAATATCAGGTTTTCCTATGTTCATGCCCCTTTAATCCTTTTCTTGGTTTTCTGATCTTGAAGAAAATCTTAGGTATTCAAATATCTTGGAATGGTGCGGAACTTTTCTTTTGTGCGTTTCTTGTATTGTTGTTGAATCATATGGTTGTTTTCATCTTTTCAGATTTTTGTTCTGAAGCCAGCTGTTCACCAGGCATTCCTTAATCTCGTTCCCAGTAAGGTATTGCAGATGCTGTAGCAATTTCTTCCCTTAATATCTTCCTTAGTTTTTTCGTGTAAGGCGTAGGCACTAGATGCAATTATTCTAAAAACATCTTTGCTATTTTCTTGGTCTCTGAGTATCAGATGACAGAAAAGGACTTTTGGACAAAATATTTTAGAGCGGAATATCTACATAGTACGAAGAATGCTATTACAGTCGCTGCAGAGGCTGCTGAAGATGAGGAACTTGCCATTTTCTTGAAGGGCGATGATATATTGGCAAGAGAATCTCGCAAGAAGGTGATCCTTTAAAGTGACTTTCTCGTTGCTTTTTTTTTCTTTTTTCTTTTTTTTTTAATTTCTGTTGCATTTGTCTTTTGTGGTTATACTATAGAAGGTATTGCAGTTTTTTTTCACCCTCATTGTTGTTTCTCATTTGCAGATCAGACGGGTGGATCCTACTTTAGACATGGAAGCAGATCAAGGGGACGATTACACCCATCTTCCAGTAAGTTGTATAACATCATTTTTTATTATATGCTGATTTAATATTTTCGATGATTCAATATTGAATTTTCTTCTACTTCATCAGTTGATATTTTCTATTGATTTTGTTATATTTGTCTTTGGTTGATGATTGACCTACTCATCGATTTCAGTTAATTGACTCAACATGCTGGAATATGGTCAGTATAGTATCCATTGACCATAGTAACAAAGGGACTCAAGTATAGTAAAATAGACCATATGTCTGGACTTTGGTTTTTAGAATAAACAACTATGTACAGAAAAAACGTGAAGCCAAAGTTTGCTTTTTGAATTATTTTTTATTGTACTCAGCATTTTCTTTTAAATGGTAAGTTAGACAACGAACGTTTCTTGCAGTGATGTAAAGCAAAACAATTAACCGTTTTCCATGCATATACACTTATATAGAACTTTTTGATTTAGAACAATGAGATTATCACTTACCTGAGGATCATGTTTCATATATTTCTAATATTGAAATATTTAATTATGTCCTCTTATCTAATATGGCTCCAACCCTGTAATAATCAGGACCATGGAATCTTTCGTGACGGTACCAAGGAAATAAGTGAAACGCAGCATGAGCAATACATGAGGACTTTGTCACAAGACCTTAACCGACAAGGTGCTGTTGTTCTTGAAGGGAGAACTGTTGGTAAGAGACTCTCTCTTCAACATATTTTTCCAATTACAAATATAAATTTTTTTAAACCTATAAATGCTCTTTGTTGCGTATTTCTAGTAAATTCCTGAAAGTGGAGGAACTAATAGGGAAGATAACAAATACCAATTGTTTAACCTGTCCATACTTGGTTTGTTAGTTTGCCCTAGATAACACTGCCTTGCATAAACTTGACTGCAGATGTGGACTTGGAAGATCCGAGAACTGTAGCTGAAGCGCTTGTGCGATCGAGGCTAGGTTAGAATGGTTTATACATTAACTGCGATGCTATGCCTCTTCCCTTTCCCTTGAGTTTTTTCCTCTAAGACCTCAATTTTCTCCTAGTTCTAGTAAATTTTTCCCACTGGTTTTGCAGAACTTAATGAGGATAAAACACAGGAGAGACGTGATAGGATTTCTCAGATGACCGAGATAGAGGATCTTCAAGAACCTCAGGAACATCCTTTCGCCCCACTCTGTATCAAGGTTTGCACTGTCATCAACATTAAAATTGCATCTTTCATTTGCACATGTTTGTAATTCATGCCGTGCCTTTGAATCCAGGATCCTCGTGACTACTTTGATGCACAACAAGCTAATGCCCTTAAAACTTTGGATGACATACGAAATAAAGAGGAACAAACGAAGTGCAACCTCAGCATTGCTGAAGCATATAGCTCTTTGAGGGACTCCATATCTAAAATCAAGTCTGTGGGATTGAATGACCCCATATTTAAACCCGAAGTTGCTCTTTCGGTACATAAATCTTTGTTGATCATCATTCAAGCTAGGATACGCAATGAAGCACAAAGCCGTACTCATACATGTATATGTGAATAACCATGCGTATTTCTACAGCTAGAAATTATAGCTTGTCAACTTTACGGTGCAGGTTCTAAATGGATTGACCCAGAATATTTCCAGCTCCAAGTTCCAAATGGGGAAGAATCCTCAGGAGAGTATTCTGGACAGTTTGCCAAACACAACAAAACAGGAACTTCTTCTCGTGAGTTGGAGATTTTTTTTTTTCTTTTTCATTTATTCATGTTTTGGTTACTTTTCTTAGTTGTAATGCTTATAAAAAAACCATTTTTTCTTTTTTTTTTTTTATCAGCATTGGGTGTCCATACAGGAATTACTGAGGCATTTTTGGTCTTCATATCCAATTACAACAGCATCTCTTTACACAAAGGTGAGTTCTAAATTTGATTCATCTAGATGTTTTTAATTTTTATTTTTTTAGGTTTTATATTATGGAATTCATTCAGTCGTTAACGTGCAGGTGAGCAGATTGAAGGATGCTATGTCACAAATATACCGGCAGCTAGAGGTATCTCTTTAGTCCCAAACAACAGCTAGCTGAACCATGCTTTTCTCGTGTAGAAAAACATCGAAAAGGGTGTGCTACCAACATCTCATACTGGTGATCTGCATTTTGGTTTTTAATACAGGAAATAAAGGAATCCGTGCAGTCCGACTTTCGACATCAGGTTTCCCTTCTAGTTCGCCCAATGCATCAGGTGAGGGAACACATCTTCCATTTTCAGCTTAACTACATAATCTTGTCTTTGAACAACCAAGGAATAAACACTTTTGTTTACATTTTTTTTTTTTTTTTCATTGCTTTCTTTTGGGTTGATTACAAAATTTAGGGAAAGTCTTGGTTCAGGTGAAACATAACGTTCAACTTTGTATTCATTGAAATAACAAAGTACCCCTTAGATTGCGCCAACAAATTAGAAATTCTACCCTGATGCAAGATTAGTTGAACCTGGGAGATGGGGAATTGCCATCGGATGAGGTTACCAATCGCCATAAGGAGAATGATTTGTCAAAGTAAACTAAGTACATTGTATAACTTACCTCAAAAAAAAAAAAAAAGTACATTGTATAACTTATGCAATCCAAAGCTGTCACGGATAGAGAAGATGGGTTTGGAAGGGATTGACAATTTGACGGGATTTGTTAATTATCCAAAGTTTTTAAGGTTGATGTCCGAATTATACTGTAGTTTTTAGGGTTGATGTCCGAATTATACTGTAAAGCAGGGATTGAATTTAGTGACTTTCCCAAATAGTTTTTCGCCGACCGAATAACCAAACGATCATTTTGGTGCAGGCTCTGGATGCTGCTTTCCAACATTATGACGCAGACCAACAGAGGAGATCATCAAGAGGCGGAGAGCCACCAAATGGATATGTTTAGCAGATAGTAGGTTATCATTGTATTTCCCATATGAAACCAATTTTGAGCTGAGCCAATTCTATTATATACATAGATAGGATTTTCCATTTTTGCCTCATCGACGAAAGGAAAGAGACGGCCATATGCACATGCCTGCATTTTCTCGCACAAGCGGTGGCTGCAGGGTGCAATCCATTGTTACCAAACTATGCTTTCTTGTTCCATCCTGGAGTTGTACCCAAACGTCTCATATTGAGTAGAGTACTTTGCGTCTTGATTCGGGTACTTTTTACCCTTTTCGAGTTCTCATACAACCATATTGGTGACTTGGATAGAATGACATCGGAACTGAAAAAAAAAGTGCATGAATCTTCATTGGTAGATCATAATGCTTGAAAGTTTCGTGGACAAGCGGGTCTCATTTGTGGGTTCGATAATGTGGCACAGCACGTGCTATTTCCCTAATATAGTTTTGAGTTTGGAAGGCTTGCGGATATGATTTAAATGCCCTTTTCGAGTTCTTATACAACCACATTGGTGATTTAGATAGAATGACATCGGAACTATAAAAAAAAAAAAAAAAAAGTGTGTGAATTTTCGTTGGTAGATCATAATGCTTGGAAGTTTCGTTGACAAGTTATAGAAAGCGGGTCTTATTTGTGGGTTCGACACGCGCAATGTCCCTTATATAGTTTTGAGTTTTGGAAGGCTTGGGATATGATTTAAATCTCTGTGAACTTTTTTTTTTTGTTTTTGAAAAGGACAGAAGAACCTCCCAACGTTCGTACAACTTAAAAGAATTAGGAAATTGTGAGGAAAAAAAAAGAATGACAAAAGAAGAAACATAAAGTTGGTAAAAACTTATGAAGCAAGTATTTGCAAGAGAAATATTATGACCTTGTCGATGAGACGTCAAGCATTGAAACAAATAGTTTTCATAAGTTTTTTTTTTTTTTTTTTAATATCATTATCATTAAAAAAAAAGATTTTTTTAAAGATTTTTTAACATCAATTCATACTAACAATCACCATAACCAATGCGTTCGAACCATTAGGAGAAGAACCAGGACCATAAACACCAACGGTCTTATAATTTTGCAAGTTTGAAAATTCAATTAAAATGACAATTTTGTCCAAAACCCCATTAAAACAAACGGTTGGTGATTAGCATCATTTCTCCTTGTGATTATAATTTGTTTCAAACACCATAATCAATTAATTGAATATATTAATAGTCCAAGAAAATCATCAAATAATAGAATTCTCAAAAATAATAATAATTAATAATAAAGCTACAACATTTCCCCAAAAAAAAAATGAAGATATAGAATCATCTTAATTCTAGAAAGAAACATTTGGCTAAAATAAATAATCCATTCTTGATTCTTTAAATACAATGAACAAATAGACCATGATGAAGGGAAAATATTATCATTGCAGTAGAATTAACATATATGAATATCCTAAAAAAAATTATTAAAAAAAAAAAAAGATGACAAAAATTTAAAAAAAAATATTCATAAAAATCATAAGCTAGGCTCCTTGCTCCTTCTCCTTCTCCAACAAGTAATAATAATAGTAAAGAAGAAGAAGAAAGATTAGAAAGGAGGAGGAGCAGGGTAAGGAAAGAAGGGCCTGCCCGTACCGGAACCACAGAGAGAGCCGCGGACCGTCGGATCACAGAAATTAACGGTGTCCTTGAGCTTGTGGAAGCCATTCTTGAACACTCCGAAACCAAAGAGGAAACCGATGAGGATCACCACCAGTATCACGCACGTGCACAGCATGCACATCCTCCCTCCGCAACACATTATTCCTTTTTCTCTCTCACTTTCTCTCTCTAGAATCAATAACAAAAAAACACCTCAAATTTGCAGAGAGAGAGAGATTTCTTTTCTTCTGGTTTTTTGTTTTTCTGGGTTTTTGGGATCAGGGATTTTTGAGAGGGTGATTTTTGTTTTTTTTTTTTTTTTGGGGGGGAGAAATGAATAATAAATATGGGATTTGTTGCGAGGATATGTGGAGCCGTATTGGGTCTCTTTCAAGAAATGGTTTAGAGAGAGAAACAGAAAGACAGAGAGAGAGAGAGAGAGTTAAAGAAGAAAGATAATTGCTTTGACGCTATGGGTATGGCTCGCTTTAAAGGAAAGGAAAGCAAGAAAATTTTATCCGTTTCAAAACTCGTCTGTTTTCTAATCTAATAACGTGCTTCTTCTCATAATCTCTCCATCTTCTTTTATATATATATATATATATTTCCTATTTATAATATGTTTCTTTTTTTTTTCTTTTCTTTTTTCTACATTTAATAGGTATTTTTATTAATAACAAGGACAAAATTATATCAAAATAAAAAATATAAACTTTCATATAATCTAATAAAGATATAACGATTTAAAATAAAGTAACAAAATTTTATTTTTTCCCCTTGCAAAAAAAAATTTATTTTTTCCTATATGTTTTTATGTTAAATAATTATTGTTGGATCACCCAAATTATATCCGACTTACTATAAAACAAATAAAATTGAACGCATCTATTGTTTTGGGTCTGATGTGACAAAATTTTAGAGATTAAATACATTTCTTTTACAATTTTTAAGAATAGAATAATAGCTTTTGGATAGGAATGAAATTATAAAAAGCATTTTTCAATACAATTTGATGAGAATTTAATGTACAAAGTACTTGTAGTTTTCTTGTTATTTATTTGGTATCGTGCTAAAAAAATGGTTTGGTAAGGTGTTCTCATCTACAGATTTAATAGGATTAATTTGATACTTGGGATTATAGGATTTAATTAGATAACACATATTGTATAAAGTTAGATATCATTAAAGATGTTAAAATACACTTTTACCTTGTTTTATAGATTTATAGATATCCACTTATTTAAATTGAGATTAATTATATACGTACCTTATAATGACTACGTTTAGGTTATCGCACTATAGAATCTTCCTTTATTTATTTATTTTTTATTTTTTTTTTTTTTTACAGGAATCTCCTTTATTTTTGTTCCATTGGTTAGATTTGCTTTTTTAAGAATGGTAACGTTAAAGTAGGGTAAAAGGAAGGAAAATTATAAATAAAAAAAAAAAAAAAAAAAGTGAAGGGAATTTGTTGTTTTCTAAACGGAAAAAAAGGTTTGCTTTTTAAAGGGGGATGCTGATGACGTGGGAGAATTTAATTAGTGGAGTGGTTACAAGTCTTTTAATTAATCAACATTCAATGTGGCTTTCGTTCTGTTTGTTCAGCTTCAAATTGACTATTTCATGCAAAAACAAATACTTGAAATTGACTTGGGTTATATATTTAAACGGTGTTTTCTAGGATTGTCCTTAAAAAAAATATCTATATATTCGGATTGTTATTATTCTAGTTATAATAGTTTTAATTAACCTCTAATTAATTAAATAAGTATGAAAGCTGAAAAAATTCAAATAAATCATTTGAGAGTGTTTTTTCATTTTTTTTTTTTCCACGTTCAATTTAAATAGAATATTTTGGGCCATTATCCATGCCATGGAATAATAGCTCACCAAAAACACTAGCCCACTTTGAAAGGCCCACTTTGATTTTAACTGGTCGGTCAACTGCTTCACCTTTACAAAGCCCCCCAAAACCAATCCACATTGTCGTTCAAGCTTGCTAGTCAGCCCTTTCTTCTGTCTCACAAAGTCTTAAAAAAAGGATAATTCTGTGAAAATATGTATAATCATATATGTGTGTGTATTAAGCCAAAGTAAAAGTATGTACATTCAATTATATTATAGTGGGGTCCAAAATGGGGCATCAATCCTTCTAATCTTGAATCAGGATGACCCGGCATGAATAGACTCACCTATATAATATCAATATATTGGTATTGTATAATTTTAAATCATTGTATTTTTAATTTGATTGATCAATTTTGTAGAAAATTTAAGTAAGTTATAAAAGATAACACACTTTTTAATTGTCAGATCTTTATTATATTTTGTTAAACTATCACATTAATCTTTTTTTTTTCTTTTTATACCCAATATAATAACGCAATTTGATAATTTAAAACTACAAATGCTTTTTTAAGGTTATTTTTTTTCCTAAAATCATTGAATTTTTCTAAATTTATGTTTCTTTTATTATAATATGTTTTTAATGTGATTTTACGGTCCAAACATGTAAAGTTCCAATTATATATATATAGAGTACATTACATATGATTCTCCAAAAAGGAAATAGGGAAGAAGATAAATGTAAGAAAATATGTGTTTAGTGTCACCCACACGAGCAACAACAGCAACCTTAACTTCTTCAAACTTGAAAGAAAAGACTTTTATAAAAGTACTATATTCTTCTCCCCAAAAAAGGTAGTTTTGTGTGAAATACATTTTCTCACCAACAAAGAAAATAAGTCAAATTAGAGAGAGAGAGAGAGAGAGAGAGAGAGAGAGAGATCTAGAGAGAGAGGTAAGGAGAGGAGAGAGAGTTGACCATGCATCTTGTGGGTGAGCTAACGACCTATCTCTCACACACTCCATGGCGTTGAATTCTTTAATAAAATCATGCACCTTTGATGCCTCTTTCTCCCTCTAACCCTTTTTTTCACTTTTTGCCACTCACTCCTATAAAATTCTCACAATCATACAATCAAAAAAACTACCTGGCCCCCAAAAATAAAAATAAAAATAAAAATAAAAGTTTTCATCTCTTTGGTTTTTTCCACTAAAAATTAAGCTTCCTTAATTTTCCTTTCTTTTTCTTGTTTAAAATTTTGTATTTTTGTATTTTTCTGAGTGTCAGTAATTTATATATATACACTAGAAAAACAAGGAATCAAATAATAGCAATAGATGGGTCGGATTCCTTGTTGTGAGAAGGACAATGTGAAGAGAGGACAATGGACACCCGAAGAAGACAATAAGCTCTCCTCTTACATTGCCCAACATGGCACCCGCAATTGGCGCCTCATCCCCAAGAATGCAGGTATCTATACATTCATCTATACATATATATTACGGGCCATATTCGTACTAGTCTTATTCTCGTTCACTTTTATTAATTTGAAAGAAAATCTCACGAGTTTTGAATTTGTAACCTAAGATCATAAAACTCTTTCTTACCCATCATGTATATATAAATATATGCTATATTATATATATATATATATATATATACATCGTAGAAAGAAATATAATCTCATCATGAATACAAATGTGCTATAATGACATGTTATTTACCATCACGAGTGTAAATGTGTCTTTGTTTTGTAGGTCTTGAAATACTATTATCACTTTTTTTTTTATTTACCATTTATTACTTCTAATGAATCTAGTTTTATAGTTTCATGAAATATCACAGCAATAATACATATCATGAAATAATCTACTTAGAAATCATGCCATGAATGTAAAACTAGCATAGCTTTGTGGATCTTGTAGTGCATAACTTATCTTTTGTATTAGATTATTTACCGCGAATAAGTTGAGTTTTAGTTTCACGATGTATCACGAAACCCCTTTGTGATCGTATTGCCAGTAGATTTGCTTGATGTACTTTTCTTGGATATCTAAAAAAAAAATTTCACGGCAAGAATCATTTTCCAATTTAAATATGTTATTTTTGGATTTGATGTTCTTTTCTTCATGAATACAAAGGTCTTCAAAGATGTGGCAAGAGTTGTAGGCTGCGTTGGACAAACTACCTCAGGCCAGACCTCAAACATGGCGAGTTTTCGGACTTAGAGGAGCAAACCATTGTGAAGCTCCACTCCATTGTTGGCAACAGATGGTCCATAATCGCCGCCCAATTGCCCGGTCGCACTGACAACGACGTCAAGAACCATTGGAACACCAAGCTCAAGAGGAAGCTTTCGGGCATGGGGATCGACCCGGTCACTCACAAGCCGTTTTCTCACCTCATGGCTGAGATAGCGACCACACTCGAGCCCCCACAAGTGGCTCACCTCGCGGAAGCGGCGCTAGGATGCTTCAAAGACGAAATGCTCCATCTCCTTACTAAAAAACGCGTTGACTTGCAGCTCAAGCAATCTAGTCTAGACCTCACTAAGCAAGAAAACAAGGAAATTGGTAGCATTGAGGAGATCAAAGTCGACATGTCAAGGGTCATTGTGCAAGAACAACCTCCTAATTACGACATGTTACAATCAAACAAACCGAATTGGGAGTCTCTTGGCAATGGATTCGAGTGTGGCCAATCGTCTTTTAGCAATGGGGGGGATTTTCCACCATGGGATCACCAAAGCATGTGCAGTGAAATTAGCGGTTGCGCGACGAGGGACGATCGGTTGCAGGGCAAAATCGAAGATGACGGAGATGATTTTGGGGCTGGGAAAGAGGTGAGAAATGGATCATCATCCACAGTGTTTGGTTCGGAAGGCTTGTTGTGGGATTTGCCTTCTGATTATGACTTAATGGATTGAAAGCTCTAAAGGGCATTCACACAGATAGGTTAAGGGAGATCTCATATTAGCAATTCTTGAACCAATTGTAGATTTATTTGTGATGCCAATAACATATAATTAAAGAGTATATTGTTGTTTGTCTTATAAGATAGTTAGAGACATATGCATAACAAAACACACATACAAAGTAGTGCTCCTCTATAAGGAGCAGAGCGAGGTATTGTAATGTAGTCGAAGAGTCTGCCGTTTCGGAGTAACATGCTAGATTCAAAAGTACTATGGCGTGTTTCATTGGACTTCTTTCTTGTAATGTATGTACATAAATTTTTTCAATTAACTTATCGGTCTATATCATAGAGTTAAAATAATGACAATCACCTATGAATAAATATTGAAATAACTATTAAAATCACGCTTGTATATAACGATGAACAAATTTAGAAGTGCAAGATGCAAAGATCTCTGCTAGATTACTAAGTAATATCATTTTGTTTTAATTTTTGGCTTTCTTATTATTGTGCCAATGCAAGCTCTTTTTGCATCAACACTTATAATCTCTCGAAATGGTTTTTTTTTCCCCTCCAATTCTTTCACACACACACACAAATATATATTTATCTATATAATGTCTTTGGTATGTTGCAGAGTAAGACGAGTACACACATGTATGACACAAAAAAATAAAGAGAAAATTAGGTTAGGAGTCATGTTGTGAGTACTTATTTATAATTTTATCTATTTTAATTTTGAGTTGATAATTTAATATATGAAATGACAGAATAATCGATTTGAATTTTATAATGGACATAAATCAAAAGCGGTGTTAAATATATGACATTCTCGCCTATGACCCTATAAAAAATTATATTATGGGCCAGCAAAATGCACGAGTGTGATGCTTGATTATAAAGTAAAACCAGAATACAATAAAAATGTCATCTAAGATAATGTTTGACAAATGGGTTATGATTGGAAAGTTTAATTTTATTTATTTAGTTTTTTATAGAGTGGGTTAGGATTGCAAAATTTTAATATTTTTGTATATAAACGGAATTTGTGAATTCAAACAAGTGTTTGGAAGAGTGGAAAAATGAATATAGTTTCGAAAAAGGAAAGTTTATAGGATGATCCAATCCCAAGTGAATTTATATATCCAAGACGCCCACTACGTCGATCATTTGAGTTTTTTCCCCTCTTTGAATCCTTCTCTAAGAAAACTTCTCAAAAAATAAAGAAAATAAAGAAGAAGAAGAAACTGTCACCAACCTCTTTGGTTTATTAATCAATTTCGTAAGTTCAATGGATTTTTTTAATCTATTATCTGTTACTTATCTATACAATATTATAGAAAGCACAATAAGTGCTATAAAACCAATTCGTTTTAGATGAAAAATTTTTGCAATTGCCTTTTGGTCCTCTGGATTTTTTTTTTCGGACCAATTTTAATTCATTTTAGTTCGTTTTTCATTTTCTTTTTGGACCTTTTTTTTTTTTTTTTCATTTTGGTCCTTTTTTTATTTTCTTTCTGGACTTTTTTTTTACACGTTTAGGTTCTTCTTTTTACTTATATATTTAATTTTTAGTCCTCTATTTTCTCCCGGATCTGTTTTTTTTCATTTTAATCCTTTTTTCGTTTCTTTCGTGCCCAACATTTTTCATTTTAGTCTTTCTTCATGTTGATAATTTCTTTCATTTTAGTCATTTTATCTTTTAGGTATTCTTTTCGTGTCTTTTTCTTGGATCTTTTTTTTGTGTATATTTTTTACTTATTATTTAATTTTTTCCTGTTTAGATAAACTTTCTCAAATTTGTCCTACATATGCATAGGACATGCTTTACACTAGTAATTATAAAAGAGTCAATGACTCTTAAATAGTGACTTTTGATCACTGTTAGGTCTTTTTTTTTTTTTTTTTTTTTCTTTAACACAATGTAACAATTTGGAGTTTTCTCTGCAGTCTTGCATTAATTAATGATTGTTAGACTTCCATATTGCAATAATGAAAATTGTCCTCTTATCGTATTAACCTTCTATATTAGACAAAACAATAGGGAATATGTGCATTAATAGTAGTCTAGAACAATCATGAAAACAATGAATTTAACATGAAAATAATTACATATGACAAAAATGAAATGGTAAACACCAGTAAATGGTCATCATTTCAAACATTCTTACATTCTCAATTTCAAAACCAATAAAAGAGCCGTGGGTATTAAGGAGCTTAATTAGCCTATTAGTGTTGACATAACACATTCCAATTTAAACAAAACCCAATTTAATTTGAAATTGTTAGGTCCACTTAAGTGCGTCGACTTTTGTCTTGATTTATGGTTTCCTATTTTAGTTTTGTCATTTTTAGTGTCATAGTGTGTGTTTTTGTCCTAAATCTGTCGCTTTTCATAGTGAGATGGAACCCTTTTCGGAAATTGAAAGAAATAGAATCTTTATATAGTTAAAGAAAATAAATAATAATTTTCACAAAAGATTTACATTATTTGAAGTAAATAATAAATGTGCTAGTACATGAATGTGTAAATCAATAAACCTTGGTATTATTTATTCGTTTTCAAGTATCGAGAATTCGATAGTGCCTTGTGTTTTGGTGACAATTTTGTGATGAACGTTAATCTCTTGGAAGTATCAGCCTTATTGATGGTGATCAAGTCACGAGTAGTCGAGTGGCAAACGAAAATCACTATTCCATCGTGCATGAATAATTATGGTGTAACCAATTGTGTGACCTTCGGTAACCAATTGAGTGATTGACATTTTGATGGTGAGGGTGTAGTGGCGTACATATTGTTAACTACACACGTGGTGAGTAGGAACTTAAGGATAACTCCATTTTCAAATGCACTTGACTACCGCCTGTTGACAATTACCCACATGGAATGACATAATTGAGAGACATAATTAAGAGATGAAGTCGAACCCTAACAATAAAGATATAAAAAAAAAAAAAAAAAAATTTAAAAAATGATACACTTGTTCATTATGATTAGTTATTTGTTTATCAAATTTTGGTTTATGTAAAAGATTCATGCCATTAATCGAGAAATGTTTTTCTTGTGGTGACATGTTATCATCTTTTTACGTAAGTTTTAATATTAATTCACGCGAAAAAAATGTAAAACACACTTCTTCAAGTTAAAACGTGCACTTTGACATGAAACAAGAAATTGAGCAATGAAAATACTTAGCCTATGTTTGGCATCCAGGTTTAACTCCAATTAAATTATACTTTTTCGTCCAAATTTTGTTTTTTTTTTTCTGAAAAATCAACAAAATTTATAACTAATTTTTAAAAAGTCAATTAACTTAAACTTAAAAATTTTATCTCACCCTAAACTCAACTCAAATACCAAACGAATCCGTAGATGAATTATGATACTATAGACGTCAAGGGGATTGTGTAGAATGAAATAATGAAAGCAACTTCACACATGAAATAACTTAAAATGATTGTTGATATGTGCATGAAGTACCATTAAGAGGAGTTTGGACAAAAGAATCCAACAACGTAGTTGTTCTATAAAGTAAAGGTGATTTTTTTGCTCTAACATATGATTCTCATATATGACATTGGGACTTAACTCACGACATAGATGACAAGATTAATTTAGGTCGTACAATTCATTAATGTGCTCATAAATCTCCTATTTTTCTCTCAAAATACAATATTAGTAAAAATATAGCTCTGATAAATTTAACAAAACAGATTAGATTAAAAAGAAAAGACATGATACCTGAACATATCTATAATATACTGTAATTAAAAACTTTATTGTCCTTGTATGCATTCTTTGATACCAATCTAACTCTTTTGTCTAATTTTGATATTAAAGAAAATTTAATCAATCCTATTATGCTCTATTATGCTATGTTAATAAACTCAGATATTAAACACAAAAAAAATAAAAAAACCAATTAACATATTTTAAAATTTTTTACACGACATCAAAATTGTATGTGAGATCTAAATCCCTCCATAATATACGTATGTAAATAAATAAATAAATAAATATATATATTTATATTTATTAAAAGAACATCCCTCATGGTATACCATGATTTAGCGCCTCCCTAGGTCCCCAAGTCCCAAGTACCAACTCTCACCTTTTCTCTATTCAAAACCTTTTCCACTTTCTTAATTTCTTTTAATTTCTTATTATTATTTTTTAAATTATAAGGATGCGACTTTTTATTTTATATTATGAAAATAAACTTTTCTCTTAATTATTAAATTAACTTTTATATTATATGTTAATAGAGCATTTTTGTTTCGTGTATTTTAAATTTTTAATATAAATATCTACAAATAAAAAATTAACTTAATAGTTAAAAAATATTCTTAAAAAAATATAATAAAAAAATTAGGAAAATAAATAATTATTAAATCCTTATTTAAATAAAAAATTTTTATTTAAAAAATGAGCATTAAATCATAATTAAACAATATAATCGATCAATGAAAAATTAATATTAAAATAGAATAATTCTTTATTAATTATACAAAATTTCAAATTTTTACTAACATTTCTTAAAGAAATAATTTCTTTTTGCTAAAAAAAATATTTACTCAGATATCCCATGATCCCATAATGCTATGAAAGCTCCTATTTATTTAAGTATTTATTGTATTGTAAATTTTTATTTATTTTTATTTTTTACAAAATTATAATTTTGTTTTGTTTTGTTTTTATTTTATTTTAATTTCCATTTCTTCTCCAAGTGACTGACTGTAAGAGGTACGGCTTCCAAAGCCCTCTCTCCTTCTCCTTCCTCTACACCACCACTTCAGATCTCACTCTCTCTCTCTCCTCTTTCTCTCTCCTCTGCAAATCGATCTTCAATCTTCAATCTCTGGATCCATTTCCATGGCGTCGCCAGGCAATCCTAATCAACCGAATCCACAGCCCTTCGACGTTCAGAAATTCTTCAACTCCCCTCCTCCTCCGCCATCTCCGACCACCTCCCAAAACCCTAGCAACCCGCCGGCGTTCCCGTCTCCGCCGCCGTCGTCTTCCTATCCGCCTCCTTCCTCCGCCTTCTCCTACCCTCCCCAAACGACGCCGTTCCACCACCCTCACCACCTCCACCCCCAGTTCCACCACCTCCCCCAAACGCCGCCGTTTCACCACCCTCACCTCCCCCAAGCGCCGCCGTTTCACCACCCTCCTCCTCACCACCTCCAGGACCCTCTACCCTCTAACCTCCACCAGCAGCGCTCCCTCTCTTATCCTACACCCCCTCTCAACCCTAACCCCTCTCCAAATTCCTCCTCAGGCGCCCGAATCATGGCCCTCCTTGGTGCGCCACAGGCGCAGCCGAGCAGCGTCGAATTGCAGCCGCCTCCGCTTCCTCCTCAGACTTCGCTGTCCTCTAATAGTACTGAATTCTCGGTGGTGGCGGCCCCTCCGGGGGTTCCGATGCGAATGCCGAGCAGTAAGCTGCCGAAGGGGCGGCATTTGGGTGGCGATCACGCCGTCTACGACATCGACGTGAGGCTGCCTGGGGAGGTTCAGCCTCAGCTTGAAGTCACCCCCATCACCAAGTATGGCTCTGATCCTCAATTGGTGTTGGGCCGCCAAATTGCGGTCAACAGGTCGTACATTTGCTACGGCTTGAAGCAGGGGAATATTCGGGTTCTTAATATCCACACCGCCTTGAGATCCTTGTTCAGAGCACACACTCAGGTTTTGGGTTTTAGTTCATTTCATTTATTGTTTTGAAATAATAATTATTGCTGATTTTGTCTAGGTAATTTAGTATTTAAATTGTGTTGATTATTTTAGGATATTGACAATCTTCCTATTTGAAATAATTTAGCAAGTTCTTCTGGGTAGTAAGAATTTGTGTAAAATTTCAAACTTTGAAGGGTAATTAGTGGGAGTTTGATTGGAGTATAATAAATCAGTAGGAATTGAATTTACATTCCCAAATCAATAAGTTTCATTTCCCTGTTTGGTTTGGATGATCTTTGGTATATTGGTACATTTCCTAGCTCAAGTAAGTTGCATATTCCAAATCAAAGAACCTGATGATTCAATTTCGATTTCGGTTCTAGTTTGTAAGTTTTTAACTTTACTCGGACTGATCTAGTATACAAAAGATGTGAACTTTGAATGATAGTTTCAAAGGAATGGGAGGGAAAATTTTCTTGGACTCTAAAAAATCCATTAGTAAGTTTTGTCTCGCTAAGCAAATAACCTAGATTATAATATTTGAAAATTTCTTTATTTATTTCTAGTTGATAGTTCTACAAAATTTTAACTTTACTCGGGACTGGTTTATATACAAACCTCCAAGTCGATTAGTAATAGCTTTTGATCAATTGTTTTGCTGCATGAAAAGTTGGAACGCCTTTTACTATATTTTGATTAACGGAAAAAAGTTTTAAGGCAAATAGGTGCGTCGACAGATTTGTTGAATAATCTAGCTTAAGCTTATCAACGATCTCTGTTTTCGTAAATTAATGTCTGATAATCTCTCTCCCCCTTTGTCTCTGGGTACAAACAGACACGCCTCTTTTGAATAGAAAGGGAGAATCTTTTTGTCTAGATGATTCTATGATGTGATGGATTATGGACTATCATCTATGGATCGTCATTATCTTTTTGTTAATTATGCGACCTTTTCTTCTGTCAGAGGGTCACGGACATGGCTTTTTTTGCCGAGGATGTTCACCTTTTGGCTAGGTAGTGCCCTTTCTAAAATCTTATTATCATTTTCTTTTCTATTCTATTCTATTTTTTTTGTCTGATCAATAAAAGCCTCTTTTGCAGTGTGAGCGTAGAAGGACGGCTTTATGTTTGGAAAATTTCTGAAGGTCCTGATGAAGAAGGTACACCACAAATCACAGGGAAGATTGTGATTGCCATTCAAATAGTAGGAGAGGGGGAGGCTCTGCATCCAAGAATATGTTGGCACTGCCACAAACAAGTAAGTCTCAGTTTTAACTAATCATCATTTTCGTCTTTCTAATTGGGTGGGGGTGGGTTGGGGGGGGGATGCGGGCACGGTGGTTGGGTAACTGACTGTTATTCATCTAGAAAATTTAGCTCTTTCTTTATTGGGCTTTGCAATTTTCCAAATCAATCATGCACTATAATTGCTCTGATCACTTTACGCAGGAAGTGTTGGTAGTTGGGTATGGAAAACGTGTTCTAAGATTTGATACTACAAAAGTTGGAAAGGGTGAAGTGTTTTCAGCCGAAGAACCTCTTAAATGCCCTGTTGATAAGCTGATTGACGGTGTGCAATTCGTTGGTAAACATGATGGCGAAGTAACTGATTTGTCAATGTGCCAATGGATGGCCACCAGATTGGTTTCTGCTTCAATGGATGGCATGGTTTGTATTCTCATTGCTGGTGTTTGATACTGCAAGTTTTTATCTATCTCTTCCATATCTAGTCTCTTTTAGTGGTTATTATGAAACTTAAATTATGTTTTAACTTGTTATTAGTGATTATAATCATATTAAACAAATTAAGTTCCAGAAGGTAATATATACGTTTGTGATACTTGGTCTTTAGAGATAAAAGAGGTATGGGCCACTCACACAATCGATACATTTTGATGCAGATAAAGATTTGGGAAGACAGGAAGACACAGCCACTTGCAGTCTTGAGACCACATGATGGCCAGCCTGTTAATGCAGCTACATTTTTAACTGCCCCCCACAGGCCAGATCACATCATACTCATCACAGCTGTATGCTTTCAAAGTCTTTTATTCGTTTGAATAATATTCTAATATAACTTATGATGCTTCGGGATTAATCAGTTTGATAAATAAGTTTTTGCAATGGTTAATGGATTTCACAAACTTGATATAGGGGCCATTGAACCGGGAAATCAAGATTTGGGCCTCCACAAGTGAAGAAGGCTGGGTACTGCCTAGTGATGCTGAATCATGGAAATGTACCCAGACGTTAGAATTGAAGAGTTCTGCCGAACCTCGAGTTGAGGAGGCATTCTTTAATCAAGTTGTGTCATTACCACAAGCAGGCCTTCTCTTACTTGCAAATGCTAAGAAGAATGCTATATATGCTGTACACCTAGAATATGGTCCAAATCCAGTGTCCACACGCATGGATTACATAGCAGAATTTACTGTGACTATGCCTATTTTGAGTTTTACCGGGACAAGTATATCACCTCATGGCGAACATATTCTTCAGGTTTATTGTGTTCAGACACAGGCTATTCAACAGTATGCTTTGGATTTATCTCAGTGCTTGCCTCCGCCATTGGAGAACTCAGGATTAGATAGGTCTGAGTCCAATATTTCGCATGGAACTGCTGCCGAAGGATTTTCTGCTTTGGATCCAGCCGGAAGTAAACCTCCTGAGATCTCAGCAGTTTCTTCAGCATTGAAACCAACAGCACAAGTTTCAGAGAGTGCCTCGAGGCATCCTGTTAGCCCGAACCCTATTGAGGTGGTCACTTCAAAAGATGTTTCCACTCGGAGTATAGAGTCTAAACCTGCTGCGTTGACACCATCAGCTAGTGATGCTGACATTGTTTGTGTTCCTTCGCCTCCTCTTCCTTTGAGCCCTAGATTGTCAGGGAAACTTTCTGGTTTAAGAACTCCAACAGATAACTTTGAATCAGGTTCCTCGTTCAATGATCACATTGGAGAACATGCGGTCCATGAGTACTCAGTTGACAGGCAAATGGATGATGATTCAAGGAATGATGAGAAGAAAGTTGCACAAGATGATTTCTCTAGCGTTATTAGTCCCCCTGTCATGTTCAAACACCCAACTCATCTGATAACACCCTCGGAGATTTTAATGGCTGCCTCATCCTCTGAAAGCACTAAAACTGTTGAGGGTAAGGGTGGAAGTGAGGCAAACATCCTGGATGTGCTTGCAAATGGTGATGTGGAGAATGCTGAGTTGGAAGTTAAAGTTGTGGGTGAAACAAGATCTCAAAGTAATGATTTTGGAGTTCAGGAAGAGTCTCAAACTGTTGTTTCGGAAAATAAAGAAAAATATTTTTGCTCCCAAGCATCAGATCTTGGTATTGACATGGCCCGGGAATGCTGTGCAATATCTGCTGATACTTATGTTACAGACGAAGCTCGGCAAGTTGATGGTGCCAGTAGTACTGAGCAACATGCCCAACCTTCGCATACTGGTGAGGAAGACCTGGACTATACAAAAGATGGATCTGCAAAGATATCGGAATCATCTACACCCACAACAGTTGTACCCGTACAGACTCCAAATTCAAAATCGAAAAAGAAGGCAAAAGGTTCTCAAGCATCCAGTGCTTCTTCTCCATCTCCTAGTGTACTCAATTCCATAGACAACTGCAACGAGCCAGCTGGGAGTTCTAGTCTGGAGGCTGCGTCTCCTCAAATTGTGGCCATGCAAGAAGCCCTTAATCAGGTATAGTTTACGCTTTATAGAGATTGAGATTTGCATGTTGCATATTGTCATGGTTATGCTGTCATAAGCATAATTACCATCCAAAAATATATGTTTTAAATGTTTCTAGACTTGCGGGTCATTCGTCATTGGACTAAATTTTTCACTGTCTTAAAGCATAATTACCATCAGAAAATATACAGTTCAATGTTTCTAGACTTACGGGTCATTTGTCATTGGACTAGATTTTTCACCGTCTAAAGCATATTTATCATCTGAAAATGTACAGACTGATGTTTCTAGACTTACGGGTCATTTGTCATTGGACTAGATTTTTCACGTCTGTAGCAAGTTTAATTGGTCATTTTTCTGATCGTAGAGTTGGAATCATAAAACCTTCTCCGTGTTTTGATCTTTTGAAATAATAACTCTTTTAAATCTAGAATGGTTTGTCACCAGCACGGTAATTTTAGTCTTTCTAGCAAGATCTTTTGATGGGGCCCTTTTAAGTTGCTGTTCTCTCTGTGAGTCATTGTTGCAATTGCATGTCCCTATGTTCGGAAAGTTTACATCATAGCTTTCTCTATTTCCTTATATCTGTTTTGTAACATTGGCTACTTATCGTTTTGTGCAGCTAATGTCCATGCAAAAAGAAATGCAGAAGCAGATGTCGATGATGGTTGCTGTCCCGGTTACAAAGGAAGGAAGAAGACTAGAGACAGCTATTGGGCGAAGCATGGAGAAGGCTGTTAAGGCCAACAATGATGCTTTGTGGGCTCGCTTTCTGGAAGAGAACGCGAAAAATGAGAAGCTATATCGAGATCGTACACTGCAAATTACTACTCTGATCAGTAACTTTGTGAACAAAGACTTGCCGGTCTTGCTAGAGAAGACACTGAAGAAGGAATTGGCAGCAGTTGGACCAACTGTAGTACGTGCAATTACTCCAGTTATTGAGAAAACAATATCTTCAGCTATTGCAGATTCCTTCCAGGTAAGAAGGATGGAGATTTTAATCGTCTATAAGAAAGTTATTATGTGAAGATCTAATTTAATTCCTGTGCCACCAGAGAGGAGTTGGTGACAAGGCAGTGAATCAATTGGAGAAATCAGTAAACTCAAGACTCGAAGCTACAGTTGCGAGACAGATCCAAGCACAGTTTCAGACTTCTGGTAAACAAGCTCTTCAGGTATGTGTTAGTGTTAGTGCACCTTGATTTAGGTTCCTTGAACTCAATTAGTTTTTACATGACTGATATGCATAAGAGGGATGATAGTCAAGAATTTCCGATATAACTGAAATGCTCCGTCTTTTGTGTAGGACACTTTGAAGTCTAATTTTGAAGCCTTGGTGATCCCTGCTTTTGAGATGTCTTGCAAAGCCATGTTTGAACAAGTAGATGCGACGTTTCAAAAGGGAATTTCTGAACATACTAATGCAGCTCATCAACACTTCGACGCCACACATTCTCCCTTGGCACTTACTTTAAGGGTGTGTTTACTAGTTACAACTTCCATATTTTTGCGCCATTTTTACGAACTTCGTACGCAATGGCCATGTGTAATACAAATCTTTAGGAAATTATTTATTTTATTGTTCTAGTTGTTGGATGAGCATGTGATTGTTTAACCAGCAGTGCGAGGATAATTAACATTCTTATTACTGGCTTACCTTGTCAAGTTTTGTTCCAAGTTGTCCAATTAGTGAATGGTCCTTGCTATTGAGTTTTTCGTTGTAGTGAATGTTGATTTTTTTTTTTTCCTTTTGGTTTTGGTTGCAGGAAGCTATTAATGCAGCATCTTCCGTCACTCAAACGTTAAGTGGAGAGCTGGCTGATAGTCAACGAAAGCTGATTGCTCTTGCTGCCACAGGAGCAAATGCAGGGGGAGTAAATCCCCTAGTTTCCCAACTAAGTAATGGTCCTTTGGGTGGTCTCCATGAGAAGGTTTGCTCTATTCTTAAGTTCCTAGTTGCGTTTTTCTGCTAGAAAATACAGGTTCTCACTTTTATGAATTGTTGTTATCCATAAAAGGTTGAGGCACCTTTGGATCCTACAAAGGAGCTATCGCGGTTAATAGCCGAGCGCAAGTACGAGGAGGCCTTCACCGGAGCTCTCCAAAGAAGTGACGTAAACATAGTATCGTGGCTGTGTTCTCAGGTATGCTTTTAAGATTACACATGCACAACGCCTGCAGGAGTCGTGTTTTTTGGGTTTTTGCTGAAAACAAACTTCATTTGGCAGGTTGATTTGCGGGGAATATTGTCAATGGTTCCTCTACCGCTGAGCCAAGGAGTGCTGCTTTCCCTTTTGCAACAGTTGTCCTGTGATATCAACAAGGAGCCATCCCGAAAGCTGGGGTGGATGATGGACGTCGCAGGTGCCATTAACCCGACGGACCCCATGATCGCCATGCACGTCAGGCCAATCTTTGAGCAAGTCTACCAAATATTGCACCATCAGCGTAGCTTGCCAACGATAACTGGCCCCGAACAAAACAGTATCAGACTCCTCATGCATGTCATCAACTCCATGTTAATGACCTGTAAATGAGATGTGTGCCTTTTTCTTTTTTTGGGGTATTTGTAGAACTACCTCATGCTTTGTTTTTTTTTTTTTTTGTTTTTTTTTTTTGGCTTGTTCTGTACAAAATTTGTACAAGTCATCCCCAAGTAATCAAAAGAAGTGTAGAGTCAGACACACTCGGTTTTTGGTATAATCCTTTGTATCCGCTAAAATAGGTCATATTAGGCATTTTTGTTTGTGTTTTTGTTTTTCCTTCTTAATTGATTGTTTAAAATTGAAGTTTTTGTTGCCAAGATTTTGGATCCTTTTTCCAATATCTATCATTTGGCGCCTTTTTTTTTTTTTTTTTAATTGGACTCTAACTTGGTCTTGATTTCTGATCAAAGTTTTTTGGTTAGAGGTCAAATTTTCTTTGAAAGTACGTACTCAATTGTTCAAGGAAAATTCTTTAGAAGGTTAAAAACCTATTCACATTGTGAGTATAGGTATAGTTTAGCGACGTTTCATTCCCATTTGTCCGGCAAGCTCGTTCTGATCTTGGATGCAGTACATTGGAATCCTGAAGCACCACCACGAACGCTACCGCGCGTTCGCCTGTGGTGCGGTAAGGCACCACCCTGTTGTGCAGCAGTCAACTCCGGCGTGTAGCTTAGTTATCCTCATCAAGCCACTTACTTGATGTCTAGCTTCCCAACAGGTTGACGCTGAAGCGAAGGTAGAAAGGAATGGAATGATATCGGGTGAACAGAATAGATGTCTCGGATTCCGTGAAGCTTAGGGATCAATATGATGACTGGTTTGTTTGGGTACCCTTTTGGGGCCAATTCCCTCTTCTAAGATCACAACATATTGACACGATCAATTCGACTCAAGGTCCGGCGCTAATAGAAGTTGCTGACTCTCCTAGTAGCTTATTCTAAACGTAGAGTTCGAATCTCCAACTTAAATAGTTTACATAATATATATATCTAATATATATATATAGATATATGTATATATATATATATATAATTGGAGGAAATAGGCTTCTATCAATCTCATGTTTAGTTTTGTGGCCTCTTGTGAGAATTGTCCTTGTTGACTTAATTTCGTGAATTTGAAATATTTAAAGAAAGATATAAAACTTTAAATTCCTCTTAAATGCTACAAAGAGATATTTTTTAATTCTCTTTTAATTTATTTTTGGTTTGGTGTTAATTAATATTATATTATTTGGCAGGTTTGAAGGGATAATTGGCATTAGTTTAAAGTGACCAATCCCCTTTGAATGTGTTGCGTAAGTTGGATAGAAAATGGGAGGAACAAAGAGAATTGAGAACCAACATCCTAACAACACTCTCGTTCACCCACCAATCTTTCATCCAAAAAGATACTAACTGATAATAATATTAATAATATAATATATACCCTTTTTAGCTTTTGCCTCGTATAAAAGATAACAGTCATTTTACTTGGACTTAGGGAGGTAAAAGTTTACCGTAGTACTCTTAGCTTAATACTAGTGAATTCAGCGTTTTTTTTTTTTCTTTTTTTCTTTTTAAAGAGATCTCTACGGGGGTTTTTTTTTTTTTTTTTTTTTTTTTTTACCAGCAAGAACTATATATTTAGGAGTTTTACGGTAGGAACTCTTAGTTTATTCCATCGATAGTTTTAGTCATTAGAATAATTTTTCAATAGTGCGATTTATTATTAGAGTAGTTTTGTACTGTACATCTAACAATTTTAAAACAATTCCTACCTATATTATAAAATAAGAGATCCAATGTAGAAGCTCTCTATAATTTTAATCATTATATTAATTTTTCAACGGTTTGTTATAGAATAGAAGCAGGTAGTTTTTTTTTTTTTTTATTTTTTAATTTTTTTTATAGAGATTTGTATGATCCTTTTTATTATACCTATTTCTTACTTTTATTCCACTAATAGGAATGGTTATTTGCCCATTGGGTTAACTTTTAAACAACCTATGATCTAGAAATGACAACGGGACGAGACGAAGGCAAGAATGCTTTTCCATACCCCTTATGATCCTACTTAAGGAGAGGCGGGGACGGGATTGGCAAATCCCCATTAGGGATGTAATCCCAATACACGCCCCTATCCCGACCATAATATTCATAATGGACAAATATTTTAACAAGTTAGAAATTAAAAAAAAAAAAAAGTTGAAATTTATCATATAAATTTAATGGTTTCACAAAAAAAAAAAAAAATTAAAAACTTTGATTAAAAGTAAATAACGTTTATAATTTTTTCCCCCTTAAATAAATATAAAATATATCGCGGAAGAGACGAGATGAGAAAGGGGTGGGGAGTGTTATCCCGTCCCCTCTTCGATCAATAACTTGTCCTCATTCCCACACCAAATTCCAACATGCCATTAACAGTCTCTCATTCCTGCTATTTTACAGGCAGCAGAAAATATATCATATTTAATCACTAGGAAAGCTCTTTATAATTTTAAGCATTCTATTAACTTTCAAACTTTCCGTTACAAATAATGTCAGCTTCGTTCGTTTGTATCGTGTGATGTAAATAACGAAAAGTACTTTAGATTCAATTATAATGTTCCGTTCCGTTAATTTAGGTTTAGCTTTGTATGTATCGCGCAATGTAAATATTCATCCTTTAAACTCGGATGATGCAAACTTTTAACGGTTACGTTAATAAATCAGATCGTTCATAATAAAATAATACATAAAATAATACGAAAATACTTGATCTAATTCTATAAATTGTTTTCAATCACACAGTCACGAGCCCATTGTTTAAAAAGAACAAGATGATTGTGATAAAGAAAAACATGTTCGTACTGGAATCAGAATTTACACAGGTTCTCTCTCTCTCTCTCTCTCTCTCTCTCCTACATTGCCATTATAAAAAAACGACAATTTTTGTTTTTGTGTTTTTTTTAGCTACATTAATAACTCCTCTGTTTTAGTCAGAAATTAGAAGGGAAAAAACAAAGGCCAAAACTTTGAAGCTTTTTCATGGCTACCAGCACTGGTCGGTTTCCCATCTCCGGGTCGAGTAAAACCCTGACCCGAACGCAGACGCCGGATAAGACGAAGAGGAAGGAGAAGTCGCCGCCATGGTCGAGTAATAAGGCCGTCCAAGGGAGAGGTCGTAGGTGGCTCTCGCCGCCGGATCGGAGAGCGTGGCGTAGGCGTTGTGGAGGGCGATGAAATCCGACTCTGATTCCGACTCCGACGAGGCGTCCGGGTGGTAGAGCTTCGCCAGGCTCCGGTACGCCGTCTTGATCTCCGTCGCCGACGCGTTCCGCTTCACTCTCAGCAACTCGTACAAGCTGCTGTTGGTTTTTCTCCGCGTCGCCGTCTCCGTCGCCGTGAACGCCCTCACCGTCGTCGGCGACGGAAGCCTCGGGGAGGCGGAGGAGGAGGAGGGAGAAGCTCCGCCGCGGGGTCTCGGGGAGAGGAGGAAGGATTCAGGCGAGAGGAAGAGGTTGGGGAGAGTTAGGGTTTGAGCCATTGGAGAAGAAATTGGGGGAAAAAACAAAAGGTTTCTTTAAGTTGTTTGAGTTTGGAAGGTTTTTTGTGAATGGGAGCTTTGAGAGAAAGTCATATATATAAACACACACTATCTAGAGAGAGAGAGAGAGAGTGAGATCGAAAAGTATTATAGAGAGAGAAAGTAGAGAGAGAAGGCTTGTTTGGAGGGCACGAAAATCAAGGAAAAGAGAAAAAAAAAAACTGTGTGTTGTTTGTTTTGTTCTGTTCAGGGGAGGTTTTCTTTCCAGTGGGTGCTGACGTGGCACTATATATATCAATATATTTATAAATATATACATATATTTATATATATATTTTTCGCTTGGATTTTTTTATTCTTTTACGGTGCACTTTCTAGAACATGTTTGCACCTCTGTTTCTCTCTCTACGTGTAGGGCTTTTTTTTATTTATAATTATGCGGAAAATTCTCCAATGGCTCAATTTTGTATCAGATTCAAAGAATAAGTACGAGTGAATTGATAAGTTACGTTAAATTAGGATCTAAGTATTTATATGTGATTATATTTTTAAAAAATAAACATTAACAAATATTAATCGATGTGATGTGGCATTTATGTATATAAATATATTTGTAAATATTTCGCTTGGATTTTTTTGATTCTTTTGCAGTGTACTTTCTAGAACATGTTTGCATCTGTGTCAATTTTTTTTTTTTTACCTCATTAATGGTTTCAGATCGAACGAATGAGGAATGGGTGAATTGATAAAGTACATCAAATTAGGACTTAAAAAAGTATTTACATATGATTATACTCAAATATATATATATATATATATCAGCAAACTTGCGAGGCCCCCCTCGGGACGGCGACCCTGCCTCCACATAGAGCCCTTTCGCCCCCCCTTTCTCCCGACAACGACTAGGTTCACCCCACCTCCCCGCGCGAGTTTCTGGGTTCTTCCCTCGATCTGGGTTTGGAGCCCCCCCACTGCGCTGTCGTGACTCCGTTCGCCCCCCTCCCCGCCTAAGTTTCTAGGTCCCAACCGATCTAGGTTTGAAGCCCCACTGCGGCCGCGGCGACGGCGACGGCGAACTACCATCACGTGACCTGCCCTCTTCCTCCCAAACACCGACGACGAAGGAAGCTACGACATTGGTTAGAACGGACCTAGGTCGCCGTTGGGGGCCGGGGTGGGAGGGGCAGGGTCGCCGGCATCAATCCCAAGCATTACACCTAGAATTGGCAGTGGCAATCACCAGAATCTGGGTTTTCTTTTTCATATTCCTATTTAGCAACTTTTTTTTTTTGGGCAATGTTTTTTTATTTTATATAAAAAAAATTATTTCTGAATTAATTGGATTAGAATTTGGTATGCTGAAGAACACATACTCTCTCATGATCGATGGATATGACCACATCGGTCGGGTTCAAAATATGATACCATTGTAGAATTTCCCTTATTAATTATGATTAATTAATAAATGTTTCGTTCATTATGCAGGTCTCAACACATTTTAAATATATATTTTTACATTTTCTTTATTTATTTTATTTTTTAAATTTTGAAAATAAAGAATTCCAATTCTTCAGGTGTAAATTTTTTTTTTTAATTTGAGAATAAAGATTTTAAATTCTTCATATTATGATATAATTAATAGTGAAAACACCGTAAAAACACTTTTCTTTTTCTTTTTAAAAATTTATTGTAGGTTAGAAAGCGAGTATATTTTATCAATAGATGACACTAGAAATATCTATTAAGTTTCCTTTTAAAAAGCTCTTAATAATGTCAGCTTCGTATGTATCGCGTGATGTAAATAACGGAAAGTACTAGATCCAATTATAATGTTCCGTTACGTTAATATAGGTTCAGCTTTGTTTGTCTCGCGCAATGTATATTTTCAACCTTTAAACAAATAAATCAAAGCATCGTGATGGCAAAAAGATGAAAAATACTTGGGATTTATTTGATATTTATACTTAATTTAAATTAAATTATATTTTTTTCATATTTTTTATTTTTTATAAAAAAAATTTTATTATTTTTTTAAAAAATTAATAAAAATTATTATTTAAATTTAAAAACTTCGAACTCAATTCAAACTCAACATGTTCCTTGAATACAAACACGTTCAATTCTAATGTTAAATTATAAAATAAGATTAGTAGCAAAATAATCGATCGCTATGACACATGATAAAAACGAAAAGTATTTTATCCAATTCCAATCACACCATCACAAGCTCATTGTTTAAAAAGAACAAGATGATTATGATCAAGAAAAAAAAGTTCTACTAGAATCAGAATTTACACAGGATCTCTCTCCCTCCTACATTGCCATAATAAAAAAAAACGACAATTTTTGTTCTCTCTCTTTTTTTTTTTAGCTACATTACTAACTCCTCTATTTTAGTCAGAAATTAGAAGGGGGGAAAAGAAGCCCAAAACTTTGAAGCTTTTTCATGGCTACCAGCACTGGTCGGTTTCCCATCTCCGGGTCGAGTAAAACCCTGACCCGAACGCAGACGCCGGAGAAGACGAAGAGGAAGGAGAAGTCGCCGCCATGGTCGAGTAATAAGGCCGTCCAAGGGAGAGGTCGTAGTTGGCTCTCGCCGCCGGATCGGAGAGCGTGGCGTAGGCGTTGTGGAGGGCGATGAAATCCGACTCTGATTCCGACTCCGACGAGGCGTCCGGGTGGTAGAGCTTCGCCAGGCTCCGGTACGCCGTCTTGATCTCCGTCGCCGACGCGTTCCGCTTCACTCTCAGCACCTCGTACAAGCTGCTGTTGGTTCTTCTCCGCGTTGCCGTCTCCGTCGCCGTGAACGCCCTCACCGTCGTCGGCGATGGAAGCCTCGGGGAGGTGGAGGAGGAGGAGGGAGAAGCTCCGCCGCCGGGTCTCGGGGAGAGGAGGAAGGATTCAGGCGAGAGGAAGAGGTTGGGGAGAGTTAGGGTTTGAGCCATTGGAGAAGAAATTGGGGGAAAAACTAAAAAGGTTTCTTTAAGTTGTTTGAGTTTGGAAGGTTTTTTTGTAAATGAGAGCTTTGAGAGAAAGTCATATATATAAACACACACTATCTAGAAAGATAGAGTGAGATCGAAAAGTATTATAGAGAGAGAAAGTAGAGAGAGAGAGGCTTGTTTGTGGGGCACGAAAATCAAGGAAAGGAGAGAAAATAAAACTGTGTGTGTTGTTTGTTTTGTTCAGTTCAGGGGAGGTTTTCTTTCCAGTGGGTGCTGACGTGGCACTTTCTAGAACATGTTTGCATCTGTGTTTCTCTCTCTACGTGTAGTTTTTTGTTTTTTGGGGTAATTATACGGAAAATTCTCCAATGGGTCAATTTTGTATGAGACTCAGCAAAAAAGAACGAGTGAATTGATAAGATTCATTAAATTAGGATCTAAGTAATTATTTTGTGATTATATTTTAAAAAAACAAATATTAGCAAATATTAGTGGATGCTGACATGGCAATATATATAAATATATATATTTTTTCTCGCTCGGATTTTTCGATTCTTTTGCAGTGCACTTTCCATAACATCTTGCATCTGTGTTTGTCTCTCTACGTGTAATGAAAATTGTTTTATGTTCTATATATATTTTTTTTTAATTTTTTGCTTCTTTAATTGTTTTCTAGTTTTACAATGCGAACTTGACGTCATCTTCACGTTCCTCCGGAATATCACTGAGTAATTTTTCCTGAACCCACACTACGTACCACACCACCTAGCGGCTCGCTTGAATGCCGAGTCTTTCTTCGCTGCCAACTCGACGTCGTTGTCACCAAAGAACTGAACTTAATTAAACAAGTGAGAAAAACCATTTTATGTATCATGTGTGAAAGGCTATATATTTTGAATTTTTTTTTAAAAAAAAATTTCTATTATTTTAGTGTCATAAACAATTTGAAACAGTAAAAATATTTATGGTTGTGAAATTATTATTATTTTGGTAAATGTAGTTATGGAAAATGGTTTTATGTTCTATTATTATTATTTTTTTTTTTTTTGGCTTCTTTAAAAATCATGTCCACCTTCCTCTAGTGTATCACTAACAATTTCTTGAGGGTGCCGCACACGTCTTTATGTTTGGTTTCGGAGATGTTTTAGTGGGGCCGTATTGAACCCACTATGTTACCACACCACCTGGCTGCTTGCCTGAATGCCGAGTCTTTCTTTGCTGTCAACTCGACATCGTCTTCACCTGCTAAAATAAGGTCAAAAACTGAGCTTTATTAAACATGCCAAAAAAAACCATTTCTGTAACATCTGTAAAAAAATATATATATATATCTGTTTGATAAGTTAGCTTAAAAAAAATTTTTAAGTTAAAATTGATTGATTTTTTAAAAATTAATTATAATTTTTATTGATTTTTAGAAAAAAAATAAAAATGATATAAAAATTTTGAGTTGGAATATAAATTTCAAACACATCTTATATTTTTTGAATTTTTTATTTTTATATTATTTTAGTATCATAAATAATTTAAAGCCACAAAAATATTTGGTAGTAGAACTATTGTTTTAATTCTTGAGTAAATCTAGTTATAAAAGTTTGGATTATGTTCTATGCTTTTTATCTTCTACTTTTAACAATTCTAGAACATCCTCCGTAATTTTATAAGTCCTCACTCACCCTTTTCCCTACCGACGCCATGTAGGTGACTTTTATTGTCGTTTACTCTTTTTTTCCTATGAAGTTTGGCTTTTTATATTTCAAACTTTTGCTTTTATTATGTAGGACGTTTGAGACCATAAAATTCAAATGGAGATACTAGAAGGAGGCTTTAGTTCTAGAGTATAACCAATGAAAAATTCCACCGCCAGAAAAATCAACCATCATGAATATAATATATATATATATATATATATATGTATGTATGTATCTAGAAGAAATCTAAAATTTAGATACCATTTCTATCAATAATGTATTTTAATAAAATCTTATAAAGAACAATTTGTTGTACCCTTCATGAAAATATATTTTCAATAATAAAAGAAGAATTTCTAATTAATGAAGTGCTTATTTGAGGACTTAATTTAGCTCCTTTTTTAACCATAATGAACTGCGATTTTTTTTTTTTTTTTTGTTGGAATATCAATCATATAGGTCTCTTCTGTAAATATCAAACAATATTTAAGAATACAAATGATAATTAACATCACATATTCATATAAAATAAATCTGACTGTATGAATTTTATAGATGAGAGAGATCCACTCTTTATTTTAATATAATTTAAAAAAGAAATCTAGATTCTTATCTGAAACCGTGTGGCCCTAATTAGATAGCTTTTTACAAAATGATATTAAATTCTACTTTTCGTGGCTTACTATTCTTTCCCCTTCTTTTCGGGGCTTACTATTCTTCCCCTCAAAGAAGAATCTTCTCAATTAAAAAAAAAAAAAAAAAAGAGAGAAAAATAGAGAGAGAGAGAGAGAGAGAGAACAAACATGTAAAAAAAAAAAAAAAAAAAAAAAAGCAAGTGGATATCTCATGGGCCAAGGTTCTAGAAAGGGGGGGCTTTGGAAAGAGCCTTATCCAAGTCATCCTCTTCGTTCTCCCACTTGTCGTATTGTGAGGACAAGTTGTAGAAAATCGGTTCCAGCGGATGCTGTCCTTGGTGATTGGGTGTCCGTGTCGATGACCAGAACATGTAAATGACATGACATGTCATAATATAATACGGTATTAACATGTACAGTTCTAAATCTTTAGATTATATGCATCTAATATATTTATAAATAAAAATTTTAAGGACTTATAAATTACACATCAATAAGGAATTAGGATTTTAATGGTTAATAAATATCAAAGTTTTTTTTAATCAATAATTATCTGAGAATTATAATTTAATGTTTTAAAATTTTCCTTCTAAAAGTATTTCTGATCGATTTGTCTCTTGAGATTGTGTAATTTACACTCTAAATTTATAAATGTAGAGCAATCTATCTCCTATTGATGATAATAATTTTTTTTAATGGAAATTGACACGTAACTTGCATATAGATTGTTAATTATGAACATGTAAGTTTTTTTAATCAATGTTAAACTAAACTTATATAAGAAGCAAAGTTAATTTACAATTTTCTAGATTTAAAAAAAAAAATAAAGATCTTAACCACAATAAATCTAGGTTAAAATATAAATATATATATATATCATTCATGTATTATTAAAGACTTATGTATAAGTCACATGTCAATTTCTTTCAAAACAATTAACATTGCATTAATTGGTGGTAGATTGCTATAGATTTATAATTTTAGGTTGCAAATTAGAAAATTAAAATTATAGGGTGTAAATTGTAATTGGGTGATAAATTCAAGTGCACTAGTACAAAAAAGCTATAGAGTGTGGAAAAAAAAAAAAAAAAACTTATTTCTTGTGTTAAGTTATTGAGCTTAATTATGCATAGGCAGTGCACGGATCCCCTTTAAGGGTAGTTTGGGGTTTCATATATGTAATTTTTGTTGTCCTACTTTACTTTATAATTATAAGGACGCGGTATTAGTATTGATTATGAGATATGTTAGAGAAAAAACACATCAAGTTTAAAAGGTGTACAATTTCTTTTATAAATTTTTTGATTATATAATAAATAAATAAAATGTCTGAAATAAGATATAGTCTCATATATAAAGACGGACGTGTATAAATTTTTGTATTCATACTTGTTTATTAGCTTTTATGATTTCTTTTATTATACTCGATAATATATAAATAAGACGTCTAATTCTTAACACAATCTAATATGATTTTGATGTGTTATAAAGAATTAATAATTGAGTTCTTCTACTGTCATGGAAAATGATGACCACTCAACCCGACACATGGTCCCATGCCATGCACAAATTGAAGATGCTTTCCTTCATTATTGAGTGGTGATCTTTATTTTATTTTTGATTTTTTGGTTCTTGGGCCCTACACTTCTAGAAGGCCTTTCTCTTTCAAAACTCTCAAAATTCCAAATTACTAACCAAACTCTTCTGGCGAAAATTCAAAACATAAAAAAAAAAAAAAAAAAAATTTACCTTTCAGATTTATTAATTTATTAGCTAGCACTGACAAGGATTGTATCTGTTTGTCGTGTAGATGAAGTGTTCTCATGTGCCATAAGGCTTCTAGAAGATTTGTTCTAATTGGTCATCTTTTGGTCAATTTAATGGCAGTTAGGCTGTACATGGGAAAGGCTT
Organism: Ficus hispida; assembly: GCA_025413025.1. NCBI lineage: Eukaryota > Viridiplantae > Streptophyta > Magnoliopsida > Rosales > Moraceae > Ficus > Ficus hispida. The sequence goes on from CM046374.1 coordinate 32,853,234, forward strand.
TGTTTATTTTCTGTTTTTCTTTTCCTTGATTTGGAATCATAAACAAACCTTGTATTGAATAGACAGAGAAACTTCCCTTAATTAAATGAATGGTCATTTTCTCTATCAATAATCAAATGGCTGGTAATTTTCTCGAACATTATCTAAATAATCTAATTCATGTATTTTGTATCCGTTAAAGCAGTTTACTAATAAATATTAGTAATATATCTATATATACATATCATGCATATATAAAATTATGCTAATAAAGAGTTGGTTACACAATATAAAGATCTTATAAGAAGTCATTTTTTATTAGTTGTTATGTTGAACATATCATCGATATCCTAAGCATATATACATTATATAGAGGGAGGTTAAGATGGACCTAAATTAGGTTTAGCAGCCACTTAGAAAATGTTTGCATACATAGCTAAATATATAGTTTCCAGAATTTATGAGTTTGTTTCTATTGAAATTATATCATTTTTCTAGTTTTTTTTTTTTTTTTTTTTTTCATGCAAACAAATACTCATTTTTAAAACTTATCTCAACTCCAATCCAAAACTTCATCACCAAACCTCCCCATAAACGACCCTAAATTTTTGTTTTATGTTTATTTAAATGTTTTTGTAAATATATAAAGTATTTTTCATAAATTATGTAAGGGTATTTAAACTGTTACATCTAATTTTTTCTCCCACTAAAAAGATATGAGGATAAACAGCAATAAGTTTTTTTTTTTTATTTAAAAGAGATTTTAGTAGTTACTTAAATTAAATTTTCCTATATATCTAACCTAAATATATCCTGCAAACCTCTTTAAATGACAAAGATAAAAGGTCTCCGTATAAATTTGACTAAAATCAATAAAATTGAAAAAGAATAATAATTTTCTTCTAAAGTTAATGGAAATAAAAGATTGCATGACCGACTAAGGTGAGTTAATAGATAAACAAATATGAGCAATGTCAAATATATATCTCCAAGAACATTGAATTTTATAATATATATATATATATATATATATATAGTCGCACACATAAAAATTCAATAAGAGTATAATAACGAATTATGATATATGGTTGAATTTTAGCGTATATATAAATTTAAGTATATATAATTAGTATCTATATATATATATATATATATCAATTCCAGGAACTCTTATCATTGAAATCGCGTTTTTCTGAAATACAAGACATCTAAGTCATATAGATTAAATTAGGAGAATACTAATTATTTACGGCACGGAGTATCGGGTTATATAATCCTGTTTGCTCCACATGCGTTTGTGATCAGTAGGGACCCAAAGAGCACTCAAATTAGATTCTTAGTGCTAGTTTTGTTTCAATGCTTTAATAATGACCACAAATCATGTAAAGCGTGTGTACTAGCTTATCCATTAATTTTGACTTCTAATCTTGAATTTTAATTACGTTTAACCATGGTTTATTAAGTTGTTAATCAGGGTCCTAATTTCATCCAAAAGTGGTAAAGTTATGGTTTCCTTCACTCTATCTTAATCTTTCACTTATATATAAATAAATGATGTTCTTATTTATTTTTCTCTTTTCTCTTTCTCTCATAATTTCTCCTTATCTATTTATGGTTTTGATTATAAATCAATTTATCCCTCTGTTTTAGAAATTAACAACAAAACATTTTGTTTTGAATTTGAAAACTCATGTCGTCAATTTCATTCCTCACACACTCTGCGAACCCAAAAAATATATATATATATATATATATTATTTTCTAATAAGAAAAAATTTTGAAAGAATTTTTTATATCTAAGGAACATGAAATTCATCAAGATACTTTTTCTTCAATTTTTCTTTTTTGAAATTGAGGGTGGGGGGGAATTGAACTTAGTTACTAAAATTTAGGAGGAAAATTATATAGTTATATACGATTAACCAAAATGCATTCTGCAAACCTCTTTAAATAACAAAGATAAAAGTTATCCATATATATTTGACTAAAATCATAATTTTTTATATTCGTAAATTTATTTTGAATTTTATAAGAAATATAATAGAACACATACAAAAATTCAATAAAATCATAATCTATCTAACCATCTCTTTAGCGTTTATACCACTAGTGTCTAAACATAATATCATATCCCATGAACTCCCATAATTCAAATCGCGTTTTTTTTTAGAAATATGAAACATCTAAGTCATATAAGTACGCAAAAGAGAACACTCTATCATTTACGGCATGGACAATTGGGGTATATATCTAATCATGTTTACTCCACATGCTCTTGCACTTCAACGTCGCTAATCGATAGGGAGCCAAAGAGCACTCATCTTAGTTTCTTAGTGCTAGTTTCGTTTCAAAGCTCAATCGTTACTTCAAAAACATGTAAAACTTTTCTACTGAGCTTAACCGTTAATTTTGATTTCTATTCTTGAATTTTAAGTACGTTTAACCTTTGTTTATTAAGTAGTTATTCAGGGCCCTAATTTCGAAGAAAAGTGATAAAAGTTATGATTCCTCAACCCCGTCTTAATCTTTCACTTTCAAGTAAGGTGTTATATATGTACAAAAGAAAGTGATCAAATTGGACTGCAATTATTTGTCCTTTTCATCTATTTGGAAATCTAACAAAACTACATACGTGTTTTAATAAAATATAAAGATTATCTTATAAACTTTTCAAATCTAAAGGATTGGACGTCAAAATATGTCTCTCATCTGCATTAGGATTTACATAGTTCGTGTTTATCATTTAAGGCTCCAATGTCACCTCTTAATTGATCACCGAACTCCTGGCCCTAAAAAAGATGTTTTGGGCTTCATGATGATAGCTTTGGTGTCGGGGATGGTTTCATGGTTAGAGGGGGTGTGTTTTGACCTCTTTAGTCGTGTAATTGGCTTGTGCTGGAGGTGTTATCTATGTGGTATGGGGTTTTTTTCTATTTTTTGTTATAGTTCTTGTTTAAAATAAAGACGATAGTATATCCGCCATATAGGTATTGCATTCTGCTGTTATATTTTGGTTTTTATTTTATAATGACGAAGACGGTGTCCTCATGCTCACGTATTGATCTCAACAGATCGAAGTTTTTTTTTAAAATCAATTTTAGCGGTATTAAAAAATTCACATATGTACTTTATGATTAGTGTGTTTTTTCGATTTTCCATTACTGGAATTCGATGCACGTTTAACCCCTTTGTATACTTCAAATTTGTTGGAGAAACCAGTCTGTAATATGGGTTAAGTTTTCTTATATTATGAGGTCATTATTGGTATTAATATCGGTGTTTGTATATTATTAATGTGAATACAATTACCCTTTCATAAAATAAAAATAAACAAAAATCATCTCCTCTCTTTTTTTTTTTTTTTTAATTAATCACACAAAAATCTATCTTTTATGATATTCTCTTTTATCATAATTAGTTGAATGAAAACATTATCATCCTTCATAAACACGAGATAAATTCCTTCATTTTTAATTGAACGCGCGATAGATACTGTCGTATTACTATTTTCCTTTTCTTGTTTATGTTTTTTAGCTATGCTCCTTTATCCACACTTTGGACATTACGTAACAAGATTCTTATTATTAGGAGACCAGCAGTCCAAAAAAAAAAAAAAAAAAAGGCAAATCAAGTCTCAAATTAAAATTAAGAATTCATTTTTGTTTTTAAACCCAACAGTTCATCACAGAAGAGTCATAACCAAGATAACTTACTAATACGATAAAAAGGAATTGTCTTTTTGTTTTTTTAATGCTTTTCTAGGTCCTGAATTACTACCTCCAGCTTTGCACAATCGATCAACTCATATAGATATCCTTTCAACGTAATATATATCATCGAAAGACCCACTAAAGTATGAAATCAGGATCTTTTAGAAGGATTATCTCATGTTTTTTTTTTTTTTAATTGCATAAAATCTACCACTTCATGATGTTGGATTCACTAAAAAATAGTTATTGGAAAAGACAATGTTACCCTTCTTATGAAAACGTAAATTCTCACATTTCGATTAAAAATGTGACAAAATTTTTTATTTAGGGTGATGAACAACAAAATCAGTAGATGGAGCAAATCAAGGGATAAGAAGTAGTGGATTCAAAGCATGTATGACAAGATTGAGATAATGATCATCATGAGGTGGTGGAACATTTGGGGTAAGGTGCAATCCACGTTTGTTCACATGGGTTGTTTTTACTTGAATGCAGTCAATTTCAATCCCCTTCTTTAACATCTAACCTTCTATATGCTGCATATCCAAAAAAAAAAAAAAAAAAAAAATCACATGACAAAAATTAACTACAAAAAATACAAATAAAGAAAAAGACACAAAAAAAGGTTGGAAAGCAAAACAAAAGAGCCCACAGTTAAAGAAATTGCATATATCTATATATGTAAAAAGGTCAAGATCACATTCACATCCTTTTCAATATGTTCGATTACCTTTACCATTCTGTGTGCTCTAACATTGATAATAGATTTATGGTGGATTGTGTGATGAAGTTAAATTAAAAAAAAAAAAAAAACGTAATTCATTTACTGCGTGATTATAAATTGTTGGGTTACATCAAAATCACAACATGATTAAAAATGTATACATTGACATAACTTAATAAATGACATAACTTAATAAAGAATTAACAATTCTTTAAAACAACACGATAATGATAAGATATTTTTCCATAACTTATGAAAGATTCTCTGAAATGTATTTATCAAAAGTTAGTTACTTTTTGACGACAATATGGGAAGTGTACTTTGAGGATGAATATGACAATTAGTCCAAATAGGAAAATGGAATCTTAAGAGAAATATTTGACAAAAAAACTAGTTTGTAAAATAATTATTTTGATCTTAATCCCTTATTATCTTTTAATTTATATAAGAGTATAATTGTAAAATATATTAGACATTTCTTTCCTCCTTTCTTTCTCGCTTGTACTAAACACATGAAAGAAAGCCTCCATCATTCATTTTTCTTTCCCTCACCTAGATATTTTACTATTTTCATCCTTTCTATTTTCCATCCATAGTATCAAAATCCTTTACTTTGTCCATGCAATGTTAGTGCCCATCAAAAAATAAAAAAAAAAAAAAAAAAAAATCAAAGTGCCAATTTATAGAAGGTTATTTTGTATGGAAATCTTTTGAACTTTATCAAATGAATCTGTCTTCAAACTAGATAAAAATGACGAGCAATGTTTTTCTTAAACTATCACGTTCAAATCAAGTGCAAAAGCCGTTCAAATTTTAATGAATATAAGTCAAAAGAACTGACTGTGTCAAAAATAATAAATGTAGGAGGCTGATTATCAAGGAAAAAAGTTTAGAGGATTAAATTATCAAACTCAAAAAAAGTTCAAGGATACCAAAAAAAAAAAAAAAAAAACCATTTTAGATATCAAACAAGTACAACTGTTCTTAAACCAACGCAATATTTGATAGAGTTTGGGAGCAACCAACCTTAATTATCTCTCTTATCCATCAAATAAATGTATTCTAATAACAATAAGCAGATAATTATAAGACCATGTTCTTTTCTTTGCATTTATCAGGTCCTGTTTAATTTAATTTTAAATATAGAGATTAGGAGACAATATTAGATAAAGAGAGAAACAGAAATATAGCTTTTCTCTCTCATTTTGTATTGTCTTGCGTCATTTCATCACTATATATATTATATATATAATTACAAGATTAGAAATGCTAAGCTGGACATTTTTGAAGTTTCAGAACTATGACCTAAAAGGTTGGGATGTAGTTTCCTTGCTTTGTCCAGAACTTGGGGGGGACTAACCTCAACACTAGAAAAAAGAAAAGAAAAGAAAAGAAAAAAAAAAGCATAAAAGTAGTTAGAACAAGTGAACAATTTCATGGCAAAATTAAAAAAGTTGTGGCTATTGTAACAACTTCCACTATTCCTATACCAATAATTCATGTCCCCAATCTCATTTCGATGTCTCTAATATTATTTAACCAATCTTATCATGTCAAATCACTTAATGGACCAAGATATTAAAATACGGGAAAATTAATTAAAAAATATTTAAAAAACATGATATAATATAATTGATTAGGCATTATTTGTCAGCAACTAAACAAGCGGGTTAGCAAATAGTTTCTTTTCTTATTCACACCATAAGGATGCTTGAAGTACTTTTGCTTTATGTTTTCCCCAAACAGGCCCTTGTTTTTTTTTTTTTTTTCCCCATCAAGAGGGGAAAAAGAAAAGTGAACTATTTCAGAAAGAGTTGCCAAAAGTTTCGACACAAAAAAAGAGAAGTACTTTTTAAGGTATCATTAACAAAAGAATGATATATATTTAGTACATATAGGGGAAGACCTGGCTAATAAATGGGAATCATGCAAAGAATGTTAGCTTAGTGGGAAAGAAGAAAGAATATTATGGAAACAAAAAGATCGCAATCAGATATTGTCATACCAAGATTCGATGGAGGCACTATAACAAAAAGTAGCCCACAATTCTTGAAAAATAAAAATGAATGACATTGAGCGCTCAAGAATGTCAACGTTGTGTGAACATATGGATAAGAGAGAGAGAGAAGAGAGAGAGAGAGAGAGAGATTTCTATACCAAGGCCTCACCATAATGTAAAGGATCATTTTATTTCCTTTGTTGTCGTTTTTACATTTTTCTTTTCTTTTCTTTTTTTTTTCCCCTAGTAGTTGTTGTTCTTATTACTTTATAATTAGGACTCTGCCTATTGTTCTAAACTTTTTTGTTTATCTTTTTTTTTCCCCTTGTTTATTTTTAGGTTGCATGTCTATTTTGAGCCTGTTGTAGTTTTCTAAGATTTTTGTCGTTTCTTCTCGTCTTTTTTCCCCTTAAATGTAATGCATGTTTTTTTTTTTTTTTTTCCTGGTCCTTGTCGTTTTGTATTAGGTTGTTGTATTTAAATTATCGTCGTTTATCTTACTGCATGTCGTTTCTTCTGCTCCTTATCGTTCCTTTGGGTTATGCCATTGTAGGTGTTTTTATCCTTCAATGGTCTGTTTCTTTTTTTATTTTTCTTTCATTGATTTTGAGATTATATGTTATTTCAGTTCTATGATGTTTGTATTCTTTTCTTATTTTTGCCCCTTTTTTTGGTCGTTGACGCTTTCACGTGTTATGTCGTTTACGAATATTTTGCCTTTTTGCAGGTTGTATGTTGTGCTTTCGGTTTTTCTCATTCATGTTTTCGTGGCATTTCTCCATGTATATCGCTTCATCTTGTTGTTGTCGTTTCTTTCATTACACGTTGATTCATGTTCTTGTCGTTTTTCCAGTTGCTTTCCAATTGTTCATGCTATGCATCTAAACACTGTATTTTCCATGCCGTTTATACTTTGCTTTTGTCTTTTTTTTTTTTATTTTTTTTTAATGTAGGTTTTCAAGTATTGCTGCTCATACATTTTAATGTCGTTTTTCTGGTTGCTATCACATTTTTCAAGGTTTTTATGATTTTTTTCCCCTCTGGTTGTAGTTTTTATGTCCTATTTCTTTGTACCTCTTCTTCTTGTTTTTTTTTTTTTTTTAAATTTTTTGTAAATTTTATTATTGTTGTCCATTTTGGTTGTATGTTTTCTGTTTTGCAAGCCTCCATAATTTGTAAAGGGTAAAATCTACAATCAATTTGTACTAGGATCAATGATTGAGTTTGAAGTTGACAAGCTGATTGATCAAGTAGTGCGTTGATTGCTTTAAGTAAATCCAATTTACAAGCAAGAAAGTAAAATGCTGGAGAAAAAAAAAAAAAGACAGAAAAATATAAACGCAGATTTATAGAGGCTCATCCTCAATATGAGAGCTACGTCCTTTTGTAGAGTTTAGAGGGAGAAATAGGGTAACAATCACTTGAAAACAAGAATGGGAAGGAATAAGAGGGAGAATACAGAAGGGAGAAAATTATGCATAATTAATGAAGAATGAGTTTCCCCATGTGAGTGGGAATTCCTTGTATTCATTAGCGCTAATAACCGCTCTACATCTTTTGATTTGATGAGGATTAATTTTGTCTTGAACTTCGAATGAGAGTTGTCTTATATCACTTAGGTTGACCTAATTCTTTCTTGTACGTACACATCTCCAAAGGATCAGGAAAATGCCTATTCAAGTGAGATCCGCTTCTTCTATAACCTGATTTCTCGGATAGGAAGGTTTAGAGATCGGTCTTCTAGATTCTTGTTCTCTGGCTTAAGTCAGTCGAGTTGGGAGTCAATTTGTTAGTGTTTGGGAACTTGAGTTACTCTTTTGATTATGACAGTTTGGAAGCCATCCTGGAGCCGATTCTTCTTCTTTCGATAATATGTCTTAGCACGTATATGATGATAGATGAGATACGAAATTTTATCTCAATAGTAAACCCCCACTCCTTAGTCAGTCAACTAATTAAAGGATGTTTTGTCAAGCAATGTGTCAACATAAACGGCTCTTGGTGATCGATGTACTGAAATGTCAAAGAAAATTTCTTGCCTCTTAGAGATGAATTTCAAGTTTGGCCGACTTGGGCATAGTTAGAACAAGTGAAAGTTCGTAGCAAAATAGAAACTTTAAAAAAAAATTAAGTTGATCTTTCTATTGAAAAGAAGGTTTAACCATTATAACAAATTGCTATATAAAGGATATGTAAATTTTATGCCCCTAAATATTGCTTAACCAATCATATTATGTTATATTATTTAATACACATATATTATTAAACATATTGATGACCAGTTATAACAAGTCCTAAAATTTAATCCCCCAAAAAAAAAAAAAATAAAACTAAAACTAAAAAGTTGGCACTACTAGCCAACCATGTAAGGTAGTGGGTTACCCTCATGATTTCTTTTCTTGTTCACACCATAAGGATATGTTGGATATTTTGCTTTATGTTTCCCCAAACAAGCTTTTTGCCATCACAAGGGGAAAAGGTGAACTTCTTGGAAAAGAGTTCCAAAAGTTTCAACATGGTCATAATAGATTATTCAACAGACTATTTAGGTATGATTAACAAAAGAATGATATATAAATATATAGGGAAGACTGGGCCAAGAAAACGCAACATTCATGCAAAGAATGTAGCAAGAGTGGGGTGGGAAAATAAGAATATGGAAAACCAATATCTTAATTAGGTTGTCATACCAAGATTGATCTTTTGAAGCACCATAGCAAAAAGTAGAACACTGTTCTTTAAAGAGAGAGAGAGAGAGGAGAGAGATAATAATTGAGCTCAAACGATTGTCTACATTGTGTGGAAGTTAATTATAGAAATTAATGGAGGATATATATATATATATATATATATATATATTTTTTTATGTCATTCACGTTTTCATGTATTATGTCGTTTAGTGTATATGTATATATATTTGTTTATTTATTTATTATCTTTTTACAGGTTGTTTGTTGTCTCCACGTTTTTGTCCCCGTGGCATATCATTTGTGCCGTTTCTTTTTCTTATTGTCGTTTCCTTCGTTATTATACGTTATTTCCTTCTGTCGTTTTTCAAGTTGCTTTCCAATTGTTCATTCTACAATTTGCTGTATTTATTGTATACCGCTTAAACTTGAGGTTGTGATTTTTATTTTATGTAGATTTTAAGTTATAGCCGGTTATACATTTTATTTTATTTTTTTTTCTCTTTTTTTAACACTAATTACTACTCGGTGTGTCCTATTTCCTTTCCTGTTTTTGTCAGTTTTATTATTGTTGCCATTTGGGGTGGTATGTTTCCTGTACCATTAGTTTTAAAATTATTTCCAACTTAAAAGTTATTTATATGTCTATGTTTTATGTTGTTGTTTTCATTTGGTTGTGGTTTTCATCTTGCGTACTCTATCGATTGTTGTTGGTAATTTTTTTTTAAGTTGTCTTGATCAATATTGTCCTTTTTTTTTTGTTTCTATGTCCCAGGCTCGCATGTTGTTTTCATTTTATTAGACTCTGGTTTTACATATTTACTTTTTAATTCAATGTAGGATCGAACTCTCTAAACCTAATTTCAAGTATAATCCCACATTATCAAAAATTGTTTGACCTAACGGATATTGGCTTTATAAATTTTATTTTGTTTATTCTCGCGAATACCTTTTTTAATGCCCTATGTCCAGTGAGAAAACCAGGCTTACACTTTAGTGGGATGTATACTGATTTCTTTCTTTCTTTCTTTCTTTTTCTTTTCTTTAAATAAATAGCATGGAAACTAAAAACAAAATAATTGTATTACAAATTTTTCAAAATTATCAAAAATATTTTCAGAATTCCACGGTAAGATCTAAAAAAATTTCGGAGACCCATCAAAAAACGAAAGTCAGAATCTTTTAGAAGCATTATCTCATTTATTTATTTATTTTTATCATGCAAAACCACCACTCATGATGTTAGATTCAATTAAAAATAATTTTTTGAAAAGAAAAAATTACCCTTCTTATGAAAAAGTAGATTCTCGCATTTCGCTTAAACACGGAGTAACAAAATTTTATTTAGGGTGACGAACAACAAATGAACTTTTAAGAAGATGGGGCAAACCAAGGAATTAAGTAGTAGTGGATTCAAAGCATGAATGATATAGTAGCGAGATCATGATCTTCATGAGGTGGTGGAACAATATTTGGTTGAGGTGCAATCCACGTCTGTACACATGCGGATTGTTTTTACTTGAATGCAGTCAATTTCAATCCCCTTCTGTACCATCTAACCTATGCTTCATATACAAGAGAAAGCACATCTTAAAAATTAACTCCAAAAAAAAAAAAAAAAAAAACAAAAGGTTGGAAAGCAAAACCAGAGAGCCCACAGGTAGAGAAATTGCATATATATTAAAGGTCAGGATCGTACAATACGTCCTTTTCAATATGTTTGATCATATTTGCCAAACTGTGTGCTCTAATTACCTTGATAATAGATTTATGACGGATTGTGTGATGAAGTTAAAAAAAAAAAAACTTTAAAAAAACCTAACTTATGTACTGCATGATTATGAATTGTTGGGTTACATCGAAATTATAACATGATTAAAAAAAATGTGCACATTGACATAACTTCGTACATAATTAATTATTTAAAACAACACAGTAAGGATAAGATTATTTTCCGTATGTTATGAAAGCTTCTCCGTAATATATTTATCTAAAGTTAGTTACTTTTTTACGAGAACATAGTAAATGGTTAACTTGGTAGCTTGGGGATGAATTTGAAAATATGCCTATGTTTGGTAGAGTGGAAAACGGTGAAGAAGAAAACTGAAGGCGAAAGTTTAAAGAGGAAAATGGAATCTAGATTGTTTGGTAGAGTGGAAAATAAAATGGTACGAAGTTGTAAATCCATAACATCCACTATATTTTAATCATTCTAAATTTGAAAAGAAAAGAAGAGGAAAGATTTTGGAAAAAAAAAAAGTGGTCTGTAAAATAATTATTTTAATCCTAAAAAAATGGTATATAAAAAACTATTTTGACCTTAATTTCTTATAATCATCTAATTAATACAAGGGTGTAATTGTAAAATGTATTCGATTAGACAATGTTCTGGGTCTCTTCAAATCCTTCCTTGGCATCAGAAGCTTTGTCATCCCCACTGCTCCCTAAAACCTCCTTGTCCCAACTACTCTCTGAATCGTTGTCATTCCTGCTATTCTCAAATTCGGGACCTATGGCCTTTTGACTTTCGGTCTCTTGAAGAATGTTATATGCCTCATGGAATGTAGCACTCAGCTACGTATCAAAAGTCAAAAATAGATTTAGCAAAATTAAAACACACCATGTCTTTGATAATAATTGCATGATGTTTTCATTTTATTATGCTCTAGTTGTAAGTCGGCTCCTTTTTAATTTAATGTGGGATCAAACTCATACTTTCCAATACTAATCTTTCTAATACAAATTATCGCAAGTCCCATACTCACATGTTGTTTTCTTTTTATTAAGCTCTGGTTGTACATTGTTTCCTTTTTAATTCAATGTGGGATTAAACTCATGCTCTCTAATACTAATCTCAAGTCTAATCCCACACAATATCAAAAATTGTTTGACCTAATTGACATTGGCATTTTACATTTTATGTTGTTTATTCTCGCAGTTGTCTTTTTAATACCTTATATCCAGTAACAGAGCCAGCCTTACATTTAGTGAGACGTATATTAATTTGTTTTTTTTTTTTAATAAATAACATGGAAACTATAACAAAATAAATATTTTTCAAAATTTTCAAATACATCTTCAAAATTATATGGTAGAATCCGAAAAAATAACTTACTAGTAGGTTTCTATAATGAACTGATTTTTCTAACGCAAAAGTTATTGACTTGACTGATAGGGTTATATTCTATCATGATATTTATTTCAAAAATTGTCCGATTTACATGTTTCTTTGTTTGATGTGAAAATCAGGTTTAACTCTAATAGCTCATGAGTAAAAAGAGTAAAACAAATTGTAGGAAAAATAGAAATAAAAATAAAAAAGAATAAAGTTCGATGGGGCATATGTGAGAATATAAATTCAATGGGGCAAAATGAAGAAGTTGCAGTTCTTTGCTGACTCAAATTTAATTTTTCAGAAAGTTATTGGATACGGTTGCGCCCACTAGCATCACCCATGCTCATGTCGTTTCCTTCTATTTTTGTTTCACTGTTGTTGTTAGCTTTTCTGTCGTTCTCTTGCTTTTGTCGTTTCGATGGCAGTAAGTTGTTTTTGCGTCACTGTCGTTTTAAAGTCATTTCCAATTCTCATTGTCATACGTCAACGTTTGGTTTTTATGTCGTTTTTCGTGTTTGTCGTTTATTGTTATTATTGTCATACTGCATTTATTTTGCTTTTTAATTGTTGTCGTTGATATTTTACCAGTTGTTTTTGTGAATATTGTCGTTCTTCATTGTTTTCATCGTTTTCTCTAGTTACTTTCATTTTTTTTTTTTTTTTTGTGGTTTATGTGGTTATCTTATAATTATAATTATTGTAGTTCTTTCTGTAATCTATGCCGTTTCCTTTTTTTCTTTAATAAATATATGCCTTTTCCTTTTGATGTCTCTCATATCAGGCAAGAGGACGAAAATATTTGAGAAGATTTTCCGTTTGAAAATTTAGAGAAGATCAAGGAAGAAAAGATAATTCCCCAGGAGCACATAACTGGTGAAACCTATCATCACTAACATTCCCACATACCAGTACACACACACACACACAAAAGACACTTTATATTTGTTGTGTATGTATGTATTTATATAGGTTAATTTATTACTTGTATGTATGTGTGTGTGTATATATATATATATATATATATGTATATGTATATTTATATACACAGAAAGGATATGCCCCTGTAAAGGAAGAAGAAAAAAATGATAGGTTGGAAGCAATAATGCCTGGTCTAGTGTATGCATATATAATGGAGAATATGGGAGGTAATCTAAATTACATAGGAGAGAAGTTTTTTTGTAGCTTAGTTAATCTACTTTATATATATATATATATATATATATATATACTGCCAATTATAGCATAGAAAATGGGGGACAAGCTTTAATGCTAGCTCTTCTTTGATCTAATTTACAACACTTTTAATTTCTCAATTCCTTTAAATAAAATGATATGCGTTCCCGTGTAAAGGGCTAGTCTTTTATGATTGTATATGTACACACACTTTCATAAAAATTACACACACACACACACACACACACACACACACATATATATGTATATAGTTTAGATCACCTTTAGAACTTGTATGCGCATATACTTTAAGCACTTGCACATATTATGACCAGATGCTCTCAACCAGAAATTAACAATAAAAACAAAGGCAAAAGTGCACAGAAAAAGATGGCTATCCTTAAAAATTCCCAATGGTGCTAATTTCTCAATATTTTTATTTTTTTTAATTAAATTTTCTAGAAAATTTAACTTTTCCATATGTAATTGTTAGGTTGACAATAGTGGGGTCCGCGTTTGATCTACAACCCCAATATCTGTTCTTTGGAGGATTGGAGATATCCGTGATGCGTTGAATCAAGCTACTAGTGAAAAAGTTTGCTATGGTTCTTGGAAGGAGAATTTCGTAACCCACTTCTTGATAAATTTCGCTTTATTTAATTCGAATTTTATAGTTTGATTGGATGTTTTATCCAAATTCTTGAGCTCCTTTGTAAGAAAGGATTTGTTGAATTTGCAATAAACCCGGAATCACTTTCAAAAAAAGAGTAGTGGGGTTCACCATTGATATTTGATACATGCATACACACACATGTGTATATACATATATATATATATATATACACACACACACATACATGTGTGTGTTATATATGCTCACACACCCCAAACGACTAGGTTCATGCACTTAAAGGTTTCTTTTTGGTGTTTAGTGCTCCGTGACCTCACGAGTCATGTTATGTCTGTGAAAATATTAGGTACTATTCCCTTGTCACTTGTATTGTTTTTTACCCCCTTCTTGTTCTGAGAACCACAATATATGATTCAGAAATACTGCAGTAGTTATACATATGCAATAAAATGACAAATGTATAAATTGATATCTTTGTCATCTATTGCGATAATTATAAAGTTTAAAATTTGAATCACAGCCTCTAAATTTGACAAAAGAATAATAAAGAAAAAAATCGGTTGAGACGTTTAAATCACGGAAAACTGATCATGACCTTTGTTTAATTTGCTTAAATATCTCAATTCAATTGTAAAATAATCAGAACATCGTTGATGTTGAACACCATATTCAATATAAAATGAATTCGATTTATATTATGTGATCCATTTTTTATTTGTGTTTGGGGGTGTTGCGTACCGAGAATAATATCAAAACAAAATGCAAAGCAGAAAACAAATATGTCACTCCTGAGTAGAGATGGGCGAGTTACGAAGTACTTCAAAGGCTTTAGGACATAAAATAGAGCCCAAATTCCCCAATCCAGGAATCGACTGAAAATGGCTGGGAATCATACCCAGAAATTGATCTCCAACAGCAAACACAAGTGGATGAACAGAAACCTGTTTTGAAGAAACTCTTTGTCAGTACACAACCGAAAAACTATAATACTAAACCGTCAACTGGTGCTAGCCCGGCTGGTTGTTAAAATGAGAAAGGTTCGAATTTCGAAGAGAGATTCCAGATTACGGGTAATAACTCACTGGATTACCGCGTTAGTGGTCCCGAGCTATGTCTACTGTTATTGTATTACTGATGGTGATGGTAAAACACAGCCTGAAAGGATATTACAAGTAAAAATTTGTCCAAAAACAGACATGTAAATTTGACATCAAAGATAATAACTTATTAGAGAGTTTTTTTTTTAATCCGAATATTTAAATTTATCATTAGTATAATAATTTAACATTGTATTAAAGATGCTATTACTCGTGTTGCTGTATCCGAATTCTAGTACATGTAAATATTGAAACAAATTTTTGCTATATTGATGTGGTTATATATAGTTGTTTTTTATATTATGTTACTGTGTACAAGTGGGAAATGATAGGTTGGAGTTGGTGCATATTTTAGTATTGGTTTTGCTTGCGTACATAGTTTCCTTAGTGCAAAAAAAAAAAAAAGTAATAAAATCGTGGAGTTTAATGATTAACTTAACAAGAAATTCACATCAATTTTCAACTTTCGTTAGTTATTATTTGTTAGTGAAAATATGAACACATGCCCGAAGTTCCAAAAAAAAAAAAAAGGTAATGTAAGCTATGAATAATGTAATTGTTAAGAATTAACTTATATTTATTAAATTAGGATTTAGCATAATTCTCCACTGTTGTGTTTGGAAATTTCTCAATTTTCTCACAGGCTTTGAATATTCAATATTTGCCATGCTTTTGGACCTTGATCTTGAGCTCTTCCTCTAACAATTTTCGTAAATATTTTGAAGATTCTGTTCAAAACTTCACTTTGTTCTGAGATCACTAATTGGCTCGTCTTAAGTTATTCATGTTTCTTTGTAGTTGGTTTGCCAATATTACAAACTTCGTTTATTATGATGTCCAATATCATTAAGAAAAACTAATTTCCTCTTGAACAAGATTCGTTTTGACTCATAATTAACACTTGGTAATAAATAATCTTTTTATTTTTCTTTTTTCATATTAGCGCCGCAACGCCTTTTATTTTTATTTTTATTAGTTTTATTTTTTGTGTGTTTCACTTGATGAATTTGTTTGTTTTGAACAAATTACCACCAATAAACCACGTACCTTTGAATTTGTTTGCCACTAAGAAAGCTTGATTTGCTCATTCCAACTCCACAAATTCAAAGAACTAATCTACCATATCAATCCGTTCTAAAACCTCCTCCAATTCAAAATAGCCATTAAAAATTAGAAATTTTGGGATAATCTTGAATCTCTCTATATTTGTAGCGATATGTATATTGCATATCTATAACTATAATTCAAAATTATCCCGATCAAAATATCAAGAATTTATTCGAGATGTTTTGATATTACCCATTATTTAACACTTTGATTTTAAAGTGGTTATAGTGATGATTCCATACCCAGTTCCGTAAAAAGATCCCATTAGATGAGAGATGATGAGATCAAAATGGTTCATGTCGCATTTGTTTGATCATACAACGCGAACTTAATATATTGGAATATCAAAGTACTTTCTCAAGCTAATATATTTTCCCAAAAAATATATATGTAATATTATTATCGAACTAGTTTGCCTCATAATTAGCATAATTGTAGAAACTTAATGCCTGTAATATTGATTATAAAGTTTTGAATGCGTGTTGCTTAAATTAATCATCATGCCACAGACTAACAGTTTGATTAGTCCTCGATCAAAAGCTGGAGCTAATTATGCACTTTTAAATATTATCAACTAATGTCGAGATTAGAGTCGAATTCTGAACGTTATTCTTAAATATGTAAAAAATAATGCTAATGTATGTGTATATATATATAATATATTACCTCTATAATATACACATAATCCGTGCGTGCCTTTTGAGTATTAAATTAACATTAATAAACGTGTAATAATATCTTATGAAGTCTCAATTTGGTAAATTTTTAATGGATAACTTACATGGTGACATAAATATCTCTACTCTATTAGTTTAAAAATTAAAAAAAATCCAGAAACATATCAGTATAGTATAAATGTATTATTTTCTTTTTGAGGTACTATTTGATGACACAAGTATTGATTATAGAAAATAACATAGTGATTATACTATATTTCATTGAAAATTAGTTTTTTTTTTTTTTTTTTAGCGAAATAAATTATGGATAAACATTTACGGACATGAATAAGGATGCCAAGTAGGATCTGAGCTAGGTTTCCATTGTATATGACGTGGCTCCTACCCACATCCTTCTGCCTTTTGGACGACCAATCCCATGAATCATGGTGTATAAATTTCTTGGACCAATCGTTAGTATTTGTTTGCAACAAAGTTTTATTTTATAAAAATAATATATATGCTTTCTCCACCTCAATCCGACGTGTACTTTCTTAGTCACAACTCATTACCTAACAAATTTTGCTGTCCTTTATTTATTGGCCATTTTGCCCCTATTCAATTTCAAATGGGTCTATCGAGTGTCACATCATCACGGCTATTATTTATTATTTGGTCAATACTTGACAAGTGGGGTATATACCTCTCATGTGCTGCACATGGCACATGTGCAAAACGATAATTTTTTTGTTTTATTATGTATTATTGTCACAATTAATTGATTTTAATGTGATAGTATTCAATCATGCTAATATTTTATATCGACTGGTTTAAATAGCCAAATATTACAAGATTCTTAATCTAAAAATATTACATACAACTATTAATTATAAGATATAAATAGAATGATGCAAATATCGGTCTTGTCCATTATATATATATATATATATATATACATACGTGTATTTATGTATATTTGAGACTTCTACGATTAAAATTCTACATATATATATATATTTGTATATATAAATATGTTACATTGGTATTGTGTGTACTTCAACTTCAAATTACATTAAACTAGATACACATATCTCCAAATTTAATAAAAATTGTGAGAATTCGTTATGTCCCTACATATAAATAACATTATTAACGTGTAACATTTTCTACTGATAAATTAAAAACAAATATTATGTCTATGTAAAAACTAATAAGTCAACATACATAATAAATTTATAATAGAATCATTCAGTAGATACATAAAATTACATTCATTTAGTTACATGAATCTTAAGGCCCATTTTAGAGGATGTTTGGAGACCGTGTTTTGGAGATTAGATATGATTTGAGTTTTAGAAATATTCATTTAGTGAAAATAAATTGTTTAGAGTGAAAAAAGATAAAAACTTTAAATGTGTTTGGAAAAAAAATAATAATATAAATCTTGTTTCATTTTTCTCAAAATTTTATGTAATTTGAAAAGAAAAATAATTACTTTTGACTTAAAATATTAAGTTATGGACTCTTAAAGTTTGAGTTATTTAAAAATATTTAGAAAAATAGTAAAACCGGAGGAAAATGTTTTTTTTTTTTTTTTTTTTTGAGAAGTGGTTAT
The DNA here is from genome assembly GCA_025413025.1 of Ficus hispida. Taxonomy (NCBI): domain Eukaryota; kingdom Viridiplantae; phylum Streptophyta; class Magnoliopsida; order Rosales; family Moraceae; genus Ficus; species Ficus hispida. The sequence continues at coordinate 32,871,727 of CM046374.1, forward strand.
AAAAGTGACCCCAAACTAGCCCTTAAATTAGGAGAGTGTTTTGAGCTCTTGCTTCAATTGAAATTTTCTAGAAGTTTTTCCTTTTTATTTTTTTGGTCTTTTTCTCAAAAAGTAAATCAATTTCACTAGTTATATATCCAAATCTCTCTTAAAAATTTAATTTTTTAACTAAAATTTAATAACTTTCTTATTTAAAGTCAAAATTAGATAATTTATTATTATTATTATTATATAAAATAATGAGAAAAAATCCATATTTTATTTTAAATGATTTATTTTCAATAAAATATATACAACTCTCAACATTTATTTTTTTAATCAAAATATTTCTAAAATTTCAGTTCGGATATACGTTCCAAATATATTTTAATTTTTTCGTTGCAAGATGATGTGTCAACCGAAAATAAACAACAATATATTTTTGGTCCGACGGAACAATCTTCTTTTCCAAAAGGTCCTGAAAACTTCAGAAGGCCTTTTTAGAGAGAGCGCCTTCGGGCAGCCACGTAAGTCCAATTCACGAGGCTGATATATATGTATATTTACATTTATACAGAAATTCACAGAATTGAGTCAGTGCTTCTCTCGTAAAAATAATAATGGTCCTCCGCTAATCAAATGACAAGGATCAAACTAATCATTCTGATCAATCAATACATAAAGATCATAGTCATTAAGGGCCCACCAAGCAGTGGGAAATCTAGCGATGTACAATCGATCACATCAAAGTTTTGTCCACTTGCAATCAAAGTCGCTCGTGATGAGATCACAAAAGGTTTGTGGATTTAGAAGGACAGAGACAGGAAGATAAGTTGTACGGCCATGTGGGCCCACGAGTTAGACAGTAAAGAGCTGATTGATGACAACGTGAAAAAAGTGTTCGAACTTGGTGCGTTCACATGCATCTTATAACCACTTTACAGTTCTTACATTTATTTCCCAAAAAAAAAAAAAAAAAAAAATTTAGACTTGTCACTGAATCTCTAAAGAAATGAAGTTGTGAAAAATGTATCGTTCATTTGAATTTTAAAAGTTTAGTACTGTTTCGCTGTAAAAGTTTTAATACACTAGCAAAAAATATACCAAAAAAAAGAAAGAATGAAAGAAAGAAAAGAAAATATCTGATAGGATTGTTTTTAACCACACTATTACATTATTCAAGTTTTAAAAAAAATTTTTTAAGGAAAAAAAATTAAAATTTTCAGTTGATTGAAGTGGATTTTTTTTAGTCATAATATATTGATTCTCTAAGATTGTAAGTGCATTTGAAGTATTTCTTTTATATCACACCAAAAATCTTCACATGATCCCTAATTTTTTTAAACTTACAAGTAGCAGGAGATTCAAATGTTACATCTTATGGTGAAGTCATAAATAAGATATTTTTCATCTTAGTTGGTTACTTAACATTTTTTTTTTTTGAAATATATATGCACTTCAAATTGAAGTGAATAAACAATTAGGTTTTAGTTGGAATCCATAATATGTGAGAGAATCTCATTCAATGCAATAGGAGCCTATGTTTGGTTTATCAATTTAAGTTGAAAAAACTCAACTCAATTTTTGTCATCTTCTCAAAAGTTAATTGAGTTTCATTATACATGTTTTAACTATACGTTAAAAACTCAAATTTTAAAAAGTTCATAACTTTACATATATATATATATTCAAATAATGAGATGATTTTTTTTTAATCAATAAAATTTTGAAACGAACAAACAAGATTTAAATTTATATTTTTCAGAAAAAATTTAAAATTTTAATTTTTTTTAACTTCAATTAACCGAATGCACATTTTCAACTCCATCTTAAAATTTTCAATTCAAGGACACCCCAGAAGGCATGCTAAATAAAGGACACAAATAGTGCCCATTTCATACCTTAAAAAAAGGTCCATAAAGAACTGTTACTATTGTTCCCGCCAAATAAAATAAACGAAGATTTCCTCCAAAAAAATAATAATTAAACAAATATATTTTTCCTCCCCCTTCAATTAATACATAATTTTTTTTTTGTGTTTGACACGCAATTCGAGAAGGAAGAATGGTCATTTTAGAGAGAGAGGAGTGCCTAGATTGCAAAGTGAAAGTTGCATGACTCCTCGGAGCTCCAAATTATGGAACTTGTCTTTGAAGAAGAGAAGTTTTATCCTTCTCAACCACAATGCAACTATAAATACCCCTTCAAGGAACTCTTACAATCCCCACAGCCAAAAACCCATTTCCCATTTTCACTTCTCTGATCTGTGTTTTTGCCATTTTCTTTGTTTTTGATCTCCACTGTGTTTTTTCCTCACCCCCCCCCCCCCCCGCCTCTTTTTTTTTTTTTTTTGGAAGATAAACACAAAAAAAAAAAAAAAGAAAGAAAGAAAGAGGAGAAGAAGATGACTGTTGGGGCGGGGATAACGGTGGCGGATGGGAAGCTGACGGTGAAGGGGACGACGGTATTGGTTGATGTAAACGACAACATTGTCGTTACTCCGCCCGCCGGCGGCGCCGCCGCAGCCTTGGCCGACGGCGCTTTCCTTGGTGTCGTTTCTGATCAGATGGGTTCTCGCAGGGTCTTCCCTCTTGGCAAGCTCCAGTGAGTCTCTCTCTCTCTTCTATGTTTGACGAGAGAATATGTGATAAGGATAAGAGGAAAGTTAGAAAATTTATGGCTTTTGATTCGACACCTGGAGCTTTTTTTTTTCTTTCTTTCTTTCTTTTTGGAACTTGATTTCTGATCTGTTTTTGTTGGGTTAAATTTTGGTTCTTTTCTTATACAAAAACAACTTGCTTAGTCTATTTTGAGACGAGGGTCAAGGATATTTTCCAAATTTGTTGTTTATATATCGATCTCTTTAGCCAAAAATTTGTTCCTTTTTTTTAAAAATTTTTTTTATAAGATTTGTTCGGTTTTGTTTCTGTGAGTTTGGTTTCTGATCTTCAGTTGCAGAGTTAAAGTTTCTTTCTTTCTTTTAATATGGATAACTTGCTCAGCGTATTGTATGAGAACCAGGGAAAAAGTTGGTTTTGTTTTTTTGTTTTTTCATTGTCGGCTGATGTTGTTGTGCAGGGGGCTGCGGTTTATGTGCGTATTTCGGTTTAAAATGTGGTGGATGACGCAGAGGATGGGAACTTGCGGGAAAGATATTCCGTTCGAGACTCAGTTTTTGATTGTGGAAGCAAGCGACGGGTCTCACTTTGATGACCAATCCGCACTCTACACTGTCTTCTTACCAATTCTTGAGGGCGACTTTAGGGCCGTCCTTCAAGGGAATGAAAATGACGAACTTGAAATCTGCCTAGAAAGTGGTAAGCAAAACAAAAGGAAAAAAAAAAAAAAAAAGAAATTGAAATTGATTTTAACTTTAGAATGCGTTCTCTTATTGTTTCGTATTGAAGTATGAAAACTCTTGGCTACTGCAGGAGATCCTGCTGTGGACGAATTTGTCGGTAGTCATTTGGTCTTTGTCGGAGCTGGATCAGACCCGTTTGATGTCATCACAAATGCAGTGAAGTAAGTTCATAAATTGTAGACAAGAATTCACATCGTTGCTCTTGCATATTTATGTAAAGGACTCCAGATCATTGACTTGGTCTTGTATAATATGTATCGTTTACAGGACTGTGGAGAATCATTTACAAACATTTTGTCATCGCGAAAGAAAGAAGGTACTGAATATTTTTCTGTTCAGAGAACTAGCGACTTGAGCTGACAGATTTTCAACATTCCTAATTTCTTAATGCATTATGCTTCAGATGCCCGACATGTTGAACTGGTTTGGATGGTGTACGTGGGACGCGTTCTACACCAACGTTACTTCGGAGGGTGTGAAGCAAGGATTGGAGAGGTATTGATTTTCTGAGGATGGATTTAAATAATTCGATGCTTAGCTTTGAAAAAGAAAGTAGATTATATGGAAGTTTCTGTATTTGCAGCCTAGAGAAAGGTGGAACTCCTCCAAAGTTCGTCATAATTGATGATGGGTGGCAATCAGTCGAGATGGATTCCGATGGTAGTGAATACAAGGCCGACAATTCTGCAAAGTAAGTACTTAATTTAGCTAGATTGCTTTTTATCAATCCGTCTATTATGTTTCTAGTTACTAATTATAATTTCGTGTCTGCTCTTTTTATGTCTTGCAGCTTTGCAAACAGGTTGACAAACATCAAAGAAAACCACAAATTTCAGAAAGATGGGAAAGAGGGCCATAGAGTAGAGGATCCTGCTTTGGGTCTTTGCCATATTGCTTCCGATATTAGAGAGAAACATGCATTAAAGTAAGAATTTTTCTTTGGTCGGGAAAGTATTTGTTGCAAACTAGTGCTTGACAAGGAACTTATGGAGTTTGTTTTCATAAACTCACAGGTACATTTACGTGTGGCACGCGATAACGGGGTATTGGGGTGGTGTGAGACCTGGTGTTTCTGAAATGGAACACTATGAATCCAAACTGGCCTATCCTGTTTCGTCCCCTGGGGTTCAGTCCAACGAGCCTTGCGACGCCTTGACGACCATCACCAAAAATGGTCTTGGCCTTGTGAACCCGGAGAAAGTTTTCAACTTCTACAATGAACTTCATTCCTACCTCTCATCAGCCGGTATAAATGGTGTCAAAGTCGATGTTCAGAATATTCTCGAAACTCTTGGGGCAGGTCATGGTGGGAGGGTCAAACTCGCGAGGAAATACCACCAGGCACTGGAGGCATCTATTGCGAGAAACTTCCCTGATAATGGAATCATCTCGTGTATGAGTCACAACACTGATGGTTTATACAGGTACCTAAGCTCTTTCCCTTCTCTTCCATTGAAGTTTTCTGCATGTTAATGATGGTTACGAGTTGGTTTGACCATAAATTTTTGTGTTGCAGTGCCAAGCGGTCCGCCGTTATAAGGGCATCGGACGATTTCTGGCCTAGAGATCCAGCATCACACACAATTCATATCGCATCGGTCGCTTACAACACTGTTTTTCTTGGGGAATTCATGCAGCCAGACTGGGACATGTTCCATGTGAACTTCAAATTATTTATGATTTTCCTCCAGTAGCTTTCATTACTTTATGTAATGCGCTTTTTTCTTATTCCAATATATTTTTTTTGAACCTCAGAGCCTGCACCCGATGGCTGAATACCACGGCGCAGCTCGGGCAGTAGGAGGATGTGCAATTTATGTCAGGTACTTCTCTCGTTTCAAGATCTGTTTCGATTTGACATATTATGATTTTATCATTCCAAGAAGAAATTAATCTCATATCGGGTATTTACATGTAAATGCAGTGATAAGCCTGGTCAGCATGACTTTAATCTTCTCAAGAAGCTTGTCCTTCCCGATGGTTCCATTTTGAGGGCTAAACTTCCCGGAAGACCTACAAGGGATTGCTTATTCTCTGATCCTGCCAGAGATGGAAAAAGGTACATGCAAAAATCCCGGCATCAATGAAAAAAGACATTGGATGTCCTCGAATATCTATGCTAAATCTTGTTTGTGCAATTTTGCAGTCTTTAAAGATTTGGAACTTGAACGACTTCTCCGGAGTAGTTGGGGCCTTCAACTGCCAAGGAGCTGGATGGTGCAAGGTCGGAAAGACAAACCTTATCCACGATGAATGTCCTGGCACAATCACCGGAGTGATCAGGACCAAGGATGTTGATTATCTGCACAAGGTTACAGGCGACAAATGGACCGGCGATGCTGTCATATTTTCCCATCTTGGTGGTATGTTATTTTTTTCGTGCTTGAGCCCTTTTCAAAATAAAATTGCCTTTCTTGGTTTTTCTGGCAGACCTCTAACGCTTTTGCTTATGGGTGGTTACTTGCAGGAAAAGTTATCTATCTTCCTAAGGATGTCTCATTGCCAGTAACACTGAAATCCCGAGAATACGAAGTGTTCACTGTGGTTCCAGTGAAAGAATTGTCCAAAGGCGGTAAGTTCGCCCCAATTGGCCTACTAAAGATGTTCAATTCTGGAGGAGCCATCAAAGCATTGGATTTTGAGTCTGAGAGACGTGCGACGGTTAACATGAAAGTATGCGGATGTGGCCTTTTCGGTGCTTACTCGTCCACTCAACCTAAAAGGGTCATGGTTGATTCGGAGGAAATGGAGTTCAATTATGAAGCGGAATCCGGTTTGGTAACTGTTGTTTTGAGAGTCCCTGAGTATGAATTGAACCTTTGGGACATAACCATTGAACTGTAGAGGGGAAAGTGTAGAATATGTATTAGTAGGGGGTAGAGTGTAGAATATGTATTAGTAGAGGGTAGAGAGTAGAATATGTATTAGTTTTTAGGTAGTACAGAGAGATTGGCGAGTGCTTATACAAGGAAAATTGTAGTAGCTTGCATATGTGTTCTCTCGGGGCAAATAATGATAATTAAAAAATAATAATTATCGTATTTCTTCTCTTAATAACAAGAAGATTTTTAAGATAAAATGTATTTGTGTTACTTGGTGAGAAATTATTATGCTTGTCTCTAAATTTTTAATTTTGTATAACTTTGATTTTTTTTTTTTTTTTTAAATGATCATGAACTATTAAAACGTTTTTATAGTAGTTCTTTTCGTTAATTTTTGGACGGAATCTACTAATTAGCGTCATTTTTTTAATCAAAATAACTAACGGATTTTTTTTTTCAAAAATTAATAAAAATAACTGTTATAACAACGTTTTAATATTTTATGGGCATTTCAAATAAAAAAAAAGGATTAGAGAACAAAGTTGCATAAACTTATATATTTAAGGACTAAACGAATAATTTAACCTTGTTGCACCTCTCTTATAATAGCTTATATTTTTAGTCGCAAGAATTAAGATAAAAAAAATAATTGCACTCTTATAATAGCTTATCATTAGGTTTTTACGTCGGCCAAGAATCCAAGCAAGGATTTACAGCTTCTATCCCTCAAATCCCCTTCCCTCTGTAAAGGAATAGTAAGTGTGAAGAACGAACAGAGGTGTGTGTAAAGAACAGAGGAATATGGTTGAATTGTTTTCTGGGTATATTATCAAAGAATGGTGTACGGAATACGTATCCAAATACAAGAATGTGTATCAATTACTGCTCTTTCTAAGGTTAAGAGGCTGTGATACACCTAGAGTGAGATCTGACCTACACTATCTTAGGAAAGTCAACCAAGGAAATCAATCACATATATTACAACAATATTTCTTAATACCCTCACCATTGGGGAATGACTGGCCTTTTTTTTTTTTTTTTTTGGTCATTACAAAACTTAGAGGCAGATATGTAATACGGTGTCGTTTCATTCGTCTCCTACTCCCCCGCCAATATATATCAACCCTATCGCACCCCATCCCCCACCTCTGTCTCGATTCTCGAGTCGCGAGTCTCGAGCTTTCGTCAGTCCCAAGCCACCATTCTCTCTCTCTCTCTCTCTCTCTCTCTCCGATCCACAATCCGAGCTCTGTAACAATGGAGCGAGGGAATAAAATAAAGCTAGTCTATTAAAAGACCAGATGAGGTATGAAAGAGATTGTGCTCTAGTATCAAAATAGAACACCTTTGGGAATCAACTTTGCAAAACGTAACGTCATTAATGATTTCTACAAAATAGAGCCCCGGCCCCATGTCTCGTAGATTTTTCAGAGCAATCAATTTTAGTCTTTGTATAGATCCATTTTCCTGCTCGTATGGGTTATAAAAAAAAATGTCATATAAATGTTATGAGCTCCAAGTTATTTAAAAAATCCAAATCCCATAAATGGAATTAAGCTATTATCTTACCATGACAACAAAGTCAAATGAAAATATCACCACAATCCCTCTGATGCAATAGAAGCACCCAGTAATCAAAAAGATATATGCACCACTGTCAGATACTTATAGCAGCTTCTTCAATGAAAACAAATTCGATACATATCTTGTTATGTGAAATACACCACCTTGATCCAAAGAAGCATCAAAACGGACTATATAACTAGGATTTAGCAGCGGCTGACTCTAAATTTAAGTTGAAGCATCCAAAATCAATTTTTTTATTAAAAAAAAAAAAAAAAAAAAAAGAAACCAAACAACACTAACGACCGAAGAAACAAAAAACTCAAATTCAAGAACCAATACAAAACCATCAAGAAGCATGAAGAAAAAATGCACCATCTGCCAAAACCAGGACAAAGAGAGAAGAAGGCTAGAATCTGAAGCCTTCCCTCACAGATTTCTTCTTACCAGTGAAACAGTGGCTCTAATGGTAGGAACCAGCAATGAGGAAATATTGCACAAGAAAAAAACCTTTTCAATTAAATCAAGCTTGTATCGATCATCCAGAAACTCAATACAGTTCCTAATTTTCTCTGTTATGCATATCTAATATTATCTTTTATACATAGACATGCACAATTGTAGATAGTTTTCTTATTTGTAGTAGATAGTTTAAGTGATTCTGTGTGGCTTTTTGCTTTGATCATTCGTGGAACTTAATAATCTAATCTACGAAGTGGTTTCTCATCACATACTTGAAAGGACTATATAGTTTTACAGCCAATGGTTGAAATAGTCATAAGAACTAAGATTCTCCCATTTTACCCTTGATAATTTATTGACTAAGACAAACCAGGGAAGATCAATTTGATTTAGCGAACCCCCACAAAATGTCACACACCAATTTGTAAAAGGTAGCTCAAAAATTAATATAGAAAACTGGCACAAAGACGCATCATTATAAGCACATTTTCTTTAGCAACTATGACAAATGGCAAAGCCAAAGGCACTCTTTGACAAATAAAGTATAATAAGAGAGGTGAAACGCAAAACTGTTCTTGCAACAAATTGAAACTTCAGCTAAGTAATCAAGCTATGGAAAGTTTACGTTGAATGAAAGTGAGAATTCTCGATCTGAAAACTAAGAACCCAAAAGTTATTGAAAAGCAAGTTTGGTTTACCGAGAACATAAAAAAATTAGGGGGAAAATGGGAGAGAAATGTGAATAAAATGACATCCAGATGATAAAAGACACAAAATATGAATTTCAGAATTCTCAAACAAACTATGGTGAGCAAATGGGTGAAACAAACAGAGCATATTTTAAATTGGACCCCCTTGGGATTTCATTTTAGGGTTTAAAGAATTTCTCTTCAACCACAAATTCAATCACCAAAAAAGGTAAAAAAATAAATAATAATTAGAGACCAAATTAAAGCAGCAGACAAAATCTAAAATAAACATACAACTCAATTCAACTCAATTTCAACTGGTATATCAAAAGCATGCTACGATTTATGTTATATTCATATTCAACAAATATATTAGAGATAGTATGACTAATCATCTATCATATCATCAATTTTATTCATTGCACAGCTGGATTAAATAGGTTCAAATTATTTTTAAATCGGATTAATCTTGAATCTTTTTCAAATAAAAAGTTTTATTTATGTTATGTTTGTTCTAACTTATTGTTACGTTCTTATGAATTCATGTTACGATGTCGTCCGATATAATATGTCAATAGACATTTAAAATAAAAAAAATAAAAAGAATAAATTACTAAAGTTACAATTGTAACCCCCAATAATATCACAAATTCTTGATTTATCTGGTCACCCCCATCTGTCATACCTACTACCACCGGTATCAAAAGCAATTACATGCAATCATTTACCTTCAAAACATGGCCATGTGAACCCCATTAGCACAATTGAGTATACAATTTCGCAACTAAAACATTGCACGTGGGTGAAGGACCAACCTTCAAGAAGGATGTTAGCAGCTGCCTATATATATATATATATATATATAATATATATTGTGCAAAAGTTAATTGAATAACTTATATATAATATACGTATTCGTATATAAATCTAAAATTTCATGTTCTTTTCGAATCGGTCGGTTTTTTTTTGAAGAATATATATATCCAAATATATATTACTTTTGCTCAATTATATGATCACCAAAACCTCAGTATAATCATTTTAATTTGAATGATAATTCCCTTCCTCTTTCAAAATCTAAAGCATAACTTGTTGTTCAATAAAGAAAGAAGAAGAAAGAGGAGAAGAAGCCTTCTTTCCTTCCTAAATAAATTTTATTCTAAAATTTAATTAGAATTAAAAAGCAATGTAATATTAATTAATAAATTCAAATATTTAAAAATATTTTCACTACAACAAAAATCCTTTTTCATAGCGTGTAAAACATGCTATCGTAAATATACGATAACATTTTTTCGAACGCTATCTTAGCCCATGTTATTAAAAGTGATAAGTTTTAATAGCGTTCCATCGGTGCTATAAAAAATATTTTTGATAGCATTTTTGGAATGCTATAATAATACTTATTATAGCATTAAGTACATGCTATAATAACAATTTTCATAGCATTCATGACATGCTATAATAACAATTTTTATAGCGTTTGTACAATGTTATTATATATTTTGTCTTTGCAATCCTACAACGCTATACATGCAGTAGTTGGGAATTTTTCATAGCGTTTTTGTTATGTTTGGCCATAACATTTAAAAGTGTGTTGTCACTTTTTTCTTGTTTTTCTTTAATTTGATTACAAGTAATACTTACATTTTGTATGGATAATTGATACATTTCATAAATTTATTTTCATTGCTCTACTAGTAATTAATTTGATTGAATACTTCAAGTACACAAACATCCGACATTCATTCCCTAATCTAACAACATTAAAACGACGTTTTCAACCAAACATCATAAGTTCACTACATTTAACCAAAAATAAATAAAAATATAAAAGAAAGAAGGGAAAAAAAAAACAACGATGATACTTCAAAGTCCCAAAGGCAATAATTCACGACTCAAAGCTTGCATATATGTGTAACGACCCGCCTAGCACAGGCCGTTACCATACATACATACTTACATACTTAACTTCTCGTACATACTTACATACTTATGAAAACACAGCGGAAATTTTTTTTTTTTTTTTTTTTTTTTTTTTTTTTTTATATGGCATACTAGTGCAACATATAAGAGTGTCTTTATCAAAAATATTTTCCATAACATAAATACGTATATCAAAACGCGTAGCGGCTACATCTCCCACATTTCACAGTTTGCCCCGCCATGCCCTTCCATCTTGTATCAACCATTGCTGACGGTTTCTTACCTACAGCATAAACGTAAGACAGTGAGCTTTCGCTCAGCAAGCACAACCTCCTATACCGCGACATCATGAACATAACATATTCTAATATATCATATCTTAACTTATCATGCATATCATATCATTACTTAACTT